>JALJVW010000084.1:636683-956683 GCA_024865655.1 Emberiza elegans | reverse complement strand
GAGATACTGGGAATTCTGCCGTGGGATTGGGGACACTGGGAATTTCACAGTAGGATTGGAGACTGTAGGGATTCTGCACTCGGGACCAGAGATACCGGGAATTCTGCAGTGGGATTGGAGACTCTGGAAATTCCACACTGGGATCAGAGACTCTGGGAATTCCATTTTGGGATCAGAGACACCAGGAATTCCATACTGGGATTGGAGACACTGGGAATCTCATTTTGGGAACAGAGACAGTGGGAATTCCATACTGGGATCAGTGACATGGGGAATCCCATTTTGGGATGGGTGACACTGGGAATTCCATACTGGGGTTGGAGACACTGGCAATCTCATTTTGGGATTGGACACACTGGGAATTCCATACTGGGATCAGAGACATCAGGAATTCCACAGCGGGACCAATTTCCAACTCAGCTGCCTGCACCTCTCCACATTCCCGGGTGCAAAATGATCCCACCCCACCCAAAACGCCCGGAATTCCCCGGGAAGCTCCCCCAGAATTCCCTACCTGGCCAGGAGGGCGACTCCGTCGTGGTGCCGCTCGGGAATTTCCATCAATTCCCAGCCCCCGGCGCTCCCCACGTCCTGCACGACGTCGTCGCTCCCGGCGCGCGCCAGCATCGCCTTCAGCGTCTGCACGGCACAGCTGGAAAATCGGGGTTGGGATCGGGATCTGGGGCTGGATTTGGGATTGGATGGGATCTGGAATTGGATCTGGGGTTGGATTCAGATTCCATTTGGGATTGGGTCTGGGATTGGATTTGGACTGCATTCAGGTTTGGATTTCAGACCGGGTTTAGGATTGGATTTAGGATTGGATTTGGGACTGGATTTGGGATTGGATTTGGGATTGGATCTGGGATTGGATTCAGATTCAGTCTGGGATTGGGTTTGGGATTGGCATTGGATTCAAGATTGGATGTGGGTTTGGGATTGGATTTGGGATGCGATTTGGGGTTGGATCTGGAACTGGATATTGGATTTGGGATTGGAACTGGATTCAGGTCTGGGTTTGCGATTGGATTTGGGATTGGGTTGGGGATTGGATTTGGGATTGAATATGGTATTCGATTTGGGATTGGATTCTGAATGAGTTTAGAATTGAATTTGAGACTGGATTTCGAATTCCATCTGGGATTGGATTTGTGATTGGATTTGGGATTGGATTCGGGACTGGATTCAGGATTGGGTTTCGGATTGGGTCTGGGACTGGATCTGGGATTAGATCTGGAACTGGAGTTTAGGACTGGATCTGGGATTTGGTTTAGGATTGGATTCAGGATTGGATTTGGAATTGGATTTAGGATTGGATCTGGGATTGGAACTGGAATTGGATTCTGAGTGAGTTTAGGATTGGATCTGGGATTGGGTTTGGGATTGGATCTGGGGTTGGATTTGGAATTGGGTTTGGATTCAGGATTGGATTTGGGTTTGGGATTGGATTTGGAATTGGATTTGGACTGGATTCAGGACTGGATTTGGGATTGGGTTTGGGACTGGATCTGGTATTGGATTTTGATTGGGTTTGGGATTGGATATGGGACTGGATTTGGGATTGGGATTGGATCTGGGATTGGATTCAGGACTGGATCTGGGGCTAGATTTGGGATCGGATTTGCAATTAGATTTGAGATTGGGTTTGGGATTGGGACTGGATCTGGGATTGGATTCGGACTGGATTTGTGACTGGATTTGGGACTGGGTTTGGGATTGGATTCAGAACTGGGTTCAGGACTGAGTTTAGGACTAGATTTGGGGTTGGGATTGGATTCAGAACTGGGTTCAGGATTGGGTTTGGGATTGGATTTGGGTTTGGCTCTGGCTCCATCCAGGACATCCCAAGGGAATTCCGTGCCCAGGGGCTCCTCCGGGAATGCCGGAGTTGGAGCCGTCCCAGCGCACCGGGAACGGGATCCAAGACAAAAAAAACGGGAAGGGAAAAACTCCGGAGCTACTTGAGGGAAACTTTTTTCATGGAATGAAGGATTTATGGGGCTGGGACTGTTCTGCCGCGGAGCAACATCTGGAACAGATCCGTTATCCCGTCAAAACACCGGGAAGGGGAGCCAGGGATAAATCCCGGCTGTCGGAACGGGGATCCCACACACGAAGGGAATCTGGGATTTGGGATTGCCCCTCAGAGCTGCCGTCCCAGATTTCCCCATCGGGATTTGTCCCGTTCCCCTGGAATTCGTGGGGTGGGAGAGCCCCAGGGATCCCAGGGCAGCCTCTGGAATGCTGAAAATCTGGGAAAAGTGATGGAAAATGGATCCCAAACACTGGAATTGCCCTGGAAAACATTCCCTGGGATGTGGAGCATCCTTGGATTCATGGTTGGATGGGATGGGACCATCCCAGAGGTTTGCCAACCTCGGCCATTCCGTGATTCCCAAGGATCCAGAAAACCCAAGGAGAGGCCCAGAGCTGGATTCCTGATGGAAAATCTGAGAGTTTTCCAAAAAATCCTCCAGAGGAGGTGGGAAGATCCTGGTGGAGCTTTCCTTGGTTTGGATGGCCAAGGGAAAAGTGGCACAAGGAATGGGAAGGGGAAAAATCTGGGAAAAAAAAACTCCGGAGTGCTGGAGAGGCCTTGGAGCCTGTGGGATTAATTAAGGACTAATTAAGGAAAGCTTGGGATCTGCTGGGCTTGGGAAATCCTGGAATGTGGGAATGGGGTGGGAATGGAGGGGATTTAAGGATGATCCCATTCTCATGGGATAATTCCAGGGATGTCCATGGAATTCTGGGCTGGTTTGGGATGAAGGGAATTTTGGGATCATCCCATTCCCAGTTTTTCCAAGGGACACTTCCTGCTATCCCAGGATGGGACAATTCCAGGGATGGGGTAGCCCTGGTTTCCCTGGAATTCACTTCCTCATTCCTCCTTTTTTTGAGAATCTGCTTCAACATCCCATCCCATTATTCTATTAACCCATCCCATGAATCCATAAATCCCACAAATCCCATCCCAACCCATGAATCCCATCCCACCCCATCCCATTATCCCATAAATTCTATAAATCCCACCCCATTATCCCGTTATCCCATAAATCCCATAAATTCCATTATCCCATTATCCTATCCCATAAATCCTGTAAATCCCATAAATCATGTAGATCTATTCCATCCCATCAATCCCATAAATCCCATCCCATAATTCCCATCAATCCCATAAATCCCATCCCATAATTCCCGTAATTCCCATAAATCCCATAATCCCATCCCATAAATTCCATCAATCCCATCCCATTTATCCCATTATCCCATCAATCCCACAAACCCCATCACCCCACCCCGGTTTCCCCCCAGACCCCCTTGTCCAATGGAATTTCCCATGAAATTCCCACCTTTTCCCACAGAATTCCCACATTTCCCCATGGAATTGCCACTTTCCCTCACAGAATCTCTGTCTCTTTCCCACGGAATTCCCACAAAATTCTCTGCTTTCCCCACAGAATTCCCACCTTTTCCCACAAAATCTGCATTATTCCCCACTTTTCCCCACGGAATCCCCACTTTTCCCCATTCCCCACCTGCAGGGCTGGGGAAATTCCCCAGGAAACACCTCCAGGAAATTCCCCCTTTTCTCCAGGGAATTCCCCCTTTCCCCCATGGAATTCCCCCTTTGCCTCACAAAATTCCCACTTCTCCTCATTTTTCCCAAGGGAATTCCCCCTTTTTCCCACAAAATCCCCACTTTTCCCCATAGAATTCCCATCCTTTCCCCATGGAATCCCCACTGAATCCCCACTTTCCCCGAGAAATTCCCCCTTTTCCCCAGGGAATTCCCACTTTTCTCCATAGAATCCCCACTTTCCCCCCCTTTTCCCCAGGGAATTCCCACCTTTCCCCTATCTTCCCCACAAAATCCCCACTTTTCCCCCAGGCAATTCCCCCTTTCCCCCACAAAATCCCCATTTTCTTCCCCTGGGAATCGCCCCTTTATCAACTTTTCCCCATGGAAATCTCACTTTTCCACAGGGAATTGCCCCTTTTCCCCCATAAAATCCCTACTTTTCCCCACAAAATCCCCACTTTTTCCCAGGGAGTTTCCACTTTCCCCCAAGGAATTCCTGCTCTCCCCCACAAAATCCCCACTTTCCCCCAGGGAATTCCCCCTTTTCCACACAAAATCCCCACTTTCCCCCAAGGAATTCCCTTTTCCCCACCTGAAGGGCTTTGGGCAGCCGCACCCCCATAGAATCCCCACTTTTCCCTCATTAATTCCCATTTTCCCCCCATTTTTTCCCCATTTCCCACCTGCAGGGCTGCAGACCGGCTCTGAATCCCCACTTTTCCCTCATTAATTCCCATTTTCCCCCATTTTCCCCATTTCCCACCTGCAGGGCTGCAGGCCGGCCCTGAATCCCCACTTTTCCCTCATTAATTCCCATTTTCCCCATTTTTCCCCATTTCCCACCTGCAGGGCTGCAGGCCAGCCCTGAATCCCTTTTCCTCATTAATTCCCATTTTTCCCCATTTTCCCCATTCCCCCACCTGCAGGGGCTGCAGGCCTGCCCGGCCATTTTTTTCCCTCATAAATTCCCATTTTCCCCCATTTTCCCCATTTTTTCACCTTTATCCAGGCCGGCCCTTTCCCAGCCCTGCAGGGGCTGCGGGCAGCACCATTTGAATCCCACTTTCCCTCATTTATTCCCATTTTCCCCATTTTGTCCCCATTTTTAAACCCCCATTTCCACCTGCAGGGGCTGCTGTCCCGGCCCTGAATCCCCACAGCCGCACCCTCAAGGAATTCCCATTTTTCCCCATTTGTCCCCATTTCCCTTTTTGCAGGCCGGCCCCTGAATTTTCCTGCAGGCCCGGGGCCGCACCTGAATCCCCACTTTTCCCTCATTAATTCCCATTTTCCCCCCATTTTTTCCCCATTTCCCACCTGCAGGGCTGCAGGCCGGCCCTGTCCCGGCCCTGCAGGCCCCGGGGCAGCCGCACGCCCAGGGAATCCCCCCTTTTCCCTCATTAATTCCCATTTCCCCCCATTTCGCACCTGCAGGGCTGCAGGCCGGCCCTGAACCCCCATTTTCCCTCATTAATTCCCATTTCCCCCCATTTTCCTCCATTTCGCACCTGCAGGGCTGCAGGCCGGCCCTGAATCCCCACTATTCCCTCATTAATCCCCATTTTCCCCCATTTCGCACCTGCAGGGCTGCAGGCCGGCCCTGTCCCGTCCCTGCAGGGCCCGGGGCAGCCGCGCCCCCAGGGAATGCCCACTTTTCCCTCATTAATTCCCATTTTCCCCCCATTTTTTCCCCATTTCCCACCTGCAGGGCTGCAGGCCGGCCCTGAATCCCCACTTTTCCCTCATTAATTCCCATTTTTTCCCCCATTTATCCCCCATTTCCCAAAAAGGGCTGCAGGCTGGCCCTTTTCCTGCCCTGCAGGCCCCGGGCACCGTACGCCCAGGAATCCCCATTTTTTCCTCATTTTCCCATTTTCCCCAGTTTTCCCCATTTCACCTGCAGGGCTTTCCCTGTCCTGTCCCTGCAGGCCTGGGGCAGCTCTCCAGGAATCCCCACTTTTCCCTCATTAATTCCCATTTTTCCCCACATTTTCACCCCTTTCCCCACCTGCAGGGCTGCAGGCCGGCTCTGAATCCCCACTTTTCCCTCATTAATTCCCATTTTTCCCCATTTTCCCCATTTCGCACCTGCAGGGCTGCAGGCCGGCTCTGAATCCCCACTTTTCCCTCATAAATTCCCATTTTTCCCCATTTTTCCCCCATTTCCCACCTGCAGGGCTGCAGGCCGGCCCTGAATCCCCACTTTTCCCTCATTAATCCCCATTTTTCCCCATTTTTCCCCATTTCCCACCTGCAGGGCTGCAGGCCGGCCCTGTCCCGTCCCTGCAGGGCCCGGGGCAGCCGCATGCCCAGGGAATCCCCACTTTTCCCTCATTAATTCCCATTTTTCCCCCATTTTTTCCACATTTCCCACCTGCAGGGCCGCAGGCCGGCTCTGAATCCCCACTTTTCCCTCATAAATTCCCATTTTTCCCCATTTTCCCCCCATTTCGCACCTGCAGGGCTGCAGGCCGGCCCTGAATCCCCACTTTTCCCTCATTAATTCCCATTTTTCCCCATTTTTCCCCATTTTTCCCCCATTTCCCACCTGCAGGGCTGCAGGCCGGCCCTGAATCCCCACTTTTCCCTCATTAATTTCCCTTTTTCCCCATTTTTCCCCATTTTTTCCCCATTTCCCACCTGCAGGGCTGCAGGCCAGTTCTGAATCCCCACTTTTCCCTAATTAATTCCCATTTTCCCCATTTATCCCCCCCCATTGCAACACCTGCAGGCTGGGGGCCCTGTCGCGCCCTGCAGGCCCAATCCAATTTATCCGCCCAGGGAATCCCCCCTTTTCCCTCATTAATTCCCATTTTTTCCCCATTTCGCACCTGCAGGGCTGCAGGCCAACCCTGTCCCGTCTCTGCAGGGCCCAGGATTCGGCTGGCCCAGGAAATCCCAAACTTTTCCCTCATTTTTTTCATTTTTGGGATTTTTTTCCACATTTCCCCACCTGCAGGGCTGCAGGGGCCCTTTTCCCCATTTTCCCTCATTAATTCCCATTTTCCCCATTTTTCCCATTTCCCACCTGCAGGGCTGCAGGCCGGCTCTGGAATCACTTTTCCTCATTTTTTCCCATTTTCCCCCATTTATCCCCCATTTCCCACCTGCAGGGCTGCAGGGGCCCTTTCGGGGCCCCTGCAGGCCAGGGCAATTTTTTAAAATTTTAATTAAACCGCGCAGCAGCAGCCGGGAAGAGTTCGCTCCAGGACCCATGCTGAACATGGCTCATCCAGGGCCAGCGGCTGCCAGAAACTTGGGAACCCCGGAAATCAGCGGCCGGAAAAACTCCGGGAAAAACGGGAGCGCGGTCCCTGCCCCCCGCCCCGTTAACCCCTCACGGAGACACCGAGGAGTTGGGGCTTTTCTGGTGGAATTCTCACGGATTTGGGGTTTTTTTTCTGCTGGAATTCCCATGGATTTGGGGGTTTCTCCCACGGATTTCAGGGTTTTCTCTCATGGATTTGGGGTTTTGTCCCACGGATTTGGGGATTTTCCTGTTGGAATTTCCATGGATTTGGGGTTATCTCCCACGATTTTGGTATTTCCTCCTATGGAATTGTGATTTTTCCTGAGGGAATTCCCATGGATTTGGGGTTTTTCTTGTTAGAATTCCCATAGACTTGGAGTTTTCTCCCATGGATTTGGGGTTTTTCCTGTTAGAATTCCCACGGATTTGGGTTTTTTCTGCTGGAATTCCCATGGATTTGAGGTTTTTCCTGTTGGAATTCCCAAGGATTTCAGGTTTTTCCTGCTGCAATTCCCATGGATTTGGGTTTTTCTCCCAGGGATTTGGGTGTTTTTTACCCTGGATTTGGGGTTTTCTCCCATGGATTTGAGGCTTTTCCTGCTGGATTTCTGGTGGATTTGGGTTTTTTGTGATGGAATTGCCATGGATTTGGGGTTTTCTCCCATGCATTTGGGGTTTTCTCCCATGGATTTGGGGTTTTCTCCCATGCATTTGGGGTTTTCTCCCATGGATTTGGGGTTTTCTCCCATGGATTTGGGGTTTTCTTCCATGGATTTGGGGTTTTTTCCCATGGATTTGGGGTTTTCTCCCATGGATTTGGGGTTTTCTTCCATGGATTTGGGGTTTTTTCCCATGGATTTGGGGTTCTCTTCCATGGATTTGGGGGTTTCCTTGCTAGAATTCCCACGGATTTAGGTTTTTCTCCCATGGATTTGGGGTTTTTTCTGCAGGAATTCCCATGGATTTGGGGTTTCTCTGTTGGAATTCCCATGGATTTGGGGCTTTTCCTAATGGAATTCCCGTGGATTTGGGGTTTTCTCCCACGGATTTGGGGTTTTCCCCCATGGCTTTGGGATTTCTCCCATGGATTTGGGGCTTTTCCTGATGAAATTCCCACGGATTTGGGGTTTTGTTCCATGGATTTGGGGTTTTTCCTGCTGGAATTCCCACGGATTTGGGGTTTTCTCCCGTGTATTTGTGGCTTTTCCTGTTAGAATTTCCATGGATTTGGGGCTTTCCGTGATGAAATTCCCCTGGATTTGGGGTTTTCTCCCATGGATTTGGGGTTTTTCCCTCTGGATTTGGGGTTTTTTCCCATGGATTTGGGGTTTTCTCCCATGGATTTGGCCTTTTTCCCCATGGGTTTGGGGCTTTTCCTGATGAAATTCCCAGGGATTTGGGATTTTTCCTGTTAGAATTTCTGTGGATTTGGGTTTTTTCCCATGGATTTGGGGTTTTCTCCCATGGATTTGGGGCTTTTTCTGCAACAATTCCCATGGATTTGGGGTTTCTCTGTTGGAATTCCCATGGATTTGGGGTTTCTCTGTTGGAATTCCCACAGATTTGAGGTTTTTCCTAATGGAATTCCTGTGGATTTGGGGTTTTCTCCCATGGATTTGAGGTTTTTCCTAATGGAATTCCTGTGGATTTGGGGTTTTCTCCCATGGATTTGGGGTTTTTCCTGCTGGAATTCCCGTGGATTTGGGGTTTTCTCCCGTGTATTTGTGGCTTTTCCTGTTAGAATTTCCATGGATTTGGGTTTTTTTCCTGATGGCTTTTCCTGTTAGATTTGGATTTGGGCTTTTTTTCTCCCATGGGTTTTTTGGGATTTTTCTCCCATGGATTTGGGGTTTTTCCCCATGGGTTTGGGGCTTTTCCTGATGAAATTCCCAGGAATTTGGGGTTTTTCCTGTTAGAATTTCTGTGGATTTGGGTTTTTTCCCATAGATTTGGGTTTTTCTCCCATGGATTTGGGACTTTTTCTGTAGGAATTCCCATGGATTTGGGAGTTTCTCCAATGGATTTGGGGTTTCTCTGTTGGAATTCCCACGGATTTGTGGTTTCTCCCATGGATTTGGGGCTTTTCCTGCTGGAATTCCCATGGATTTGGGTTTTTTCCTGATGGGATTCCCGTGCATTTGGGGTTTTTCTGCTGGAATTCTGGTGGATTTTGGGTTTATCCTGTTGGAATTCCCATGAATTTGGGTGGTTTTTTTCCATAGGGTTTCTCCCACGGAGAAATTTTATGGGAATTTTGTTGGGGGGGATTTTTTTTGGGAATTATTTGGGAATTTTTTTGGGAATTCCCTGGGAATTTTTTTAGAATTCCTCAGGGATTCCTTGTGGAATTTTGTGGTAATTTTGGGGGAATTTTGCTGGGAATTCCCTGGGAATATTTTGCGACTTTTTTGGGGGGGGGAGTTTTGTTGGGAATTCCTTGGAATATTTTGGAAAATCCCTTGGGAATTTTGGGAGCAATTTTTTGAAGTTTTTTGGGAATTTTGGTGGGGGGGCATTCCTTGGGAATTTTTGGGTGGAATCCTTTTGGGGGATTTTTTTCCCCAATTTTTTGGGAATTCCTCGGGAAATTTGGGGGGAATTTTTCGGGGAATTTCTCGGTCATTTTTTGGGGGGAATTTCTTGGTCATTTTGGGGGATTCCTTGGGAATTTTTGGGGGATTCCTTGGGAATTTTCTGGGAATTCCTTGGGAATTTTTTGGGAATTTTTGGGGAATTCCTTGGGAATTTTTGGGAATTCCTTGGGAATTTTTGGGAATTCCTTGGGAATTCCTTGGGAGTTTTTGGGGAATTCCTTGGGATTTTTTGGGGAATTCCTCGGTAATTTTTTGGGAATTCTGCGGGGTACTCACGGCCAGGGGCAGGGCGGTGGCCACGCGCTCGGAGGCGCTGCCCAGCAGGAAGGATTTGCTCTCCTTGAAGGGAATTTCCCGGCTCAGCTTCTCCAGGAGCTGCTCCAGGATTTGGGAGGTCAGGGCCGGCTCCGTGCCCAGCGCCCTCCACATGGCGCACGTGGGGCTGGGGGGGAAAACACGGGAATTTCGGGAATTTCGGGGATAAAAATGGGAATTTCTGGGGTAAAAACCGCATAAAAAGGGAAAATTCTGGGAATTTTTGCAATAAAAACGGGAAATTCTGGGATAAATGGAGAATTTCTGGGATAAAAATAGGAATTTTGGGGATTAAAATGGAAATTCCTGGCAATTTTTGAGATAAAAATGGGAATTTCTGGGAATTTTGGAGATAAAAATAGAAATTTCGGAGAATTTCTACGCATTTCTGGGATCAAAATGGGATTTGGGATTGGGGTTGGAATGTTGGGATTTGGGGCCGGATTTGGGATTGGAGCTGGAGTTTGGATTGGAATATTGGGATTTGTGACTGGATTTGGGGCTGGTTTTGGGATTTGGGGCTGGATTTGGGATTTGGGGCTGGGATTTGGGGTTGGATTGGGATCAGGGCTGGATTTGGGATTGGGGCTGCATTTTGGATTTGGGGTTGGATTTGGGGTTGGATATTGGATTTGGGATTTGGGGCTGGATTTGGGATTGGCACAGGGTTCAAGATCGGGGCTGGATGTGGGGCTGGATTTAGGATTTGGGATGGATTTGGGGCTGGATTTGGGGCTGGTTTTGGGATTTGGGCTGGATTTGGGGCCAGATTTTGGATTGGATTTGGGATGGGGGCTGGGTTTGGGATTTGGGGCAGGATTTGGGATTTGGGGCAGGATTTGGGATTGAGGCTGGATTCAGGATTGGAACTGGATTCGGGATGGATTTGGAGCTGGGTTTGGGATTTGGGATTTGAGGCTGGGATTTGGGGTTGGATTTGGGATTTGGGGCTGTATTTGGGATTGGATATTGGATTTGGGATTGGGGCTGGGTTTGGGATTGGGGCTGGATTTGGGACTGGGGCAGGATTCAGGATCAAGACTGGATTTGGGGTTAGGTTTGGGATTTGGGGCTGGATTTGGGATTGGGGCTGGGTTTGGATTTGGGATTGGGGCTGGATTTGGGATTGGATATTGGATTTGGGCTTGGATTTGGGATTGGGGCTTGGATTTGGAGCTCGGTTGGGATTGGGGCAGGATTTGGGGCAGGATTTGGGATTGGGGCTGGATTTGGGAGAGGATTTTGGCTCATGTCCATATTTGTGATTTAGGGCAGGATTTAGGGCCGTATCCATGCCCACCTCCCCATTTGGGATCGGGGCTGGATTTGGGATTGGATATTGGCTTTGGGGCTGGAATTAGGGCACGATTCAGGATCGGGGCAGGATTTGGGGCCGTGTCCATGCCCAGCTCCCCATTTGGGATTGGGGCTGGATTTGGGATTAGCACTGGATTTGGGGCTGCATTTGGGGTTGGATACTGGATTTGGGGCTGGATTTGGGATTTGGGGCTGGATTCGGGATTGGGTCAGGATTTAGGGCCGTGTCCATGCCCAGCTCCCCATTTGGGATTGGGGCTGGATTTGGGATTAGCACCGGATTTGGGGCTGGATTTGGGGCTGGATTTGGGATTTGGGGCTGGATTTGGGATGGGGCAGGATTTAGGGCTGTGTATGCCCAGCTCCCATTTGGGATTGGGGCTGGATTTGGGATTAGCACTGGATTTGGGGCTGGATTTGGGGCTGGATTTGGGATTTGGGGCTGGATTTGGGATTTGGGGCTGGATTCAGGATGGGGGCAGGATTTGGGGCCGTGTCCATGCCCAGCTCCCCATTTGGGATTGGGGCTGGATTTGGGATTTGGGGCTGGATTTGGGATTTGGGGCTGGATTCGGGATTGGGGCTGGATTTAGGGCCGTGTCCATGCCCAGCTCCTATTTGGGACTGGGGCTGGATTTGGGATTAGCACCGGATTTGGGGCTGCATTTGGGGTTGGATACTGGATTGGGGGCTGGATTTGGGATTAGCACCGGATTTGGGGCTGCATTTGGGGTTGGATACTGGATTGGGGGCTGGATTTGGGATTAGCGCTGGATTTAGGGCTGGATTTGGGATCTGGGGCTGGATTCGGGACCGGGGCAGGATTTGGGGCCGTGTCCATGCCCAGCTCCCATTTGGGATTTGGGGCGGGATTTGGGATCGGGGCAGGATTTGGGGCTGTGTCCGTGCCCAGCTCCCCATTTGGGATTTGGGGCTGGATGTGGGATGTGGGGCTGGATTCGGGACGGGGGCAGGATTTGGGGCTGGATTTGGGATTGGGGCTGGATTTGGGATCGGGTCAGGATTTGGGGCCGTGTTTGCCCATTTTCCCGGGGTGGCACGGGATTTTCGCCGTCATTTTTGTGGGCGGGCAGGGCGCTGCCCAGCAGGCAGCCCACGACGCCGCGCGGGTGCTGCAGCGCCAGGAGCAGCACCGAGCTCTGCGCCGCCCGCTGCAGCTGCTGCAGCTCCTCGTCCTGCGGCTGCTGCTGCTGCAGGAGCTGCAACCCGGTAGCTCCGCCAGTTCCGGGACCTTGGTGGGGAACACTGGGAACGAGGGAGATGGGAAAAAAATGGGAATGGGGAGATGGGAATGGGGAATGGGGAATGGGGAAATGGAGATGGAATGGGAATGGGGAAATGGGGAATGGGGAATTGAATTTTCCAAAAATTGGGAATGGGGAAATGGGAAATGGGAAAGGGGAATGGGGATGGGAAAGGGGATGGGGGAGGGGAATGGAAAGGGGAATGGGAAATGGGGGGGAAATGGGAATGGGGGAAATGGGAATGGGGAGATGGGAAAGGGGAAATGGGAAGGGGAGATGGGAATGGGGAAATGGGAATGGGGAGATGGGAATGGGGAAATGGGAATGGGGAGATGGGAAAGGGAAATGGGAATGGGGAGATGGGAATGGGGAAATGGGAATGGGGAGATGGGAAAGGATGGAAAATGGGAATGGGGAGATGGGAAAGGGGAAATGGGAATGGGGAGATGGGAAAGGGGAAATGGGAATGGGGAGATGGGAATGGGGAAATGGGAATGGGGAGATGGGAATGGGAAATGGGGGGGAGATGGGAAAGGGGAAATGGGAATGGGGAGATGGGAAAGGATGGAAAAATGGGAATGGGGAAATGGGAATGGGGAAATGGGAATGGGAAAGGGGAAAGGGAAATGGGAATGGGGAGATGGGAATGGGGGGAGATGGGAATGGGGAGATGGGAATGGGGAGATGGGAATGGGGAAATGGGAATGGGGAGATGGGAAGGGGAAATGGGAATGGGGAGATGGGAATGGGGAAATGGGAATGGGGAGATGGGAAAGGGGAGATGGGAATGGGGAGATGGGAATGGGGAGATGGGAATGGGGAGATGGGAAAGGGGAGATGGGAATGGGGAAATGGGAATGGGGAAATGGGAATGGGGAAATGGGAATGGGGAGATGGGAAAGGGAAATGGGAATGGGGAGATGGGAATGGGGAGATGGGAATGGGGAGATGGGAATGGGGAAATGGGAATGGGGAGATGGGAATGGGAGATGGGAATGGGGGATGGGAAATGGGAAATGGGAATGGGAGATGGGAATGGGGAATGGGGAGATGGGAAAGGGGAAATGGGAAAGGGGAAATGGGAATGGGGAGATGGGAAAGGGGAGATGGGAATGGGGAGATGGGAAAGGGGAAATGGGAATGGGGAGATGGGAAAGGGAAATGGGAATGGGGAGATGGGAAAGGGGAAATGGGAATGGGGAGATGGGAAAGGGAAATGGGAATGGGGAGATGGGAAAGGGGAAATGGGAATGGGGAGATGGGAAAGGGGGAAATGGGAATGGGGAGATGGGAAAGGGGAAATGGGAAAGGGGAGATGGGAATGGGGAGATGGGAAAGGGAAAACGGGAATGGGGAGATGGGAAATGGGAAAATGGGATGGGATCATCCCGGATGGGTTTGGGATGGGATCCTCGGCACGGTCGGGCTTTTCAAGGTTTCTTCCAAAGGGAGGAATTCCCGGGTTTTGGGAGAGGGAGGAATTTTGGGGGAAGATTCCTGGAGAAAAGGAATCCTGGAACTGTGGAGCGCTCGGAGTGGGAAAACCCCCCAGATCCCGCTGGATCCCATTCCCATCCCCTTGGAATTCCTTGGAATTTCCCATTCCCATTCACTATTTCCTGTTCTCAATTCCCAACCTCCCACTTTTCCCATTCCCATTCCCAATTTCCCATTCCCCATTTTTCCACTTTCCCAATTTCACATTCCCATTTTCTCAATTTTCCAGTTCCCCATTTTTCCCATTCCCAATTTCCCATTCCCATTTTTCCAATTTTCTTATTCCCATTCCCATTTTTCCCATTCCCAAATTTCCAGTTTCCCATTCCCAATTTCCCATTTTTCCCATTCCCAATTTCCCATTCCCATTTTTCCATTTTCCCTATTCCCATTCCCATTTCCCCATTCCCAGTCTTCCATTTCCCCCATTCCCAATTCTCCAGTTTCCCATTCCCAATTTTCCATTTTTCCAGTTTCCCATTCCCATTTTCCAGTTTCCCAATTTCCATATTCCCATTTCCATTCTTCCCACTTTTCTCATTTTTCCCATCCTCATTTTCCCCGTTCCAAATTTCCCACTCCAAATTTCCAATTTCCACTTCCTCATTCTCCAGTTCCCATCGCCATTTAATTAATGCCAATTAATTTCAGGAATTTTGGGAATTAATTTCAGGACTAATTTCGGAATTTATTTTAGGAATTAATTCCTGGAATTTTGGGAATTAATTTTGGGATTTCTTCTGGGATTTATTTTGGGAATTTTGGCACGGAATTTCGGGAATGTTGAGAATTTTGGGACTGAATTTCAGGAAGTTTGGGACTGAATTTCAGGAATTTTGGGAATTTTTGGGACTGAATTTTGGGAATTTCAGGGACTGAATATTGGGAATTTTTGGGACCGATTTTTGGGAATTTTTGGAATTAATTTTAGGAATTTTGGGGGCTGAATTTTTGGGAATTTTGGGAATGAATGTTGGGAATTCTGACCTTTTCCTGCAGGACGTCTCCCCTTTCCTGGATGAGGACGTTAATTTTGGGAATTAATTTTGGGAATTTGGGGACTGAACTTTGGGATTTTTGGGGCTGAAGTTTGTGACTTCATTCCGGGAATTTTTGGAATTAATTCCAGGAATTTTGGGGATTTTTGGGAATTAATTCTGGGCATTTTGGGACCAAAGTTTGTGAATTTTTAGGAGTGAATTTTGGGAAGTTGGGGAATTTTGG
Organism: Emberiza elegans; assembly: GCA_024865655.1. Lineage (NCBI taxonomy): Eukaryota > Metazoa > Chordata > Aves > Passeriformes > Fringillidae > Emberiza > Emberiza elegans. The sequence continues at coordinate 941,638 of JALJVW010000084.1, read as the reverse complement.
GCTTTAATTCTGGGATTTATTTGGGCAATTTTGGGACTGAATTTCAGGAATTTTGGGTGTGAATGTCAGGAATTTCAGGAATTTTGGGCCTGAATTTCGAGGATTTGGAGAATTTTGGGGATTGAATTTTGGGAACGAATTCTGGGAATTTTGGGACGGAATTTTTGGGAATTTCGGGAATGAATTTTTGGGAATTGCGACCTTTTCCTGGAGGATGGCTCCCCTCTCCCGGATGAGGGCGTCAATTTTGGGAATGAATTTTGGGAATTTCAGGACTGAAGTACAGGAATTCTGTGAGGTTTTGGGAATTAATTCCAAGAATTTCGGGACTGAATTTTGAGACTTCATTTTGGGAATTTTTGGAATTAATTCCAGGAATTTTGGGGATTTTTGGGAATGAATTCTGGGCATTTTGGGACCAAAGTTTGTGAATTTTTAGGAGTGAATTTTGGGAAGTCGGGGAATTTTGGGCTTTAATTTTGGGATTTATTTGGGCGATTTTGGGACTGAATTTCAGGAATTTTGGGTGTGAATGTCAGGAATTTCAGGAATTTTGAGCCCAAATTTGGGGGATTTGGAGAATTTTGGGGACTGAATTTTGAGAACGAATTCTGAGGATTTTGGGACTGAATTTTTGGGAATTTTTGGGCACTAATTTTTGGGAATTGTGACCTTCTCCTGCAGGATGGCTCCCCTCTCCCGGATGAGGGCGGCAATTTTGGGAATGAATTCCGGGGTTTTGGGGAATTTTGAGAAAGAATTTTGAGAATTTTTGGGATTTATTCTGGGACTTCTTTTGGGGTTTCTTTTGGGAATTTTGGGGACTGAATTTTGGGAATGCTCAGAATTTTGGGGCTAAGTTTCAGGAAGTTTGGGACCGAATTTCAGGAATTTGGGAAATTTTGGGGGACGGAATTTTTGGAATTCCAGGAATTTTGGGAATTTTGGGGACTGAAGTTTGGGAAATTCAGGACTGAGTTTTGGGAATTTTGGGGACTGAATTTTTGGAATTAATTCCAGGAATTCTGGGAATTTTTGGGACTGAAGTTTGGGAATTTCAGGACTGAATTTTGGGAATTTTGCGACTGAATTTCAGCGCTTTCCGGAAGGAATTTCCGGAATTTTTGGAAGGAATTTTGAGGTTTCAGAGAATTTTTGGGATTGAATTTATGGAATGTTGGGAATGAATTCTGGGAACATTGGGAATTCTGGGACTGAATTTTTGGGAAGGAATTTTGGGAATTTTGGGAACTTTTGAGACAGAATTTTGGGAATTTTTGAGACGGAATTTGGGGAATTTTTGGAATTAATTTCAGGGATTTGGGGAATTTTGGGGACTGGACTTCGGGAATCTCAGAACTGAATTTTGGGAATTTGAGAACGGAATTCTGGGACCGAATTTTGGAATTTTGGGAATGCATTTCGGGAAGGAATTTTGGGACGCAAATTCAGGAATTTGGGTATTTATTACGGGAATTTCAGGAATTAATGTCGGGAATTTTGGCAATGTTGGGAATTTTTGGGAATTCCGACCTTTTCCTGCAGGATGGCTCCCCTCTCCCGGATGAGGGCGTTAATTTTGGGAATGAACTTTGGGATTTTTGGGACTGAATTTTGTGACTTCATTCTGGGAATTTTTGGAATTAATTTCAGGAATTTTGGGGATTTTTGGGAATGAATTCTGGGCATTTTGGGACCGAAGTTTGTGAATTTTTGGGACTGAATTTTGGGAAGTCGGGGAATTTTGGGCTTTAATTTTGGGATTTATTTGGGCGGTTTTGGGACTGAATTTCAGGAATTTTGGGAATTTAGAATTTTGGGATTTATTTGATTTGGAGAATTTTGGGATTGAATTTTGGGGGCAATTCCGGAATTTGGGGACTGAATTTTTGGGAATTTTTCACTAAATTTTGGGGGACCTTGTCCTGGAGGATTGGAGAATTTCGGATGGGATTGAATTTTGGGAATGAATTCTGGGAATTTTGGGACTGAATTTTTGGGAATTTTGGGCACTAAATTTTGGGAATTGCGACCTTGTCCTGCAGGATGGCTCCCCTCTCCCGGATGAGGGCGTTTATTTTGGGAATGAATTCTGGGAATTTTGGGGATGGAATTTTTGGGAATTTTGGGAATGAATTTTTGGGAATTGCGACCTTGTCCTGCAGGACGGCTCCCCTCTCCCGGATGGGAATGTCAATTTTGGGCATTATTTTTGGGAATTTTTGGGAATTTTGGGAATTGCGACCTTGTCCTGCAGGACGGTTCCCCTCTCCCGGATGAGAGCGTTAATTTTGGGAATGAATTTTGGGAATTTTGGGGACGGAATTTTTGGGAATTTTGGGAATGACTTTTGGGAATGCTGACCTTGTCCTGGAGGATGGCTCCCCTCTCCCGGATGGGAATGTCAATTTTGGGAATGAATTTTGGGAATTTTGGGAATGAATTTTGGGAATTGTGACCTTGTCCTGCAGGATGGCTCCCCTCTCCCGGATGAGTGCGTTAATTTTGGGAATGAATTTTGGGAATTTTGGGACAAAATTTTTGGGAATTTTTGGGCACTAATTTTTGGGAATTCCGACCTTTTCCTGCAGGATGGCTCCCTTCTCCCGGATGGGATGTCAATTTTGGGAATGAATTTTGGGAATTTTGGGAATGAATTTTTGGGAATTGCGACCTTGTCCTGCAGGACGGCTCCCCTCTCCCGGATGAGGGCGTTAATTTTGGGAATTAACTTTGGGATGGAATTTTCGGGAATTTTGGGCACTAATATTTGGGAATTCCAACCTTCTCCTGGAGGATGGCTCCCCTCTCCCGGATGGGGTCAATTTGGGCATTATTTTTAATTTGGGAATGACTTTTGGGAATTGGGACCTCCTTTGGGAATGAATTCCCGGGTGAGGGCGAATTTTGGGAATGAATTCTGGGAATTTTGGGAATGAATTTTGGGAATTGCGACCTTGTCCTGCAGGACGGCTGCCCTCTCCCGGATGGGCATGTCAATTTTGGGCATTATTTTTGGGACGGAATGTTTGGGAATTTTTGGGAATGAATTTTGGGCATTCTGACCTTTTCCTGGAGGATGGCTCCCCTCTCCCGGATGGGAATGTCAATTTTGGGCATTATTTTTGGGAATTTTTGGGCACTAATTTTTGGGAATTGTGACCTTCTCCTGCAGGATGGCTCCCCTCTCTTGGATGAGGGCGTTTATTTTGGGAATGAATTTTGGGAATTTTGGGGACGGAATTTTTGGGAATTTTGGGAATTGCGACCTTGTCCTGCAGGAGGGCTCCCCTCTCGCGGATGGGAATGTCAATTTTGGGCATTATTTTTGGGAATTTTTGGGAATTTTTGGGAATTGTGACCTTGTCCTGCAGGAGGGCTCCCCTCTCGCGGATGGGAATGTCAATTTTGGGCATTATTTTTGGGAATTTTGGGAATTGCGACCTTGTCCTGCAGGAGGGCTCCCCTCTCGCGGATGGGAATGTCAATTTTGGGAATTATTTTGGGAATTTTCCCAACAAAACTGCAAAGAAAAAGGCCAAAAATCAACAAAAATCCCCAAAAATCTCATCATGGCCTGCAAAATTCAGATAAAATCGCATAAGGTCCCCCAAAATTTCCATAAAATCCCCCCAGAAATTCCCCAAATTCCCCCCCAAATTCCCATTAAATTCCCCTAAAAATTCTCCCCAAATTCCCAACAATGTCCCCAAAAATTCCCAAAAAATTCCCCCAAAATTCTCAATATATCCCCATAAAATCTCCCCCCCAAACAATCCCTAAAAATTCCATTAAATTCCCCCCAAACTCTCAAAAAATTCCCCAAAATTCTCAAAAAATTTTTTAAAAATCCCCTTGAAGTTTGACAAAATTCCCTCCAAAGTCTCCAAAATTTCTGGGGAAAAAAATCTCAAAATATTCCCCCAAATTCCCAGAAAATCCCCTCAAAATTCCATAAAACTCATCAAAAAGTCTCAAAAAATCCTAAACAATTCCCCAAAAATTCTCCACGAATCCCCCCAAAATTCCCAAAATTGCCCCCAAAATTTCCAGAAAATTACCCTGAAAAATTCTCTCAAAATTCCCCAAAATTCCCCAAAAATTCCATAAAACCCCTCAAAAATAAAAATCCCTAAAATTGAAAGAAAAATTCTAGAAATCCTCCAAAATCCCCAAGAAAGTCCCATAAAATTCCCCAAAAAATCCCCAAAATTAAAAAAAATCCTCCCCAAAAATCCCCCCGAATTCCCAATAAATCCTTGCAAAAATAAAAATAAAAGAAATCTCCCTAAAAAAAAAAGTCCCCCAAAATCCCATAAAAACCCCAAAGAAAAAAGAAAAATCTTAAAAACCAAAAAATATCCAAAAAATCCCCCCAAATCACCAAAGAACCCCCCCAAAAATCCAAATAAATTTCAAAAATTTAAAAATCATCAAAGAACCCCCCCAAAATCCGATAAATCCCTAAAAAATCCCCCCCAAAACCCCCAGAAAACCAAAAAAAAAAAAAACCAAAAAAAAATTCCCATAAAAACCCCAAAGAAAATGAAAGAAAATCCTCATGAATCCAAAAAAAATCCAAAAAATTCCCCCAATAAATCCCAAAGACCCCCCCCAAAATCCTAATTAATTTTTTTAAAAAGTCCCCAAAAAAAACCCCCAAAAACCCTAAAAAAACCCAAAGAACTCCCCAAAAAATCCCATAAATTGCTAAAAATCCCCCCAAAACCCCAAAGAAAATCCACCCCAAAAATCCCCAAAAAATCCCTCAAAAATCCCAAAAAAATCCCCAAAAATTCGGAATCCCCCAGAACCGGCAGAGGGAGAAGAAAATGGGAAAATTGGGAATTCCGGTGGGAGGAGGAAATTCCTAAAAAAATTCCCCCAAAAAATCCCAACGAAAAAGGGAAAAAATCCCCCCAAAACTCCCCAAAAAATTTAAAAATCGCCCCAAAATCCCATTGAAACCACAAGGAAAACTTCAAAAAATCCTAATAAATTCCAAAAACTCCCAAAAATAATCCCCAAAGAACCAGCCCCAAAAATCCCAGAAATGCCCCAAAAATGCCCCAAAAAACTTCAAAGAAACCCCCAAAATCCCAGAAATTCCCCAAAAAATGCCCCAAAAACCCAAAAAATCCCTTCCAAAAACCCCAAATAAACCCCCATGAAATCCCTACAAAATCCCAGAAATCCCCAAAAATCCCCCAAAACCCCAAAGCCCTTCCAAAAATCCCATAAATCCCAAGAAACCACGCTTCGAAAAAATCCCAAAAATCCCAAGAAACCCCCAAAAATCCCCCAAAACCTAAAAAATCCCAAAAATCCCCAAAATCCCCAAAACCCAAAAAGCCCTTCCAAAACCCCAAAGAAATCCCAAAAATAAACCCCCCAAAATCCCCCAAAATCCCAAAAACAGCCCCCCAAAAATCCCATAAATCCCAAAAAACCACGCATGAAATCGCCCCAAAAATCCCAGAAATTCCCCAAAAATCTGAAAAATTAAAAAAAAAAAAACCTGAAAATCCCCTAAAATTCCCCAAAATTCCCCCAAAATTCCATAAAATTAAAAAAAATCCAAAAAAATTCCAAAAAATCCCAAAAAGGCCTAAAAACCCATAAAATTTTTAAAAATTCAAAAAAATTTCAAAAAAATTATCCAAAAATCCCTGAAAATTACAAAAAATTCCATAAAATTAAAAAACTCAAAAAAATTCCAAGAAAATTCCCCAAAATTACCAAAATTCCATAAAATTAAAAAAATCCCCCAAAATTCCCCAAAATTCCATAAAATTAAAAAAAAAATTCCCCAAAAATTACAAAAATTCCAAAAAAAAATTTCCAAAATTACAAAAAAACCCCAAAATTACCAAAAATTCCATAAAATTAAAAAAAATCCCCCAAAATCCCAAAAAAATCCCCCAAAATTCCAAAAAAAATCCCCAAAAATCAAAAAATCGCCCCAAAATTACCAAAAATTCCATAAAATAAAAAAAAACCTAAAAATTCCCCAAAAATCCCCCAAAATTACTAAAAATTCCGTAAAATTAAAAAAAATCCCCAAAATTAAAAAAAAATCCCCAAAATTCCCAAAAAATCCCCCCAAATTACTAAAAATTCCATAAAATTAAAAAAATCCCCAAAATTCCCAAAAAATCCCCCAAAATTCCCAAAAAATCCCCAAAATTACCAAAATTCCATAAAATTAAAAAATTCCCAAAAATTCCCAAAAAATCTCCCAAATTACCAAAAATTCCATAAAATAAAAAAAACCTAAAAATTCCCCAAAAACCCCCAAAATTCCAAAAAAATCCCCCAAAATTACCAAAAATTCCATAAAATTTAAAAAAACTTCCAAAATTCCCAAAAAAACCCCAACATTCCAAAAAAATCCCCCAAAATTACCAAAAATTCCATAAAATTAAAAAAAAATTCCAAAAAAAATTCCAAAAAAATCCCCCAAATTACCAAAAATTCCATAAAATTAAAAAAAATCTCCCAAAATTACCCAAAATTCCATAAAATTTAAAAAAATCCCCCAGAATTCCCAAAAAACCCCCCAAAATTACCAAAAATTCCATAAAATTTTAAAAAAATCCCCCAAAATTCAAAAAAATCCCCCCAAATTACCAAAAAATCCCCCAAAATTACCCAAAAATTCCATAAAATTAAAAAAAAACCTCCAAAAAAATTCCCCAAAGTTCCATAAAATTACCAAAAATCCATAAAAAATTTTCAAAAAAATCCCCCAAAATTCTGAAAATTTCAAAAAATCCCCCAAAATTCCAAAAATCCCCAAAATTACCAAAATTCCATAAAATAAAACCCAAAATTTTCCAAAAGCCCAAAAAGCCCCAAAATGCCCAAAAATCCTGCCCGGAAAAAATTTAAAACCCAAAATTCCCACCCAAAATTCGAAAAAACCAAAAATCCCCAAAATTACCTGGAAAAATTCCATAAAATTTAAAAATTTCAAAATTCCAGAAAATTTGGGATTTTTTAAAATTTTAAAATCCCCCAAAACTCCAAAAATTTTAGAAAATTACCCAAAATTCCCCAGGAAAAAAAAAAAAAATTCCAAAATTTTGGCCTTGGAAAAGTTCCATAAAATTAAAAAAATCCAGAGGGAAATTTTTTCTGATTTTTTGGTGATTTTTCCCGATTTTGAGGTGAATTTTCGGAAGGAACCCCTGGAAAATCCCAGGAAAATTCAAGAACAGAGAAAATCCCGGAATTTTGGGGCTGGAAAAGCCTCTGGGGGTCATTGGCACCTTGGAATTCCAGAGGGAATTTGGGATTTTTTCTGATTTTTGGGGCAAATTCCAGCCCCAAACCTGGGAAGGAACCCCTGGGAAATTCCAGGAAAACTCAAGAAAAGAGAAAATTCCGGAATTTTGGATTTGGAAAAACCTCTGGGGGTCATTGGGACCTTGGGATTTCGGAGGTAATTTAGGATTTTTCTGATTTTTTGGGATTTTTTCCCGATTTTGAGACAATTTTTAGGAAGGAACCCCTGGGAAATTCCAGGAAAATTTGGGAAAAGAAAAAAAAGCCTCTGGAGGTTTCGGGCCTTGGAAAGAGGGATTTGGGATTTTTTCTGATTTTTGGGGGGTCATCTGGGAAGGAACCATGGAAAATTCTGGAGGGAATTTGGGATTTTTTTCATGATTTTGGAGGAATTTGGGATTTTTCTGATTTTTTGAGGCGAATTTTGGGAAGGAACTCCTGGGAAATTCCAAGAAAATTTGGGGAAGGAGAAAATTCCAGAATTTTGGGCTGGAAAAAGCCTCTGGGGCTCATCGGGACTTGGAATTCCGGAGGGAATTTGGGATTTTTCCCGATTTTTGGGCCAATTCCAGCTCCAAAATGGGACAAATCCCTTGAAAAATTCCAGAAAAAATTGGGAAAGGAGAAAATTCCGGAATTTTGGCCTTCAAAAAGCCCAAAACTGAGCGGGAACCTCTGGAAAACTCCAGGAAAATTCAGAGAAAATACAAAATTCTGGAATTTTGGGCTTGGAAAAACCCATGGGGGTCATCGGGACTTGGAATTCCAGAGGGAATTTGAGATTTTTCCCGATTTTTGGGCAAATTTGAGTGGATTGACCTCAAAAATTCCCAGAATTCCATGAAATTCCAGGAAATTTTTTTTCCAGGTGCTTCCCAAAGTTCCAAAGGGAAGCAGCGCCCCCTGCTGGACAACCCCAGAACTCCACGCTCCCCAAAATCCCAAAAAAACTCGGGAAAACCAATCCCAAAAATTAAAAAAACCCCAAAAATCGTCAGGAAAACCAACCCCAAAATCCCCCAAACCCTCCGGAAAACGAGGCCCGAAAATCTCAAAAAATCCTCGGGAAAACCATTCCCAAAGATCCTAAAAAACCCCAAAATCCTGGGAATTCCATGGAAAAATCAGAACTGGGGATTGAACCTCCAAAAGCCCAGGAATTCCATGGAAAAGTTGGAATTTTATGGGATCAGACCCAAAAACCCTCCCAGGATTCCATAGAAAATGTGGATTTGGATGGAAAGGATCCCCAAAACCTCCCGGAATGGGATGGGATTGAAGCCCCAAAATTCCATGGAATTCCATGGAATTCCCTCAGCAGCGCCCCCTCCTGGACAACCCGAGACCTGCACGCTCCTAAATCCCCCAAAACCTCGGGAAAACCATTCCCAAAAATCCCCCAAAACCTCGGGAAAACCATTCCCAAAAAGCCCCAAATCCCCAGAACTCCCAGAATTCCATGGAAAATTCAGAATTGGATGGGTTTAACCCCAAATTCCATCCATTGAATTCCTTGGGGAAAAGCCAAAATTTGGTGGGATGAAAACTCAAATATTCCATGGAGTTCATGGAATGGAATTTGATGGGATTGAATACCCCATGGAATTCCCTCTTTGGGACTGAACCCAAAAACGTTTGGAAAAGCCAGAATTGGATGGGATTGAAAACTCTGGGAAACTCCGGAAATGGAATTTAACCCGGAACCCTCCTGAAATTCCATGGGAAAAGCCAGAATTTGATGGGATTGAACCCCCAAAATTCCATGAAATTCCACGGAATTCCCTCTCAGCAGCGCCCCCTCCTGGACAACCCAGGAACTCCACGCTCCCAAAACCCCAAAACCTCGGGAAAACCATTCCCAAAAATCCCCAAAATCCCAAACACTCCCAGAATTCCATGGAAAATTCAGAATCGGATGGGTTTGACCCCAAAACTCCATGAATTCCTTGGGAAAAGCTGGAATTTGGTGGGATGAAAGCCGGAATATTCCATGGAGTTCCATGGAATTCTCTCTCTAGGATTGAATACCCAAATTTTGGCAATTCCTTGGAAAAAGCCACAGTTGGGTGGGATTGAGGGCCTGGGATTCCATGGAATCCAGGGAATCGGGAAGCTGGATCTGGGGAATTCCATCGAAAACCCCAAAACCTGGAAAACCAGCAAAATCGCCCCAGCGGCCCAAAATGGCCTCTGAGGAGCCTGGAAAATCCGGGGAGAATGGGAATGAAAACTGGGAATGGAAACCGGGAATGGGATCTGGGATTGGGATCCGGGAATGGGATCTGGGAATGGGATCTGGGAATGGGATCTGGGGATGGGATCTGGGAATGGGATCTGGGAATGAAAATGGGAATTCCATCGAATGGGGCTGGGAATGGGATCTGGGAATGGGATCTGGGAATGCCAGGGCCCAGGGCCTGGAACGGAGTCAGGGACTGCGGGGGGGAAAATGGGAATAAAAACTGGGAATGGAAACTGGGAATGGGATCTGGGAATGGGATCTGGGGATGGGATCTGGGAATGGGATCTGGGAATGAACCCCGGGAATGGGATCTGGGAATAAACCCCGGGAATTCCATCGGAGCAGCGCGGGGCCAGCAGCGCCAGCAGCGGGCCCAGGGCCTGGAACGGAGTCAGGGACTGCAGGGGGGAAAATGGGAATAAAAACTGGGAATGGGATCTGGGAATGAGATCTGGGAATGGGATCTGGGAATGGGATCTGGGAATGGGATCCGGGAATGGGATCCGGGAATGGGATCTGGGAATGGGATCTGGGAATGGGATCCGGGAATGGGATCCGGGAATGGGATCCGGGAATGGGATCCGGGAATGGGATCCGGGAATGGGATCCGGGAATGGGATCTGGGAATGGGATCTGGGAATGGGATCTGGGAATGGAAACTGGGAATGGGATCAGGAATGGGATTTGGGAATGGGATCTGGGGATGGAAACCGGGAATGGGATCTGGGAATGGGATCTGGGAATGGGATCTGGGGATGGGATCTGGGAATGGGATCTGGGAATGGGATCTGGGAATGGGATCTGGGAATGGGATCTGGGAATGGGATTTGAGAATGGGATCTGGGAAAAAAAACTAGGAAAAAAATTTTGGAATAAAAGCCGAGAATAAAAATTGGGAAGTGAAACTGGGGATAAACAACGGGGAATAAAATCCGAGATTGGAATTTGAGAATGAAATTTGGGGATGGAATTCAGGAATGGGATCTGGGAATAACAACTGGGAAAAAATGTGGGAATAAAATCTGGGAATGAAAACCAGGAATGGAATCTGGGAATGGAGTCTAGGAATGAAATTCAGGAATAAAAACTAGGAATAGAATCTGGGAATGGGATTTGGGAATGGAATTTGGGAATGAAATCAGGGAATGGAATTCGGGAATAGAATTGACAGTAAGAACCTGGGAATGAAAACCAGGAGTGGAATCTGGGAATGGAATGTGGGAATGGAATTTGGGGATAAAAACCAGGAATGGAATCCAGGAATGGAGATTGGGAATGAAAACTGGGAATGGAGTCGGGGAATGAGAACTGGGAACTGAATCCAGGAATGGAATCCGGGGACGGAATTTGGGGATGGAATTGGGGAATAAAACCAGGGAATAAAATTTGGGAATAAAACACAGGAATAGGAACTGGGAACACAATCTGGGGATGGAATTTGGGGATGAAAACTGGGATTGGGATCTGGGAATGGGATCTGGGGGCGGAAAAAACGAAATGGAATTTGGCAATGGAATTTGGGAATAAAAACCAGGAACGAATTCCGGAAATAAAATTCAGGAATGAAAACTGGAAATGCAATTCAGGAACGGAATCCGGGAATGGAATTTGGGGGGGAAAAACAGGGAATGAAATTTGGGAATGGAATCTGGGAATGGAATCTGGGAATGGAATCTGGGAATGAAAACTGGGAATGGAATCTGGGAATGGAATCTGGGAATGGAATCTGGGAATGAAAACTGGGAAGGAATTTGTCTGTTATTGTTATGTATATACACATAAATGGTGCATATAATTTATTTTATTAATTGAATGTAATTTAATTGAATGTAATTTAATTTCATTTTTTATTTTGTTTATTTTCTGTACATAGAGGCTGCATATGACTTATTTCATTAATTGAATGTAATTTAATTGAATGGAATTTAATTACTACTACTTTTATTTTGTTTATTTTATTATTATTATTATTATTATCAATATCATTATTATTATTATTACCATTATTACCATTATTACCATTATTATTATTATTATTATTATTATTATTATTATTATTATTATTATTATTATTATTATTATTATTATTACCATTATCATTAATATGCTTATTATTATCATTATTATTATTATTATTATTACTATTATTATTATTTTCTACACATTTATATTCAATTTGATTTAATTTAATTTAATTTACTGTGATTAACGGGTGACTCACGCAGACATGGAGCTGTCCCAGGAAGGTTCCCAGCAGGGTTTTGCTATTGTGTTGTTTATTATGTATTTATTTATATAATATACATTTATTGATTTTACATAATTAATTTAATGGATGTAATTAATGCAATTAATTAATGCAATTAACGAGTGACTCACGCAGACGCGGAGCTGCCGCAGGAAGGTTCCCAGCAGGGCTTTGCCATTGTATTGTTTATTATGTATTTATTTATATAATACAGATTTATTGATTTAATTTAATTGATTTAATTAATGCAATTAATTAATGTGATTAATTAGTGACTCACGCAGACGCGGAGCTGTCGCAGGAAGGTTCCCAGCAGGGTTTTGCTGTTCTATTATTGATTGTGTATTTATTTATATAATATACATTTATTGATTTGATTTAATGGATGTAATTAATGTAAATAATCAGTGTAATTAACGGGTGACTCACGCAGACGCGGAGCTGTCGCAGGAAGGTTCCCAGCAGGACTTTGCCATTGTATTGTTTATTATGTATTTATTTATATAACATAGATTTATTGATTTGATTTAATTGATTTAATTAATGCAATTAATTAATGCGATTAATTAGTGACTCACGCAGACGCGGAGCTGTCCCAGGAAGGTTCCCAGCAGGGCTTTGCCATTGTATTGTTTATTATGTATTTATTTATATAACATAGATTTATTGATTTGATTTAATTGATTTAACGGATGTAATTAATGTAATTAATTAGTGTAATTAACGGGTGACTCACGCAGACGCGGAGCTGCCGCAGGAAGGTTCCCAGCAGGGCTTTGCTGACTCCGAGCGCTCGCAGCCGCTCCGGGGGGCGCGGGGAGCGGATCCAGGGCCCTAAATGCTGGGAACGGGGAAATGCTGGAATTCCAGGGGAAATCCCGGAATTCCGGCAGGGAAATCCCAAAATTCCAGGGGAAATCCCAGAATTCCTGTGGGAAAATCCTGGAATTCCAGAGGGCAAATCCCAGAATTCCAGGGGAAATCCCCGAATTCCAGGGGAAAACCCCGGAATTCCTGTGGAAAAATCCCAGAATTCCAGGGGAAAATTCCAGAATTCCAGTGGGAAAATCCCAGAATTCCAACGGCAAATCCCAGAATTCCAGGGGAAATACCAAAATTCAAGGGGAAATCCCAGAATTCCTGGAGGGAAATCCCGGAATTCCAGAGGGAAAATCCCAGAATTCCAAGGGCAAACCCCAGAATTACAAGGGGAAATCCCAGAATTCCAGGGGAAATCCCTGGAATTCCAGTGGGAAACCCCAGAATTCCAGGGGAAAATCCTGGAATTCCAAAGGGAAATTCCCAGAATTTCAGGGGGAAATCCCAGAATTCCAAAGGGAAATTCCCAGAATTCCAAGGGAAATCCCAGAATCCCAGCAGGGAAATCCTGCAATTCCAAGGGGAAATACCGGGAATTCCAGGGGAAAATCCGAGAATTCCAAAGGAAATCCCAGAATTCCAGGGGGAATTCTGCAATTCCAAGGGGAAAATCGCAGAATTCTTGCAGGAAAACTCTGGAATTCCAGCAGGAAAATCCCAGAATTCCATGGGGAAAATTCTGAAAATTTGGCAAGAAAATCTTGGGATTCCACAGGGAACATCCTGGAATTCCAGTGGGAAAATCCTGGAAATCTACAGGGAAAATCTTGGGGATTTATTGGGAAAATCTTGGAATTCCAAGGGGAAAATTCTGCAATTCCAGCAGGAAAATCCCAGAATTCCAAGGGGAAAAATCCTGGAATTCTTGAGGAAAAATGCTGGAATTCCATAGGGAAAATCCTGGAATTCTGGAAGGAAAATGCTGGGATTCTGACAGGGAAAATCTTGGGATTCTGGTGGGAAAATCTTGGAATTCTGGCAGGGAAAACCTTGGATGCTACAGGGAAAATCAAAGAATCCTGGAGGAAAAATCTGGAATTCCAAGTAGAAAATCCTGGAATTGTACAGGGAAAATCTTGGGATTCTACAGGGAAAATCCTGGAATTCTGGCGGGAAAATTCTCAAATTCTAGCTAGAAAATCTTGGGAAATTCCAGGGGAAATCCGTGAATTCTTGAGGGAAAATCTTGGAATTCTGGCAGGAAAATCTGGAAAATCTTGAAGTTCCAAAGGGAAAATTCTGGGATTCCAGTGGGAAAATCCTGGAATTCTTGAGGGAAAATCCCTGAATTCTAGCAGGGAAATCCTGGGATTCTATAGGAAAAATCTTGGAATTTTGGCAGGTAAATCTTGGAATTCTACAGGGAAAACCCTCAAATTCTGGCAGGAAAACTGTGGAATTCTGCAGGGAAAATTCTGGAATTCTGGTGGGAGTATCTGGTGGGAATTGTGGTGGAGAAAATCCTGGAATTCTGCAGGGAAAGTTTTGGAATTTTACAGGGAAAATTCCTGGAATTCTGCAGGGAAAATCCTTGGATGGACCAATCCCACCTTTCCCAGGGATGAGCCCCCAGAGCTGTTCCTGGGAATTCTCCCACTCCCCATTTCCCACCCCCCATTCCCAGAATTCCCATTCCCAGAATTCCCATCCCCATTCCATCCCAGAATTCCCATCCCCATTCCCATTCCCAGAATTCCCATTCCCAGAATTCCCAATCCCATTCAATGGAATTTTCCCATTCCTAGAATTCCCACCATTCCAAACTCCCCAAATTCCCGGAATTCCCATTCCCATCCCACTCCAAATCTCCCATTCCCATTATTCCCAGAAATCCCAGAATTCTCATCTTCAACCTCCCATTCCATGGAATTTCCCCATTCCCATTCGTAGAATTCCCGAAATTCCCAGAATTCCCAGAAATTTTCCATCCCCATTCCCACAATTCCCATTCCATGGAATTTCCCCATTCCAAATTTCCCATTCCTACAATCCCCACAATTCCATAATCCCAGAATTCCCAAAATTCCAGAAGAATTCCCCGGAATTCCCGGAAAACTCACGGCAAAGAGCTCCTGGAGGCCGCTGGGGCTGAGGCGCCGGCGCAGGAGCGCCCGGAGCAGCTCCGTGAGAGCCCCCAGGGCGTCCCCGAGCAGATCCTGGAAAAAACCCCGGAATTCTGGGACTGGGAAAACCCCCTGGAATTCCCAAAGCCATCCCAGGAAACTGGGGAAGGGAACAACGGGAATAATGGGGAGAATGGGAATGATGGGAGTCGGAAAAATGGGGATAATGGGGATAATGGGAATGCTGGGAATGATGGGGAAACGGGGAAAATGGGAATCCTGGGAATAATGGGGATAATGGGAATGCTGGGAATGATGGGAGAATGGGAATAATGGGAGTCGGAAAAATGGGGATAATGGGAAAATGGGAATCCTGGGAATGATGGGGATAATGGGAATGCTGGGGATAATGGGAATGCTGGGAATGATGGGGAAATGGGGAAAATGGGAATAATGGGAGTCAGAATAATGGGAATAATAGGGAAAATATGGCAATGCTGGGAATGATGGGGAAATGGGAAAATGGGAATAATGGGGATAATGGGGATAATGGGAATGGTGGGAATGATGGGAATGGGAAATCTGAAATGGAAAAATGGGAAAAATGGGAATGGGATGGGAATGGGGATAGGAAATTGGAAATGGGAAAAATGGGAATAACGGAAAAAATGGGAAAGGGAAATTGGGAATGGGATGAAATGGGAATAATGGGAATGGCGGGAATGGAAAATAGGGAATAATGGGAAGAATGGAAAAACCAGGAATGATGGGAATGACGGGAATGATGGGGATAATGGCAAGGGGAAAATGGGAGTGGGAAAATGGGAAAATGGGAATAATGGGAATAATGGGAGAAACAGGAACAATGGGAAATTGAGAATGGGAATAACAGGAATGGGAACGGGAAGTGGGAATGGGAAAAATGGGAAAAATGGGAATGGTAAGAACAGGAATGGGGGAAACGGGAATAATGGGATTGGGAATGGGAATGGGAATGAAAAAAATGGGAATGGGAAAAATGGGAAAATGGGAAAATGGGAAAAATGGGAATGATGGAAACGGGAACCTGGGAATGGGAAAAATGCGAATAATGGGAATAACGGGAATGGGAAATTGGGAATGGGATGGGAAGGAGAAACAAATGGAATGGGAATAACGGGAATAATGGGAAAATGGGAACGGGAAGTTTGGAGTGGGAATAATGGGAAGTTTGGGAAAAACAGGAATGGAAAAACTGGGAATGAGGAAGGAAATTCCCACTTCTCCCACAGGATCTGGGGCCAGAATTCCCAGAAAATCTGGAGAAAGGGAAAAATTGGGAATGGGAAAAATGGGAATGATGGAAATGGGAATAATGGAAATGGGAAAAATGGGAATGGTAGGAATGGGAATTGGAAATTTGGAATGGGAAAAATGGGAATAATGGGAAAAACGGGATTGGTATTAATGGGAACGGGAAAATGAGAATTCGGGAATGGGAAATTGGGAATGGAAAAAATGGGAAGAATGGGAAAACAGAAAAGTTGGGAATGAGGAAGGAAATTCCCTCTTCTCCCACAGAACCTGGGGCCGGAATTCCCAGCCGGGAGCGAATTCCCAGAAAATCCGGAGCTGCCCCATCCCAGCAAAGGCGCCAGGAAAACCCCGGAATATCGGGATGGGAATTCCGCTCTTTTTCCCCAGAATTCCCATTTCCCCCCTCAAATCCCACGGCGTTCCCACCTGCGCTCCGGGCTCTTCCCGGCTTTTCCCGGATTCCGGCGGGGGCAGCGCCAGGACGGACGCCAGGGCCGTGTCCAGGAGCTCGGAGCGCTCGGAATCGCTCAGGGGCGGCTCCAGGGCGCTGGAATGCCGGGATAAGGAAAATCCGGGAATGGGAACGGCCACAGGGGAGGCAGGGCCGGGATTTATTGGGAATTATGGGGGATTGTTGAGGAATAATCGGGATTAATGGGAATTTATTGGGAATTAATAGGAATTAATGGGCATTTATTGCGGATTATTGGGAATTATTAAGGATTATTGGGAATTATTGGGGATTAATGGAATTATTTGGAATTAATTGGCAATTCTGGGGAATTATTGGAAATTATTGAGATTTATTGGGAATTAATTGGGAATTAATGGGGATTAATGGGAATTACGGGGAGTTACTGGGAATCAATTGGAAATTATGGGGGATTAATGGGAATTTACAGGGAGTTATTGGGAATCAATTGGGAATTATTGGGAATAATTTGGGATATGGGAAAATCTGGGAATGGGAATTACCAGAGGGAAAGGAGGGCTGGGAATCATTGGGGATTAATGGGAATAATTGGGAATTAATAGGAATCAATGGGAATTACTGGGAATTAATTCAAGATTAATGGGAATTATTGGGAGTTATTGGGAGATATTGGGAGATATTGGGGATTAATTGGGAATTATTAGAAATTAGTGAGAATCATTGGGAAGATGTGAGAATTAATTGGGAATTATTGGGGGTTATTGAAAATTAATGGGAATCATTGGGAATTATTGGGGATTTATTGGGAATTATGGGGAGTTATTGAAGATTATTGGGAATTATTGGGGATTAATGGGAATTATTGGGAAATATTTGGGATTCTTGGGAATTAATTGGGAATTATTGGGAATCATTGAGAATTATTGGGAATTATTGGGAGTTATTGGGAGTTATTTGGAATTGTTGAGAATTACTGGGAATTTACAGGAATTATTGAGGGTTATTGGAAATTAATGGGAATTAATTGGGAATTATTGGGAATTATTGGGGATTATTTGGGAATTCCCAATCCAGGAATTCCAAGGACCGGCTCCAGGGACACCAGAATTCACAGAATTCCCAAATTCCCAAGGATCCAATCCCAAATCCCAGCCCATTCCCACATCCCAATCCCAGAATTCCTGTAATTCCCAGAGTTTGGGGAATTCCCAAGGATGCAACCCCAAACCCCAAATCCCAGCCCATTCTCAAATCCCAATCCCAGATTTCCCAGAATTCCCAAAATCTCAGGGATAATTCCCAAGGGTCCAGCCCCAAATCCCAATCCCAGAATTCCTGGAATTCCTGGAATTCCTGGGATAATTCCCATGGATCCAACCCCAAATCCCAATCCTGGAATTCCCAGAATTTTGATAATTTGGGGAATTCCCAGGAACCCAACCCCAAATCCCAAATCCCAGCCCATTCTCAAATCCCGATCCCGGAATTCTCAAAATGCCTGGAATTCCTGGGATAATTCCCAAGAGCGCAATCCCAAATCCCAATCCTGGAACTCCCGGAATTTTGGGAACGTTGAAAATTCCCAAGAACCCAACCCCAAATCCCAACCTCAGAATTCCCATGAGCGGCTCTGGGGGCTCTGGAATTCCAAGAATTCCTTTAATTTTGGGAATTCTCACGGATCCAACCCCAAATCCCAAACCCAGAACTCCCAGAACTCCCAGAATTCCCGGAATGTTGGGAATTCCCAAGGATTCACCAGGTGTGTGCAAGCGCTCAGCGCTCGCTGCTGCAGCCGTGTCCAGAATTCCTGGAATTCTGGGAATTCCCATGGATCCAACCCCAAATCCCAAATCCCATCCCATTCCCAAATACTGATCCTGGAATTCACAAAATTCCTGTAATTCCTGGGATAATTCCCAAGGATCCAACCCCACATCCCAAATCCTGATCCCGGAATTCCCAGAATTCCAGAGATAATTCCCAAGGACCCAACCCCAAATCCCAAATCCCAGCCCATTCCCAAATCCCAGTCCTGGAATTCCCCAAATTCCCAAGGATCCAACCCCAAATCCCAGTCCCGGAATTCCCAAAATTTTGGGAATGTTGGGAATTCTGTAATCGGCATTTGGGGCTTGGAATTCCCAAGGGCCCAACCCCAAATCGCAATCCCAGAATCCCCCAAATTCCTGGCATAATTCCCGAGGATCCAACCCCAGATCTCAATTCCAGAATTCTGGGGATTCCCGGAATTTCCAGAATTTTGGGAATTCCCACGGATCCAACCCCAAATCCCAATCCCGGAACTCCCCGAATTTTGGGAATTCTCAAGGATACACCAGGTGTGCGCAGGCGCTCGGCGCTCGCTGCCGCGTCTGGAATTCCCAAAATTCCTGGAATTCCTGGGATAATTCCCAAGGACCCAAGGCCAAATCCCAATCCCAGAATTCCCAGGAGGCTCCGGAATTCCCAGAATTCCCGGAATTCCCAAGGATACACCAGGTGTGCGCAGGCGCTCAGCGCTTGCTGCCGCAGCCGCGTCCGCGGCGCCTCTGGAGGCTCCGCCCTCAGGAATTCCTGGGAAAAGGGAAAAAAACAACGGGAATGGGGGTGGAATGTTCTGGAATGGCCCCTCTGGAATGGCCCCTCTGGAATGTTTCCATGGGAATCTAAAGGGAGCTGGTATCTCATCCCAGTCCATCCCAGTCCATCCCAGTATCCCACTGCCCCATCCCCGTCCATCCCATCTCCCTCCCAGTCCATTCCCAGTCTCTCCCAGTCCTTCCCAGTATCCCATCCCAATTAATCCCAGACCATCCCAGTACCCCATTATCCCATTCCCAGTCCCTCCCAGTCCATCCCATTATCCCATCCCAGTCCCTCCCAGTCCCTCCCAGTATTACATTATCCCATTTCCAGTCCAACCCAGTTCCCTCCAGCTCCCTCCCAGTCCATTCCCAGTACCCCATCACCCCACTCCCAGTCCCTTCCAGTCCATCCCAGTCCCTCCCAGTGTCCCATTCCCAGTCCATCCCAGTCCATTCTCAGTATCCCATTATCCTGTTCCCAGTCCATCCCAGTCCCTCCGAGTATCCCATTCCCAGTCCATCCCAGTATCCCATCCCAGTCCATTCCCAGTATCCCATTATGCCATTCCCAGTCCGTCCCAGTCCATTCTCAGTATCCCGTTATTTCGCTCCCAGTCCCTCCCAGTCCCTCCCAGTCCATCCCAGTATCCCATTCCCAGTCCCTCCCAGTCCATCCCAGTATCCCATTCCCAGTCCCTCCCAGTCCCTCCCAGTCCATCCCAGTCCCTCCCAGTCCATCCCAGTATCCCATTCCCAGTCCGTCCCAGTCTCACCACCATGAGCGCCACCAGCTCGGCCTTGTGGGCGGCGCGGGATCAGCCCAGAACCGGGATCAGCCCAGAACAGGATCAGCCCAGAACAGGATCAGCCCAGAACCGGGATCAGCTCCAGGATCAGCTCAGAACCAGGATCAGCTCAGAACCGGGATCAGATCAGAACCGGGATCATCAGGAGGATCATCCCAGAACCGGGATCAGCCCAGAACCAGGATCAGCCCAGAACGGGATCAGCCCAGAACGGGATCAGCCCAGAACAGGATCAGCCCAGAACCGGGATCAGCCCAGAACCAGATCGGGACCGGGATCAGGATCAGCCCAGAACCGGGATCAGCCCAGAACCGGGATCAGCCCAGAACGGGATCAGCCCAGAACAGATCAGAACGGGATCAGCTCAGAACCGGGATCAGATCAGAACGGGGATCAGATCAGAACCGGGATCCCAGAACCGGGGATCAGCCCAGAATCAGCCAGAACGGGGATCAGCCCAGAACCGGGATCAGCCCAGAACCGGATCAGCCCAGAACCGGGATCAGCTCAGAACCGGGATCAGCGGGATCCAGAAGGGGATCAGCCGGGATCAGAACCGGGATCAGCCCAGAACCGGATCAGCCCAGAACCGGGATCAGCCCAGAACCAGGATCAGCTCAGATCCGGGATCAGCCCAGTGGGATCAGAACAGGATCAGCTCAGAACTGGGATCAGCTCAGAATGGGGATCAGCTCAGAACTGGGATGGGATCAGCTCAGAACTGGGATCAGCTCAGAACCCAGGATCAGCCCAGAACTGGGATCAGCCCAGAACCGGGATCAGCCCAGAACCGGGATCAGCTCAGAACCGGGAGGGCAGGATTGGCCCAGGTCCCCGGGATCAGCCCAGAACCAGGATCAGCCCAGAACCGGGATCAGCTCAGAACCGGGATCGGGATCAGGCAGGAACCAGGATCAGCCCAGAACCGGGATCAGCCCAGAGGACCTGGGATCAGCCCAGAACCGGGATCAGCCCAGGATCAGCCCAGAACCGGGATCAGCCCAGAACCGGGATCAGCCCAGAACCGGGATCAGCCCAGAACCGGGATCAGCCCAGAACCGGGATCAGCCCAGAACCGGGATCAGCCCAGAACCGGGATCAGCCCAGAACCGGGATCAGCTCAGAACCGGGATCAGCTCAGAACCGGGATCAGCCCAGAACCGGGATCAGCCCAGAACCGGGATCAGCTCCCGGGATCACCAGGATCAGAACCCCAGAACCAGGGATCAGCTCAGAACAGAACCAGGATCAGCTCAGGAAGCCCAGAACCGGGATCAGCTCAGAACCGGGATCAGCTCAGAACTGGGATCAGCTCAGAACTGGGATCAGCTCAGAACCGGGATCAGCCCAGAACCGGGATCAGCCCAGAACCGGGATCAGCCCAGAACCGGGATCAGCCCAGAACCGGGATCAGCCCAGAACCGGGATCAGCCCAGAACCGGGATCAGCCCAGAACCGGGATCAGCCCAGAACCGGGATCAGCCCAGAACCGGGATCAGCCCAGAACCGGGATCAGCTCAGAACCGGGATCAGCGCAGAACTTGGGATCAGGGATCCGGATCAGCTCAGGATCATCAGGAACCAGGATCAGCCCAGAACCAGGATCAGCCCAGAACCGGGATCAGGATCAGAACGGGATCCAGAACCAGGATCAGCTCAGAACTGGGATCAGCTCAGAACCGGGATCAGCCCAGAACCGGGATCAGAACCGGGATCAGCCCAGAACCGGGATCAGCCCAGAACCGGGATCAGCCCAGAACCGGGATCAGCTCAGAACCGGGATCAGCTCAGAACCGGGATCAGCTCAGAACCGGGATCAGCTCAGAACCGGGATCAGCCCAGAACCGGGATCAGCTCAGAACCAGAACCGGGATCAGCCCAGAACCGGGATCAGCCCAGAACCGGGATCAGCTCAGAACCGGGATCAGCGGGATTGGGATCAGCCCAGAACCGGGATCAGCTCAGAACCGGGATCAGCTCAGAACCGGGATCAGCTCAGAACCGGGATCAGCTCAGAACCGGGATCAGATCAGAACCGGGATCAGCGGGATTGGGATCAGCCCAGAACCGGGATCAGCTCAGAACCGGGATCAGCTCAGAACCAGGATCAGCGGGATCGGGATAAATGGGATCAGGATCAGCGGGATCGGGATCAGAGGGATCGGGATCAGTGGGATTGGGATCAGCTCAGAACCGGGATCAGGGTCGGGATCAGCGGGATCAGGATTAGTGGGACCGGGATCAGCGGGATTGGGATCAGCTCAGAACCGGGATCAACGGGATCAGCCCAGAACTGGGGTTGGGATCAATGGGGTTGGGATCGGGATCAGCTCAGAACTGGGATCAGTGGGATCGGGATCCATGGGATGGGGATTGGGATCAGTTCAGAACTGGGATCAGGGTTGGGATCAGAGGGATCAGGATCAATGGGATGGGGATCAGCGGGATCGGGATCAGCCCAGAACCGGGATCAGCCCAGGATCAGCGGGATGGGATCGATTGGGACGGGATCACTGGGATGGGATGGGATTGGACTGGGACTGGGATCAGCTCAGGATCAACAGGATCAGCCTTGAACCAGGATTGGGATCAGCCTGGATTGGGATCAGCCTGGAACTGGGATAATCAGGGTCAGCATCAGCTCAGACATTGGGATCATTGGGATTGGAATTATTGGGATTGGGATCAGCTCAGAAACCAGGATCAACCCAAAAACTGGGATCATTGGGATTGGGATCATTGGGATTGGGCTCACTGGAATTGGGATTATTGGGATTGGGATTACTGGGATTGGGATCACTGGGATTGCGATTATTGGGATTGGGATGATTGGGATCATTGGGATTGGGATCACTGGGATGACTGGGATAATTGAAATGATTGGGATGATTGGAATTATTGGGATTGGGATCATTGGGATTGGGATCACTGGGATTAGGATTACTGGGATTGGGATCATTGAGATTTGGGTCACTGGAATTTGGATTATTTGGATCACTGGGATTGGAATCACTGGGATCATTGGGATCACTGGGATCATTGGGATCATTGGGATTGGGATCAACCTGGAAACCGGGATTAACCCTAAAAATAACCTGGAAGAGAACTAAAATAAAATAAAATAAAATAAAATAAAATAAAACAAATTAAAATTAAAAAAAAAAAAGTCCAGAAAAATCCAAGAGTCCCAGCAAAACCTGGAAATTCCAGAAAAACCCAGGAATTTTCAGAAAAACCCAGGAATTCCAGGGAAAAAAAACAGGAATCCCAGAAAAAATCTGGGAATTCCAGAAAAATCTGGGAATTCTTGGGGAAGCCGTTAGTGGCAGCGAGAGAGGCGTTAGCGGAGCCCCAGGAGGGAATTCCAGAGGGGAAAATTCCATGGAAAACCCCGGGAACGTCCCAAATCCGAACCCTCGGAATTCCCGGGATGGGAAAAACCTCGGGAGGATCCCAAGGGAAAATCCTGGGGGGATTTGGGGGATTTTGGGATCGATCCCAGGCTGGGGAGGCCTTTGGGAAACTTGGGAATTTCAAGGGATTTTCAGGAATTCTGGGATCGTGGAATTCCAGAATCAGGGAATCATTGAATTTTGGGATAGTGGAATTTATGGAATTCTGGAATTTACGGAATTCTGGGATCATGGAATTATGAAAATGAGGAAATACTGAATCATGGAATTTATGGAATTCTGGGATCATGGAATTCTAGAATTATGGAATTCTGGGATTGTGGTATGTATGGAATTTTGGAATTCCAGATCAATGGAATTATGGGATCGTGGAATTCCAGAGTTGTGGAATTACTGAATTTTAGGATCGTGGAATTTGTGGAATTCTGAAATTTATGGAATCCTGACATCATGGAATGAATGGAATTCTGGCATTGTGGAATTCCAGAATCAAGGAATCCTTGAATTTGGGTTTGTGGCATTTATGGAATTTGTGGAATTCCAGAATTGGGATGATGGATTTCCGGGATCATCAAATTGTGGAATTGATGGAATTCTGGGAGAGTGGAATTACAAATGTGCAGAATTCCAGAGTTGTGGAACGATGGAATTTTGGGATCATAGAATTTATGGAATTCCAGAATAATGGAACGGTGGGATCATTGAAGTGATGTAATTTCTGGAATTCTGGAATTCTGGGATCATGGAAGTTACGGAACGGTGGAATTCCAGATTCAAGGAATTCTTGAATTTTGGGAATTTTTGAATTCTGGGATCGTGGAATGATGGGATTGTGCAGTTCCAGGATTGTGGAATTTATGGAATTGTGGAATTCTGGGATCACTGCATTATGGAATCCATGGAATTGTGGAATTCCAGAATCGCAGAATCATTTAACGATGGGATAATGGAACTTACGGAATTGTGGGATCATGGAATTCTGGGATAATGGATTTACGAAACAGCGGAATTATGAAATCACGGAATTCCAGGATCGTGGAATTACTGAACTGTGGGATCATGGAATTGATGGAATTCTGGGATCGTGGAATTCCAGAATTATGGAGTTCTAGGAAAATGGAATAATAGAATTTATGGAATTTATGGAATTCCAGAACAACGGAATTCTGGAATTCTGGGCTCATAGAATTCCAGAATCAGGGAATTATTGAATTTGGGGATTGTGGAATTCATGGAATTGTGGAATTCTGGGGTAATGGAATTTTAGGAATAATGGAATTCCAGAATTAAGGAATTGCGTGGGATCATAGAATTTATGGAACGGTGGAATTCTGCAACCATGGAATTTACGGCATTTATGGAATTCTGGGATCATGGAATTTCTGGGAACATGGAATTCTAAGATAATGGAATTATCGCATTTATGGAACTCTTGGATCATGGAATTCTGGGATCATGGAATTCCAGAATCAGGCAATTATTGAACTTTGGGATTGGAATTGAGAAAATTTACGGAATTTCAGAATGACGGAATTCTGGGACCGTGGAATTGATGAATTGATGGAGTTTATGGAATTTACGGAATGATGAAATTACGGAATTCCAGAACAATGAAATGATGGAATTCTGGGATTGTGGAATTCCGGGATCATCTGGGCTGGAATTTCCGGCCCCTCTGCCAGGAAAGGCCTTTTCCCCTCCCTTTTCCTGGGAATTTTCCCGGGAATTTTCCCAGAATTCCGGGTTTTTCTCAGGAAGCGCTTCCAGCCCCGAATGAGAAGAAAAAGCAGAAAGAGGAAAAATTCCAAGGCCAATCCCAAAATTCCCTACCTTGGTCTCTACTTTTATTCCCAGAACCTGAACGGGCGGAAAAAACAAAATTCCCATCAGGAAAATCCCAAATTCCTCCGGGAAGGAAGAAAATCCCAGCAGGAAAAAATAAAATTCCAGCAGGAAAAGCCAAAATCCATTGGAAAAATTGAAATTCCAGTGGGAAAACCCAAAATCCCACCAGGAATAATGAAATTCCATTAGAAACGATGAAATTCCAGCAGGAAAAAATGAAATTCCTGTGGGAAAAAAACCCAATCCCAAAACTTCCCAAACCCTTGGAATGGTTTTTAGTTTTTTGGAAACCTGCCACCAAATCCTGGGAAATTCCTGGAAAAATAATTGAAAATTCCCAGAAAATTCCTGGAAAATTAAAAAAAAAAATGCCGGAGAATCACCCCCCACAAAATTCCTGGAAAAGTCTCTGAAAATTCACTGAAAATTCCCAGAAATTTCTTGGAAAATTCCAGGAAAATTCCCAGTAAATAAAAACACTATTGGAAAATTCCAAGAAAATTCCTGGCAATTCCCACAAAAATCTTTTTAAATTCTCAGGAAATTCCCAAAAAATTCTTAGGAAAATTTAAGAAAAGAAATAAAAAAATTCCCAGAAAATTCATCGAAAATTCCTCCAAAATCCTTTAAAATTTAAAGAAAAATCCCAGTAAATTCCCAGAAAGTTCCCACAAAATACCTAAAAAAAAATCCAGGAAATTACAAAACAATTCCCAGAAAATTTCCCCAAAAATCCCAGAAAATTCCTGTAAAATTCTTAAGAGTTCCCTAAAGATTCCAGTGAATTCCCAAAAAAAATTCTAAAAAATTCCTGGAAATTTTCCAAATCATTTCTAAAATATTCCCCAAAAATTCCAAAAATAATCCAAAAATATTTCCAGAAAATTTCTTAAGAATTCCCCCAAATTCCCAAAAAATTGCTGTAAAATTCCCCCCCAAAATCCCCGGACAATTACTGAAAAAATAAAAAAAAATTCCTGAAACTATCAGAAACCTCCTGAAAAATTCACCAAAAATTTCCAGAAAATTTCTGGGAAAATCTCAGAAAATTCCTGGAAAATTCCCAGAAAAACTCCAGAAAATTTTTGGAATCTTCCTGTAAAATTCCTGGAATATTCATGGAAAATTCCTATAAAATTCCTGTGAAATTCCCAGAAAACGTCAAAGCATTATCAAAAAATGTTCATAAAATTAAAAAAAAAATCCAAAACAATTTAAAAAATCAAAAAAATTCCCCAAAATCCCATAAACTTCTCCCAAAAATTCCTAAAAAATCCCATTAAACTTCCTGAAAAATTCCTTAAATTCCCAGAAATTTCCCCCCAAAATCCCAGAAAAATCCTCACAAATTTCTTTAAAATTCTCCCCAAATTCCCAGTCACTTCTCAGAAAATGACAGGAAAATTCCCAGAAAATTCCTGGGAAATTCCTAAAATATCCCGCAAAAATTCACAGAAAATTCCAGTAAATTCCCAAAAAATTCCCAAAAAACCTCCCAGAAAATTCCTGGAAACTTCATGGAAAATTCCCAGAAAATTCTCGTGCATTTCCCTGTAAATCCCCGAAAATTCTCAGAAAAATTTAAAGTAAAAAAAGAAAAAAAATCCCAAAAAATTCCCCAAAAAAATTCCCAAAATTCCAGAAAATTCCCAAAGAATTCCCAATAAATCCCCAGGAAATTCCCATAAATCCCCATTGATCCCGGGTGCTGCTCTTGGTGCCTGTGTGCTGCAGGAGGCGCTGCAGCAGCTGCGCTCATTGCAAATTCAATAGAAATTGATTTTAAATTTCCTTCCAAATTCCCAAAAAATCCCCCCAAAATTCCCAAAAAATCCCCAATAAATCCCCCCCAAATTCCCAGTGAATTCCCATGCAATCCCCGTCGATCCCGGGCGCTGCCCTTGGTGTCTGTGTGCTGCAGGAGGCGCTGCAGCAGCTGCGCTCATTGCAAATTCAATAGAAATTGATTTGAAAATTCCCTCCAAATTCCCCAAAAAATTCCCAAAAAATCCCTCAAAATTCCCAATAAATTCCTAGGAAATTCCCATAAAATTCCCAGTGAATTCCCAGTAAATTCCCATCAGTTCCCGGCGCTGCCCTTGGTGTTGCCGTGCTGCAGGTGGTGCTGCAGCAGCTGCGGTCATTACAAATTCAATAGAAATCTATTCTAAATTTCCCTCCAAATTCCCAAAAAATCCCCCCAAAATTCCCAAAAAATCCCCAATAAATCCCCCCCAAATTCCCAGTGAATTCCCATGCAATCCCCATCAATCCCGGCGGTGCTGCCCTTGGTGTCTGTGTGCTGCAGGAGGCGCTGCAGCAGCTGCGCTCATTGCAAATCCAACAGAAATTGATTTGAAAATTCCCTCAAAATTCCCCAAAAATTCCCCAAAAATCCCCCCACAATTCCCTATAAATTCCCAATAAATCCCCATGAAATTCCCAGTGAATTCCCAGTGAATTCCCATGAAATTCCCCTCAGTTCCGGGCGCTGCCCTTGGTGTCTGCGTGCTGCAGGAAATTGCTGGGCTCATTGCAAATTCAATAGAAATTGATTAAAAATTCCCTCAAAATTCCCCACAAAATTCCCCAAAAAATCCCAGAAAATTCCCCAAAATTCCCATAAAATCCCCATCAGCTCCCGGTGCTGCCCTTGGTGTTGCTGTGCTGCAGGAGGCGCTGCAGCAGCTGCGCTCATTGCAAATTCAATAGAAATTGATTTAAAAATTCCCTCAAAATTCCCCAAAATTCCCAATAAATTCCCCTTAAATCCCCAGTAAATTCCCATAGAATTCCCAGTGAATTCCCAGTAAATTCCCCTCAGTTCCGGGCGCTGACCTTGGTGTTGCTGTGCTGCAGGAGGCGCTGCCTCTTGGCTCCAGGGCGGCGCAGCAGCGCCGCCTGGCTGCCATGGGAAAATGGCTTCTCCTGCTCGGCCTCGCTGCGCTCCTGGGGACACAAAAATACGGGAAATATTGGGGGAAAATTGGGGAAAATTGGGAAAAACATGGGGAAAGATTTGGGGTGATTATGGGGAAAATGGGGGAAGAATTTGGGAAATAATGGGGGGAAATGGGGAATGACGAAGGGCCAAGCAGCTTCTCCTGCTCCACCTCGCTGCGCTCCTGGGGGGACAAAAATACGGGAAATATTGGGGGAAAATGTGGGAAAATGGGGAAAAACATGGGGAAAAATTGGGGGGATAATGGGGAAAATGGGGAATGAATTTGGGAAAAAATGGGGGGAAATGTGGGGAAAATGGGGGGAGCACAAGGGGTTGTGCTCCTTCTCCAGCTTGGCCTCGCTGCGCTCCTGGGGAGGAAAATATGGGAAAAATGGGGGAAAATTGGGGAAAAACATGGGGAAAAATGGGGCGGATAATGGGGGAAATGAGGGAAGAATTTGGGAAAAAAAATGGGGCAAATGGGGGAGCAGGACAGCAGCACGCGGCTTCTCCTGTTCGGCCTTGCTGCACTCCTGGGGATCACAAAAATGGGAAAAATGGGGGAAAATTGGGGCAAAACATGCAGAAAGATTGGGGGGGATAATGGGGAAAATGGGGAATGAATTTGGGAAAAATGGGGAAAAGTGGGAAAATGGGGGGAGCAACGAGGGGCGCTGGGGGGTTCTCCTGCTCCGCCTCGCTGCGCTCCTGGGGGGACAAAAAATACGGGAAAATGTGGGGAAAATTGGGGAAAAATTGGGGGGGATAATAGGGGAAGAATTTGGGAAAAAATGTGGGGAAATGGGGGGAGCACGAGGGCGGCGCGAGGCTTCTCCTGCTCCGCCTCGCTGCGCTCCTGGGGGGACAAAAATGGGGGAAATGGGGGGAAATGGGGGGAAAATTGGGGAAAATGGGGGAAAAACATGCCGAAAGATTGGGGTGATAGTGGGGAAAATCGGAGAAGAATTTGGGAAAAAATGGGGGGAAATGTGGGGAGCACGAGGGCGGTGCGCGGGTTCTCCTGCTCGGCCTCGCTGCGCTCCTGGGGGACAAATGGAATTTGGGAATTGTGGAATTCCACCATTAGGGGATGATTGGATTGATGGAATTTGGGAATTGTGGAATTCCACCATTCGGGAATGATTGGATCGATGGAATTTGGGAATTGTGGAATTCCAGAATTAGGGAATGATTGGATCTATGGAATTTGGGAATTGTGGAATTCCAGAATTAGGGAATGATTGGATCGATGGAATTTGGGAATTGTGGAATTCCAGAATTCGGGAATGATTGGATCGATGGAATTTGGGAATTGTGGAATTCCAGAATTCGGGAATGATTGGATCGATGGAATTTGGGAATTGTGGAATTCCACCATTCGGGAATGATTGGATCGATGGAATTTGGGGAATTGTGGAATTCCACAATTCGGGAATGATTGGATCGATGGAATTTGGGAATTGTGGAATTCCACCATTAGGGAATGATTGGATTTACGGAATTTGGGAATTCACCATTAGGGAATTATTGAATTGATGGAATTTGGGAATTGTGGAATTCCACCATTAGGGAATGGTTGGATCGATGGAATTTGGGAATTGTGGAATTCCACAATTAGGGAATGATTGGATCGATGGAATTTGTGGATTGTGGAATTCCAGAATGGTGGAATTCCCATTGAAATCTTGGAATTCCAAAGGGAATTTCCTGTTCAGAACCATGGAAATCCTCTGGAAACCCCGGAATTCCAAGGAGCGGACAAAATATTCCCAAAAAATCCCAATTTGAGGCTGTTCCCATCCCTCCCCACTCCCATTTCTTCCCATTTCCCCCCTTTTTTTCCCCATTTTTCCCATTTTCCCCCCTTTTTTTCCCTTTTTTTTCCCATTTTTTCCCATTTTCTCCCCATTTCCCCCCATTTTTCCCCCCATTTTTCCCGGAATTCCCACCTTGAAGATGCTGAACAATCCCTGGGATTTCCTGAAGACGTCGGATTTCACAAATTCCTCCAATTTTTCCAAAGTCTCTTCCAGGTGACTCCGGGCGCAGATCCCAAAACAGGACGCGAGACCCTGAAAGAATTTGGGGAACGAAATCCTGGAGCAAAATTCCCACTTTTTTTTCCCCCCAGGATTTATTCCCAACTCCTGCGGTTGTGCCAAGGGAATTCCCAGCTGCAATTCCGGGAATTCCCAAATTTTGGGAAGGAATTTCCGGCTGGGAGGGGGTGGGGTGGAATTTCCAAGGAATTTGGGGG
The DNA here is from genome assembly GCA_024865655.1 of Emberiza elegans. Classification (NCBI taxonomy): domain Eukaryota; kingdom Metazoa; phylum Chordata; class Aves; order Passeriformes; family Fringillidae; genus Emberiza; species Emberiza elegans. Next base: position 911,337 of record JALJVW010000084.1, on the reverse strand, counting down.
GAATTCCAGGAATTTCAGCCACAGGTGGCAGTGGTCAAGGGAAATGGGAATTGGGAGTGCTGGAAAAGATTTTTTCCACCTTTTTCCCCCAACTTTTTCCATCTTTTTTCTTTTTTTCCCAGGTTTTTTCCAGCTTTTTTCCCAGCTGGGAAAAAGGTGGAGAAAATAAGGTGGAAAAAAGATGGAAAAAAGATGGAAAAAAGGTGGAAAAAGTTGGAAAAAAGCTGGGAAAATGGGAAAAAAAGATGGGGAAAAATGGAAAAAAAAGTGGGGAAAAGGTCAAAAAACAATGGAAAATCTGGAAAAAAATTCCCAAGGAATTCCAGGATTTTGGTTGGAATTCCCCAGAATTCCATTATTGTAGCTGAGATTCCTTGGGAATTCCAGGGTTTTAGCCATGACTCCCTTGGGAATTCCAGGATTTTAGTTGGGATTTCCACAGAATTCCAGGATTTTAGAGGGGATTTCCACAGAATTCCAGGATTTTAGCTGGGAATGCCAGAGAATTCCAGAATTTCAGAGAGATTGCCACAGAATTCCATGATTTCAGCTGGAAAGCAGGAAATCGGGAATTCCAGGATTTCAGAGGGATTCCAAGCTTTCAGTCAGGGTTTCTTGGAATCCAGATCCCTTGGAATTCCAGGATTGCAGCAGAGAATTCCACGGAATTCCTGGATTTTACAAGGATTCCCAGGAAATTCCAGGATTTTAGCTGGAATTCTCAGGGAATTACCACAGAACTCCAGAATTTTAGTTGGGATTTCCCTGGGAATTCCAGGATTTTAGTCAGGATCCCACAGAATTCCTGGATTTTAGTTGGGATTCCACAGAATTCCAGGATTTCAGCTGGGAATCCCAGGATGTGAGTGAGAGCTCCATGGAATTCCAGGATTTCATCCACAATTCCCTCAGAATTCCAGGATTTCAGTTGGGATTTCCAGGATTTTAGAGAGATTCCAAGATTTCAGTCAGGATTCCTGGGAATTCCAGGATTTTAGCCAGGAATCCCAGGGAATTCCATTATTTTAGTTGGATTCCGCAGAATTCCATGGTTTTAACTGGGAATTCCATGGAATTCCTGGATTTTAGAAGGGTTTCCACGGAATTCCAGGATTTTAGCCAGGAATCCCAGGGAATTCCAGGATTTTAGTCAAGATTCCATGAAAATCCCAGATTTTAGTTGGGATTTCCATAGAACTCCAGGACCTTAGAAAGATTCCTTGGAAACCCTTTATTTTACCCGGAATCCCAGGGAATCTCAGGATTTTTGTTGGATTCCATGGAATTCCATCATTTCAGTTGGGATCCCATAGAATTCCAAGATTTTAGCTGGGAATCTCAAGGAATTCCAGGATTTTAGTTGGGAATTCCAAGATTTTTGCCAGGATTCCTTGGAATTCTTTGATTTTAACTGGGATGCAATGAAATTCCAGGATTTTTCATTGGGTTTCCATGGAATTCCAGGATTTCAGTCAGGATTCCTTGGAATTCCATGATTTTAGCTGGGAATCCAAGGAATTCCATGATTTTAGCTGGGAATCCCAGGGAATTCCATGATTTTAGTTGGGACTCATTGGAATTCCATGATCTTAGTTGGATTCTGCAGAATTCCATGGTTTTAAGTGGGAATTCCAAGGAATTCCAGGATTTCAGTCAGGATTCCTTGGAATTCCATGATTTTAGCTGATATAACCCCAAGGAATTCCAGGATTTTAGCCAGGAATCCCAGGGAATTCCAGAATTTTAGTTGTGATTCCAGGAAATTCCAGGGTTTTATCCACAATTCCAGGATTTTATCCCCAATTTCCCCCCAATTCCACCCTCCCCTCCCATCCCCTCCAAAAAAATCCCCACCTCCCAAATTCCCAGAAATTCCCGGGAGCAGGGAGATCCCCCCGATTCCCGGAATTCCGGGATTTCCCGCGTTCCTGACCTCCCTGTCGGCCTCCTCGTGGTAGCGGGCGCCCTCCAGGAGCTCCCGGAGCTGCCCCCGCCGCAGCTCCCGGCTGGGACACGGCCCCAGCGCCGTCCCCAGGCACCGGAACAGGAAACCCTGGGGAACAGCAGCATTCCCGCGTGTCCCCATCCCGGATTTCCCCATTCCCGCATGTCCCCATCCCGGATTTCCCCATTCCCGCATGTCCCCATCCCGGATTTCCCCATTCCCATTCCCCATTCCCAGAATTTTCCCAATCCCAGACTTTCCCATTCCCAGATTTTTTCCCATTCCCGGGTTTACCCAATCCCAGATTTTCCCCAATCCCAAATGTCCCCATTCCCAGATTTTTCCCCATTCCCATTTCCCCATTCCCACATTTCCCCATCCCCATTTTCGCCAATCCCATTTTCCTCATTCCTAGATTTTCCCATTCCCAGATTTCCCCATTTCCAGATTTTTCCCCATTCCCGGGTTTCCCCAATCCCACATTTCCCCATTCCCGCATTTTCCCATCCCCATTTCCCCATTCCCATTTTCCTCATTCCCATTTTTCCCCCAATCCCAAATTTCCCCATTCCCAGATTTTTTCCCATTCCTGGATTTACCCAACCTCAGGTAAATTTCCATTTTCTCCATTCCCAGATTTCTCCAATCCCAAATGTTCCCATTCCCGGATTTCCCCATTCCCAGATTTTTCCCCATTCCCATTTTCCCCATTCCTGGATTTTTCCCCATTCCCACATTTCCCCATTCCCAAATTTCCCCATTACCAGATTTTTCCCCATTCCCAGATTTTTCCCCATTCCCATTTTCCCCATTCCCATTTCCCCATTCCCGGATTTCCCCAATCCCATTTTTCCCCAATCCCAATTTTCCCCATTCCCAGATTTTCCCCAATCCCAGATTCCCCATTCCCAATCCCAAATTTTTCCCATTACTTTTTCCCATTATTTTTCCCCCATTCCCATTTTTCCCATTCCCATTTTGCCATTCCCATTTTTCCCCATTCTCATTTTTTCCCCAATCCCAGATTTCCCCAATCCCAAATGTCCCCATTCCCAGATTTTCCCCATTCCCAGATTTTCCCCAATCCCAAATTTCCCCATTCCCATTTCCCCCCCAATCCTGAATTTCCCCATTCCCATTTTCCCATTCCCAGACTTCCCCATTCCCAGATTTTTCCCCATTCCCAGATTCCCCATTTCCCGGATTTCCCATTCCCAGATTTCCCCATTCCCGGATTTTCCCCCATTCCCGGATTTTTCCCCGTTCCCAAATTTCCCCATTCCCAGGTTTTCCATTCCCAGATTTTTCCCCATTCCCAGATTTTCCCCCATTCCCGGATTTTCCCCCATTCCCGGATTTCCCCATTCCCAGGTTTCCCATTCCCAGATTTTTCCCCAATCCCAAATTTCCCCATTCCCGGATTCCCCATTCCCGGATTTTCCCCATTCCCAGATTTCCCCATTCCCAGATTTTTCCCCATTCCCAGATTTTCCCCATTCCCAGATTTCCCCATTCCCAGATTTTTCCCCATTCCCATTTTCCCCATTCCCATTTTTCCCCATTCCCAGATTTCCCCATTCCCAGATTTTTCCCCATTCCCAGATTTTTCCCCATTCCCAGATTTCCCATTCCCGGATTTCCCCATTCCCGGATTTCCCCATTCCCATTTTCCCCATTCCCGGATTTCCCATTCCCGGATTTTTCCCCATTCCCAGATTTCCCCGTTCCCAGATTTCCCCCATTCCCGGATTTTCCCTATTCCCATTTTTCCCCCAATCCCAAATTTCCCCATTCCCATTTCCCCCATTCCCACTTTTTCCCCATTCCCACATTTCCCCATTCCCATTTCCCCATTCCCACATTTCCCCATTCCCATTTTCCCCATTCCCATTTTTCCCCCAATCCCAAATTTCCCCATTCCCAGATTTTTTCCCATTCCCGGATTTACCCAATCCCAGATTTTCCCCAATCCCAAATTTCCCCATTCCCAAATTTCCCCATTCCCAGACTTTCCCCTTCCCAGATTTTCCCCATTCCCATTTTCCCCAATCCCAAATTTCCCCATTCCCGGATTTCCCCATTCCCGGACTTTTCCCCATTCCCGGATTTTTCCCCATTCCCGGATTTTTCCCCATTCCCAGATTTTTCCCCATTCCCGGGTTTCCCATTCCCAGATTTTTCCCCAATCCCAAATTTCCCCATTCCCATTTCCCCCCAATCCCAAATGTCCCCATTCCCATTTCCCCATTCCCGGATTTTTCCCCATTCCCGGATTTCCCATTCCCGGATTTCCCATTCCCAGATTTCCCCATTCCCGGATTTTCCCCATTCCCAGATTTTCCCCCATTCCCGGATTTCCCCATTCCCGGATTTTTCCCCATTCCCGGAATTTCCCATTCCCGGATTTTTCCCCATTCCCAGATTTTTCCCCATTCCCAGATTTTCCCCCATTCCCATTTTCCCCATTCCCAGATTTCCCCATTCCCAGATTCCCTATTGCCGGATTTCCCCATTCCCGGATTTCCCCATTCCCAGATTTTCCCCCATTCCCGGATTTTCCCCCATTCCCGGATTTTCCCCCATTCCCGGGTTTCCCCTCACCTTTTCCCCCATTCCCGGATTTCCCCATTCCCGGATTTTTCCTCACCTTTTCCCCCTGGCTGCCCATTCCGGAATTTCCCCCATTCCCAGATTTCCCCATTCCCAGATTTTCCCCATTCCCGGATTTCCCCTCCCCAAGGGGCAAATCCAGGATTTCTCCGGGATGGATTCCAGGGATTCCTGCAGAAACTGGGAGAGGGAGCGGGGCTGGGAATTCCAGCAGGGAATCCCACATTTCCACGGAAAAGCCCTTTGGAATTCTGGATTTCCAATCCCCAAATACCTTTGGAATTCTGATTTTCCAATCCTAAAAATCCCTTTGGAATTCTGCTTTTCCAATCCCTAAATCCCCTTGGAATTCTGGTTTTCCAATCCTAAAAATCCCTTTGGAATTCTGGTTTTCCAATCCCTAAATTCCCTTGGAATTCTCGATTTCCAATCCCCAAATCCCTTTGGAATTCTGGATTTCCAATCCCCAAATCCCTCTGGAATTCTGGTTTTCCAATCCCAAAATCCCTCTGGAATTCTGCTTTTCCACCACAAAATCCCTCTGGAATTCTGGTTTCCTACCCCCAAATCCCATTGGAATTCTCATTTCCCAATCCCAGATTTCCATGGAAAATCCCTTTGGAATTCTGGTTTTCAAATCCCCAAATCCTTTTGGAATTCCGGTTTCCCATCCCAAGTTCTCAGGGAATCTCACGGACCCTTTGGAATTCTCACTTCCCACCCCAAATTCCTTTTGGAATTCTCGTTTTCCATCCCAAATTCCCACGGAAAAGCCCTTTGGAATTCTGGTTTTCAAATCCCAAAATCCCTTTGGAATTCTGGTTTTCCACCTCAAAATCCCTCTGGAATTCTCATTTCCCATCCCAAATTCCCATGGAAAATCCCTCTGGAATTCTGGATTTCCATCCCAAAATCCTTTTAGAATTCTGGATTTCCATCCCAAGAACCCTTTGGAATTCTGAGTTTCCATCCCAAAATCCCTTTGGAATTCCGGTTTCTTATCCCAAATTTCTCTATGGAATGCTCAGGAACCTTGGAATTCTGGTTTTAGATCCCAAAATCCCTTTGGAATTCTCATTTCCCATCCCAAATTCTCATCCCCAAAACCCTTTGGAATTCTGGTTTTCCACCTCAAAATCCCCTTGGAATTCTGGCTTCCCACCCCAAATTCCCAAGGAAAATCCCTCTGGAATTTTGGTTTTCCACCCCAAATTTCCATGGAATGCTCAGGATCCTTTGGAGTTCTCACTTCCTGTCCCAAATTCCGACGGAAATTCCCTCTGGAATTTTGGTTTCCCATCCCAAAATCCCATGGAATTCTGGTTTCCCATCCCAAATTCCCTCTGGAATTCTGGTTTCCCATCCCAAATTCCCTCTGGAATTCTGGTTTCCCATCCCAAATTCCCATGGAATTCTGGTTTCCCATCCCAAATTCCCTTTGGAATTCTGGTTTCCCATCCCAAATTCCCATGGAATTCTGGTTTCCCATCCCAAATTCCCATGGAATTCTGGTTTCCCATCCCAAATTCCCATGGAATTCTGGTTTCCCATCCCAAATTCCCTCTGGAATTCTGGTTTCCCATCCCAGGGGAAAAGGGGAATTCTGGTTTCCCATCCCAAATTCCCATGGAATTCTGGTTTCCCATCCCAAATTCCCATGGAATTCTGGTTTCCCATCCCAAATTCCCTCTGGAATTCTGGTTTCCCATCCCAAATTCCCATGGAATTCTGGTTTCCCATCCCAAATTCCCATGGAATTCTGGTTTCCCATCCCAAATTCCCTCTGGAATTCTGGTTTCCCATCCCAAAATCCCATGGAATTCCGGTTTCCCATCCCAAATTCCCATGGAATTCCGGTTTCCCATCCCAAACCCCTCCCCGGAATTCCGGGATCCTCACCTGGAGCAGCCTCTCCTCCCATTCCTCCTGGGCCAGGGAATTCCCGCTCTTTTCTGGGGGAAAATCGGGATTTGGGGAATTCCGAGGGATCCCGGAAAGGATTTGGGACTTGTGGGAAATTCCCAGGTGGGAAAAGTGGGAATTCTGCGTGGGATCGGCATTTGGGATTTGGGATCTGAGGGGTCGGGGAGGTTCCCAAGAAAAGGAGAGGTGGCGATGGATCCCACAAGTCCCATAAATCCCATTATCCCATAAATCCCATTGAAATCCCATAAATCCCATTATCCCATAAATCCTGTAAACCCCATTATCCCACAAATCCCATAAATCCCATTAAAATCCCACTATCCCATTTAAATCCCATAAATCCCATTATCCCATAAATCATATCCCACAAATCCCATAAATTCCATGATCCCATCCCATAAATCCCAAAATCCCACAAATCCCCCAAATCCCATCAATCCCATTTTCTCAGGGATCCAATCCCATAAATGCCACAAATTCCACCACCCCACGAATCCCAAAAATCCCCCAAATCCTATTATCCCATTTTCCCATGGATCCCATCGCACAGATCCCATAAATCCCATCCCATTATCCCAAAAATCCCATGGATCCCATTATCCCATCAATCCCATCAATCCCATGAATTTCATGGATTCCACTAATCTCAACCCAAAAATCCAATAAATCCCAACAACCCCATCAATCCCCAAAATCCCATTATCCCATGGGTGCCATCCCATAAATCCCACAAATCCCATCAATCCCACAAATGGCATTATCCCATCAATTCCCCAAATCCCATTTTCCCATGGATGCCATTCCACAAATCCCACAAATCCCAAAATCCCACAAATCCCACCAATCCCATAAATTCCCCAAATCCCATTTTCCCATGGGTGCCATCCCATAAATCCCACCAATCCCATGATCCCATCAATGCCATTATCCCATAAATCCCATGAGGCCATTTTCCCAAAGGATATCATCCCAAAAATCCCCCAAATCCCATTATCCCATGGATCCCATAAATCTCGTTATCCCCTTTTCCCATTTTTCCATGGATTCTATTCCATAAATCCCATAAATCCCATAAATCCCATCTCATTATTCCATCAATCCCATAATCCCATGGATGCCATAAATCCCAACCCAAAAATCCCATAAATCCCATAAACGCCACTTTCACACAAATCCCATAAATTCCATTTCCCCACAGATTCCCTAAATCCCTGAAATCCCACAAACCCCATTATCCCATGGATCCCACGGATCCTATTCCCAAAAATCCCATAAATCCCTTAAAACCCACAAATCCCATTATCCCAGAAATCCCCTAAATCCCACAAATCCCATTATCCCATAAATCCCTTAAATCCCACAAATCCCATTATCCCAGAAATCCCATCCCACAAATCCCATTATCCCCTGGATCCCATCCCATAAATCCTAAAAATCCCATCAATCCCATCCCATTATCCCATCAATCCCATTTTCCAGTGGATCCCATCCCAAAAATCCCATCAATCCCATCATCCCATGGATCGCATCCCATAAATCCCCAAATCCCATAAATCCCATAAATCCCACAAATCCCATCAATCCCATGGATTCCATTAATCCCAACCCAAAAATCCCATAAATTCCAACAATCCATAAATCCCCATAATCCCATTATCCCATGGATGCCATCCCACAAATCCCCAAAATCCCATCAATCCCAAAATCCCATAAATCCCAAAATCCCACAAATCCCATTATCCCATAGATCCCATCCCATCAATCCCAAAATTTGGGATTTTTTTTGAGAATTTTTTGGGAATTTTTTAATTCCCATAATTGCCTTAATTTTTAGGGATTTTTGGGATTTTTGGGGTTTTTCCCATTTTTGGGATTTTTTTTTTTAAATTTTTGGGATTTTTGGGGATCTTTTAAAATTTCTCTGGTTTAAAAATATATTTGGGATTTGGGGAAAAATCCTTTTTTATCCCTTGAATTTTGGGGATCCCCTTTTAGAATTTTTTGGGGATTTTCTTTGATTTTGGGAAATTTTTGGGATTTTGGGTTTTAGGGGTATCCCACAATATTTCTCTATTTTTGGGGATGTTTTGGGTTCTGAGACAATTTTGGGATTTTCAGGGATTTCTTTTGGGATTTTCCTTTTTTGGGAATTTTTTGGGGATTTTTTATGTTTTGTTTTTGGGAATTTTGGGGGAATTTTGGGGGAATTTTTGGGAGAATTTTTGGGAATTTTTTAAATTTTGGGGATTTGGGGGATTATTTGGGATTTCTTTGGGATTTTTGGGTTTTTTTTGGAAGAATCTTTTCAATATTTCTCCATTTTTGGGGATTTTTGGGAGAATTTTTTTGGAATTTTTTAAATTTTGGGGATTTTGGGGATTTTTTTGGGATTTCTTTTGGGATTTTGGGGGTTTTGGAGGGGTCTTTTAAATATTTCTCCATTTTTGGAGATTTTTGGGGGATTTTTTTTAATTTTTGGGATTTTTGGGGGATTTCTTTTGGGATTTTTGGGATTTTTTGGGGGGAAATTTTTTGGAAATTTTTTTTATTTTGGGGGGATTTTTTTTAATTTTAGGGGGACTTTTGGAGATTTTTTGGGGATTTTTTGGGAATTTCCTTTGGGATTTTTGGGGTTTTTTTGGGAGAATCTTTTCAATATTTCTCCATTTTTGGGGATTTTTTGGAGAATTTTTGGGGATTTTTTTAAATTTTGGGGATTTTGGGGATTTTTTGGGGATTTTTTGGGGATTTTTTTGGGATTTTTTTGGGATTTCTTTGGGGATTTTTTGGGGATTTTGGGGGGAATCTTTTCAATATTTCTCAATTTTTGGGGATTTGGGGGATTTTTGGGACTTTCTTTCGGCATTTTTGGGGATTTTTGGGGTTTTTTTTTTTTTGATTTGGGATTTTTTATTTAATTTTGGGGATTTTTGGGGATTTTGGGGATTTTTGGGAATTTTGGGATTTTTGGGGTTTTGGGGATTTTTAATTTTGGGATTTTTTTTTTTTGATTTTTGGAGATTTTTGGGGTTTTGGGGTTTTTTTTACAATATTTCTCCATTTGGGGGTTTTTTGGGAATTTTTTAATTTTGGGGAATTTTTGGGGAGATTTTTTGGGGATTTCTTTTGGGATTTTTAGGCTTTTTGGGAGATCTTTTTTTTCTCTGTTTTGGGGGGGATTTTGGGGATTTTTGGGATTTTTCGGGATCTTTTGGGGGGATTTTGGGGAAATATTTTGGGGATTTTGGGGGATTTTTTGGGATTTTTTAGGATTTATTTTTTTTGGGGGATTTTTGGGATCTTTTGGGATTTTTGGGTGATTTTGGGGGATTTTTGGGGGATTTTGGGAGATTTTTTTTTTTTTTAAATTTTGGGGATTTTTGGGATTTTTTTAATTTTGAAAATCCTTTTTGGGGATTTTCAGGAGATTTTGGGGGATTTTTTCATTTTTAAATTTTGAATCTTTTTCTGGGAGGAATATTTTGGGGGATTTTATTTTGGGGGATATTTTTGGATATTTTGGGGGAATTTTGGTGGATTTTTTTTAAATTTCTTGAGGATTTGGGGGGAATTTCAGGAGATTTTAAAGGGATTTTTGGGATTTTTATTTTTTTAATTTTTGGGGATTTTTGGGGGTTTTTTGGGGATTTTTGGGGTTATTTTGATGGGTTTTTGGTAAATTTTTGGGATTTTTTTTTGATATTTTGGGAGATTTTTGGGGATTTTTTTTGATTTTTAAAAATTTTGGGGGAACATTCTGGGGAATTGTTTTTAATTTATTGGGGATTTTTGAGGATTTTAGGGGGGATTTTTGGGGATTTTTTGGAATTTTTGTGATTTGTTTTGGGGGGATTTTTGCGGATTTTTTTTTTTTGTTTTTGGGGATTTTATTTTTTGGTTGATTTTTTGGATATTTTGGGGGATTTTTTTTTTATTTGTTGAGGATTTTGGGGGATTTTCAGGGGATTTTTGGGGATTTTTTGGGATTTTTAAGGGGATTTTTTGTGGGATTTTTTTGGATTTTTGTGGGAATTTTGTGGGGATGTTTTGGTGGCTTTTTTGGTGAATTTTTGAGGATTTTTGGGTGATTTTTTGGGGATCTTTTGGGGGATTTTGGGGGGGTTTTTGTGGGATTTTTGGGTGGATTTTTTGATTTTAAAAATTTTTTGGGGATTTTTGAGGATTTTTTTAATTTATTTTTTTTGGGGATTTTTCAGGAGGATTTTTAAATTTTTTGTGGATTTTTGGGGATTTTTGAGGGGATGATTTCCTGGAATTTTTTTTTATTTTTGTGGGGATTTTTTGGTGAATTTTTTGGTGAATTGTTGGGGGATTTTTGGGGGATTTTTGGGGATCTTTTTTTGGGGGAATTTTTTTTTTAAAAATTTTGGGGGATTTTAGGGGATTTTTGGAATTTTGGGGATTTTTGTGGGGATTTTTGGGGGATTTTTGTGAATTTTTGGGGATTTTTGGGGAGTTTTTGTTGATTTTTGGGGATTTTTTTCCTGGATCTTTTTGGGATTTTGGGCATTTTTTTATTTAAAAAAACTTGGGGGATTTTCATTGGGGCTTTTGGGGGATTTTTTGGGAGGATTTTTGGGGGATTTTTTTATTTTTGGGGAATTTTTGGGGGAATTTTTGGGATTTTTTTTTGGGGATTTTTTGAGGGGGTTTAAAATTTTTTTGGATTTTTTTTCTCTTTTTGGGATTTTTGGGGATTTTCCCACCTTGAAGGAGCTGTAGGAGCTCTGGGGCTTTTAGTGGGGGTTTTTGGGGGGATTTCTGGGGGGATTTTTTGGGGGTGTTTTGCTGGAATTTTTTTTTATTTTTGTGGGGATTTTGGGGGGATTTTTGAGTTTTTTAGTGATTTTTGGGGGGGTATTTTTTTGGGGGATTTTTTTTGAATTTATGGAGGATTTGGGGGGATTTTTGAGGGATTTTTCTGGGGATTTTTTGGATTTTTGGGGATTATTTGGGGAGGATTTTTGGCTGATTTTTTTGGGATTTTTGGGGATTCTCCCACCTGGCAGGAGCCGCAGCAGCTCCGGGATTTGCTGCTCCCAGCGCGGCTCCAGCTCGGGGTGGATGCGCAGCTCCCGCAGCAGCCGCAGGGCGGCGCCAGCGCGGGCCCCGCACGGCCCCGGCTGCGAGGAAACCGCCTGGGAAGGCAAAAATGGGGATAAAATGGGATAAAATGGGATAAAATGGGATAAAATGGGATAAAATGGGATAAAATGGGATAAAATGGGATAAAATGGGGATAAAATGGGATAAAATGGGGATAAAATGGGATAAAATGGGGATAAAATGGGATAAAATGAGGAAAAATGGGGATAAAATGGGAATAAAAACTGGGAAATTGGGGAAAATGGGAATGGAAAAAATGGGGAAAAAGGGATCCCAGGGTAAAATGGGGAAAAATGGGAATAAAATGGGGATAAAATGGGATAAAATGGGATAAACTGGGATAAACTGGGAATAAAATGGGATAAAATGGGAATAAAATGGGAATAAAATGGGATAAAATGGGGATAAATTGGGATAAAATGGGATAAAATGGGATAAAATCTGGATAAAATGGGATAAAATAAAAATGGGATAAAATGGGAATAAAATGGGGATAAAATGGGATAAAATGGGATAAAATGGGATAAAATGGGATAAAATGGGGATAAAATGGGGATAAAATGGGAATGAAATGGGAATAAAATGGGGATAAAATGGGAATAAAATGGGAATGAAATGGGGAATGAAATGGGGATAAAATGGGGATAAAATGGGAATAAAATGGGGATAAAATGGGAATAAAATGGGAATAAAATGGGAAAAAAATGGGAATAAAATGGGAATAAAATGGGAATAAAATGGGATAAAATGGGGATAAAAATGGGAATAAAATGGGATAAAATGGGAATGGAAAAACTGGGAAACAGCTCCCAGGGCTGCGAGGAAACCGCCTGGGAATGCAAATAATGGGAATAAAATGGGATAAAATGGGATAAAATGGGATAAAATGGGGATAAAATGGGATAAAATGGGGTAAAATGGGATAAAATGGGAATAAAATGGGGATAAAATGGGATAAAATGGGATAAAATGGGGATAAAATGGGGATAAAATGGGATAAAATGGGAATAAAATGGGAATAAAATGGGAATAAAATGGGATAAAATGGGATAAAATGGGAATAAAATGGGAATAAAATGGGATAAAATGGGAATAAAATGGGATAAAATGGGGATAAAATGGGGATAAAATGGGAATAAAATGGGAATAAAATGGGAATAAAATGGGAATAAAATGGGAATAAATTAGGAATAAAATGGGAATAAAATGGGAATGAAATGGGAACAAAATGGGGATGAAATGGGGATAAAATGGGGATAAGCTTTGGGAATGAAATGGGAATAAAATGGGGGATAAATGGGAATAAAATGGGAATGAAATAAATGATTTTGGGATTTTGGGGGATAAAATGGGAATAAAATGGGGATAAAATGGGTATAAAATGGGAATAAAATGGGAATAAAATGGGTTCTTTAAAATGGGAATAAATGGGGAATTTTGGGGAATAAAATGGGATAAAATGGGGATAAAACCAGGGATTTTTGGGGTTATTTTGAGAATTCTTGGGGAATTTTGTTTGGGGGGGAAATTCTCAGGGATTTTTAGGTTTTTGCCTGGGAATGGGAAGGGAATGGGAATAAAATGGGGATAAAATGAGAATGTTTTTGGGAATAAAATGGGATTTTTTGGGAAATTCCCAGGAGTTTGGGGAAAATGGGAAGGAAAATGGTTTGGATATTCCCAGGGCTTCAAAGAAAATTCTTGGGGAATTTTGGGAATAAAATGGGAATCTTTTGGGAATAAAATGGAATGAAAGTTCCCACTCACCAGGAGGCGCACGGTGAGAATTCTGCGGGGGAGGAGAGCTTTTGGGAATTCCTGGGAAAAGTTGGAAAAATTCATTTTTGGGGTTTTTGGGAATTCTCGGCATTTTGGGGTTTTTTATTTTTGAGGATTCCCAGGGGTATTTTGGGGGGGGTTTGGGGAATTCTGGGAATATTTGGGAATTTTAAATTTAAGGAATTCTTGGGGATTTTGGAGATTTTTTTGGGAATTCCCAGGGACGTTTTGGGAATTCCCAGGGATTTTTGTGGGTTTTCCCAGGGATTTTGGGGTTTTTTTTTGGGAATTCCCAGGGATTTTGGGGGTTATTTTGGGAATTCTTGGGGATTTGGGGTTTTTTGGTGGGGATTCCCAGGGATTTTTTTAGTTTTGTGGGATTTCCCAGGGATTTTTGGGGTTTTTGGGACTTCCTGGGGATTTTTTGGGACATTCCCAGGAGTTTGTGGAGAATTCCCAGGGAGATGGTTTGGATATTCCTGGGCCTTTCCTGGGAATTCTTGGGGAATTTTGGGGATTAAATGGGGAGCTTTTGGGAATTGGGGAGTTGATGGAAAATTGATGGGGTTTTGGGATTCTGGGAGCTTTTGGGGAATTCCTGGGGAATTGATGGAAAATTCCTTGGGGTTTTTTGGGAATTCTCGACATTTTGGGGTTTTTATTTTGGGGAATTGATAGGGAATACATGGGGGAATGAATGGGGAATATTTGGGGGAATAAATGGGGAATTTTTGGGAATTAATGGGAATTGATGGGGAATGAATCCGAATTAATGGGCAATCGGGGTTGGGAATTAATGGGAATTCCGGGGGGGGGCGGAAATGGGGAATAAATGGGGAATAAATGGGGAGTTAATGGGGAATTAATGAATGGGGAATTGATGAATGGGGAATTGATGAATGGGGAATTGATGGGGAATTGATGGGGGAATTGATGGGGAGTTAATGGGGAATTGATTGAATGGGGAATTGATGGGGAATTGATGGGGAATTGATAGAGGAATTGATGGGGAATAAATGGGGAATAAATGGGGAATAAATGGGGAATTGATGGGGAATAAATGGGGAATTGATGGGGAATGAATGGGGAATTAATGGGGAATTAATGGGAGAATTGATGGGAATTGATGGGGAATTAATGGGGAATAAATGGGGAATTAATGGGGAATTGATGGGGAATTAATGGGGAATTGATGGGGAATACATGGGGAGTTAATGGAGAATTAATGGAGAATTAATGGGGAATTAATGGGGAATTGATGGGGAATAAATGGGGAATTGATGGGGAATAAATGGGGAATTGATGGAATAAATGGGGAATAAATGGGGAATAAATGGGGAATAAATGGGGAATAAATGGGGAATAAATGGGGAATAAATGGGGAATTGATGGGGAATTGATGGGGAATAAATGGGGAATAAATGGGGAATAAATGGGGAATAAATGGGGAATACATGGGGAATAAATGGGGAATACATGGGGAATAAATGGGGAATTGATGGGGGAATAAATGGGGAATTGATGGGGAATACATGGGGAGTTAATGGGGAATTGATGAATGGGGAATTGATTAGTGGGGAATTGATTACTGGAGAATTGATGGGAATAAATGGGGAATAAATGGGGAATAAATGGGGAATAAATGGGGAATAAATGGGGAATAAATGGGGGAATTGATGGGGAGTTATTGGGGAATTAATGGGGAATTAATGGGAAATTAAAGGCAAATTAATGGAGAATTAATGGGGAATGAATGGGGAATTGATGGGGAATTGATGGGAATTGATGGGGAGTTAATGGGGAATTAATGGGGAATTAATTAATTGGGAATTTTGGGCTAATTTTAGGATTAAAATCCCCCAGGACTGGTAATGTTGAGAGTTTAAATTTCCCCAAATTGGGAATTTTGGGACTGGAATTTCTGGGAATTTTGGGCTGAAATCTCCCAGGATTGGGAATTTGTGGAAAATTTGGGGATAAAAATTCTTGGGGATTGGGAATTTTGGGGTAAATTTTGGGATTGAAATCGTTCCGAAATGGAAATTTTGGGATTGGAATTTTTAAATTGGGGATTTTGGCAGTAAAATTGCTCAGAATTGGGAATTTTGGGGTGAAATTTCCCAGAACTGGGAATTTTGGGATCGAAATTGCTCAGAATTGGGAATTTTGGGGTGAAATCTCCCCGAACTGAGAATGTTGGGATTTTATTCCCAGAATTTGAATTTTTTGGGATTCTTTTGGAATTTTGGGGGATTTTTTGGGATGTTTTGGGAATTTTGGGATGCTCTCACGTGGCTGATGCTGGGCACGGTGGAGCTGAGCAGGAGCAGGAAACCCCTCGGGGTTGGGAATTCTGGGCTGAAATCCCCCGGAATTGGGAATGTTGGGATTTTATTCCCAGAATTTGATTTTTGGGGATTCTTTTGGAGTTTTGGGGGATTTTTTGGAATTTTTGGGGAATTTTGGGATGGTCTCACGTGGCTGATGCCGGGCACGGTGGAGCTGAGCAGGATCAAGGTGCTGACGCTGACGCTCCGGACGTCGTCGCTCGAGGGATCCTCGGGAATTTCCTCCGGAATTCCGGGGGCCTGGGGGGGAAAATGGGAGAAATTGGGAAAAAATGGAAAAATGGGGGGAAAGGGGGGAAAAATGGGGGGAAAATGGGGAGAAAGGAGCAGGAGAAGAGGAGGAAAATAGGAAAAAATGTGGGAAAAGGAGCAAGAATGGAAAGGGAAAAGGAGCAGGGAAAAGAGGGAGGAAAAAGGGGAAAATGTGGGAAAAGATCGGGAAAAGGGGGAAAAGGAGCAGGAAAATGAGAGGAAAAGGGGAAAATGTGGGAAAAGATTGGGAAAAGGGGGAAAAGGAGCAGGAAAAATGGGAGGAAAAGGGGAAAATGTGGGAAAATTAGGAGGGAAAGGAAAGGGAAGGGAAGGGACCAGAAAAATAGGAGGGAAAAGGGGGGGAAGGGGGAAAGTGGGAAAAGGAGCAGGAAAAGAGGAAGGAAAAGGGGGAAAGAGGAAAATGTGGGAAAAGGAGCGGGAAAAAAGCAAGAAAAAGAGGAGGGGAAAGGGGGGAAAAGGAGAAAATGTGGGAAAAGAGCAGGAAAGGGAGGGAAAAGGGAGGAAAGGAGCAGGAAAAATGGGAGGGAAGGGGGGAAAAGGAAAAATGTGGGAAAAAGAAAAGGGGTGGGAATAAAGGCGGAAAATGTGGGAAAAGGAGCAGGGAAAAGATGAACAATGTGGGAAAGGAGCAAAGAAAGAGGAGGGAAAGGGGAAAATGTGGGAAAAGGAGCAGGGAAAGGGGGAAATGTGGGAAAAGGAGCAGGAAAAGGGGAAATGTGGGAAAAGCGTTCAGGAATTGTTGGGACAAGATGGGGAAAGGGTGGGAATGTTGGGAATGCTGGGAATGTTGGGAATGTTGGGAATGTTGGGAAAATGTTGGGAATGTTGGGAATGCTGGGAATGTTGGGAACGCTGGGAATGTTGGGAATGCTGGGAATGCCGGGAATGCTGGGAATGTTGGGAATGTTGGGAATGTTGGGAATGCTGGGAATGCCGGGAATGCCGGGAATGTTGGGAAAACGTGGGAATGCTGGGAATGTTGGGAACGCTGGGAATGTTGGGAAGGAAGATGGGAATGTTGGGAATGTTGGGAATGTTGGGAATGCTGGGAATGGGAAGGAATGTTGGGAATGTTGGGAATGTTGGGAATGTTGGGGAATGTTGGGAAAATGTTGGGAATGCTGGGAATGTTTAAATGTTGGGAATGTTGGGAATGTTGGGAATGTTGGGAATGTTGGGAGCTGGGAATGTTGGGAATGCAGGGAATGGGGAATGCTGGGAATGTTGGGAATGTTGGGAATGTTGGGAATTGAATTGGGAATGCTGGGAATGTTGGGAATGTTGGGAATGTTGGGGAATGTTGGGAATGTTGGGAATGTTGGGAATGTTGGGAATGTTGGGAACGCTGGGAACTGGGAATGTTGGGAATGTTGGGAATGTTGGGAATGTGGGAATGGGGGAATGTTGGGAATGCTGGGAATGCTGGGAATGGGAATGTTGGGAATGTTGGGATGCTGGGAATGCTGGGAATGTTGGGAATGCTGGGGAATGTTGGGAATGTTGGGAAGTTGGAATGCTGGGAATGCTGGGAATGTTGGGAATGCTGGGAATGAATGTTGGGAATGCTGGGAATGTTGGGAATGTTGGGAATGCTGGGAATGCTGGGAATGTTGGGAATGTTGGGAATGCTGGGAATGCTGGGAATGCTGGGAATGCTGGGAATGCTGGGAATGTTGGGAATGCTGGGAATGTTGGGGGAATGCTGGGAATGCTGGGGGTTGGGAACGCTGGGAATGTTGGGAATGCTGGGAATGCTGGGAATGCTGGGAATGCTGGGAAATTGGGAATGCTGGGAATGTTGGGAATGCTTGGGAATGCTGGGAATGTTGGGAATGCTGGGGAATGTTGGGAATGCTGGGAATGCTGAATGTTGGGGCGTTGGGAATGCTGGGAATGTTGGGAATGTTGGGAATGTTGGGAACGCTGGGAACGCTGGGAATGTTGGGAATGCTGGGAATGCTGGGAATGCTGGGAATGTTGGGAATGCTGGGAATGCTGGGAATGCTGGGAATGCTGGGAATGCTGGGAATGTTGGGAATGCTGGGAATGCTGGGAATGCTGGGAATGCTGGGAATGCTGGGAATGCTGGGAATGTTGGGAATGTTGGGAATGCTGGGAATGTTGGGAATGCTGGGAATGTTGGGAATGTTGGGAATGTTGGGAATGCTGGGAATGCTGGGAATGTTGGGAATGCTGGGAATGTTGGGAATGCTGGGAATGCTGGGAATGCTGGGAATGCTGGGAATGTTGGGAATGCTGGGAATGCTGGGAATGCTGGGAATGCTGGGAATGCTGGGAATGCTGGGAATGTTGGGAATGCTGGGAATGCTGGGAATGCTGGGAATGCTGGGAATGCTGGGAATGTTGGGAACGCTGGGAATGTTGGGAATGTTGGGAATGTTGGGAATGCTGGGAATGCTGGGAATGTTGGGAATGCTGGGAATGTTGGGAACGCTGGGAATGCTGGGAATGTTGGGAATGTTGGGAACGCTGGGAATGCTGGGAATGCTGGGAATGCTGGGAATGCTGGGAATGCTGGGAATGGGGGAAGGAATGCTGGGGAATGAATTTGGGACAGCTGGGAATGTTGGGAACGCTGGGGAATGCCGGGAATGCTGGGAATGCTGGGAACGCTGGGAATATTGGGAACGCTGGGAATGCTGGGAATGCCGGGAATGCCGGGAATGCTGGGAATGCCGGGAACGCTGGGAAGCATGTCTAATGCTGGGAATATTGGGAAAGAATGCCTTTTGGGGCTGGGAATACTGGGAACCAGGAATGCTGGGTTGGGAATGCCTGGGAATGCTGATCAGCTGCACCAGGGCGCTGCAGCCTGCCGGGGCAGAAAACCTGGGGATTTTATGGAAAATGCAGGTGAAAATGGGAAAAATGGGGAAAAAAGGGAGAAAAAATGGAGAAAAAATGGAGAAAAACGGTGAAAAAATGGAGAAAAAAAAGGAAAATGGGAGTGAGGAGCAGGGATCAGCTGCACCAGGGCGCGCCGCACCTGCCGGAAAAGGGGAAAAACGGGTGAAAAATGGGAAAAATGGGGAAAAATGGGGGAGAAAAACGGTGAAAAAATGGTGAAAAACGGTGAAAAAATGGAGAAAAAAAGGGGGGAAATGGGGACTAAATGGGGGAAAATGGAGAAAAAATTGAGAAAAAAATGGGGAAAAATGGGGGAAATGGAGAAAAAGTTGAGGGAAAAAATGGAGAAAAAATAGGGAAAAATGGGGGAAAATGGAGAAAAATGGAGGAAAAAATGGAGAAAATATGGGGGAAAATGGGGAAAAAATGAAGAAAAAATGGGGGGAAAATGGAGAAAAAAAGGGGGGAAATGGGGAAAAATGGAGAAAAAATGGGAAAAATGGGAAAATGGGAGTGAGGAGCAGGGATCAGCTGCACCAGGGCGCGCCTCACCTGGGGAGAAACGGGGAAAAGGGGGAAAAAATGGGGAAAAATGGAGAAAACCAGTGAAAAATGGAGAAAAAAAAAATGGGGGGAAATGGAGGAAAAATGGAGAAAAATGGGGAAAAATGGGGAGGAAAAATGGAGAAAAATGGGGAAAAATGGGGAAAAAACAAGGGGAAAATGGAGAAAAAATGGGGAAAAAATGGGGAAAATGGGAAAATGGGGAAAAATGGGGGAAATGGAGAAAAAATGGAGAAAAAATGGAGAAAAAATGGGGAAAAATGGGGAAAAAATGGGGAAAATGGAGAAAAATGGAGAAAAATGGAGAAAAAATGGGGAAAAATGGGGGAAAAATGGAGAAAAAAAGGGGAAAATGGAGAAAAAATGGGGAAAAATGGGGAAAAAATGGGGAAAAATTGAGAAAAAATGGAGGAAAAAAGGGAAAACGGGAGTGAGGAGCAGGGATCAGCTGCACCAGGGCTCACCTCACCTGGGAGAAACCGGGGAAAATGGGAACTTTTGGGGAAAATCGTGAAAAAATGGGGAGAAATGCTGAAAAATGGGGGAAATATGGGGGGAAAGGGAGCGTAAGGGGGGAAAATGGGAATTTTGGGGAAAAACGGGGGAAATATGAGGGGAAACGGGCAAGAACATTGGAAAAAGGGAATTTTGGGGGCAAATGGTGAAAAAAGTGGAGGAAAAATGGGGGGAAATGGGGGAAATGGGAATTTTGGGGCTAAAACGGTGAAAATGGGGAGAAACGGTGAAAAAATGGAGGAAAATGGGGAAAAAAGGGAATTTTGGGGGGAAACTGGTGAAAAACAGGGAAATCCGGGGAAATGGAGAAAAGTGGGAAAAAATGGAGAAAAATGGGAAAAATGGGGAAAAGGGAGGAAAAAAATCCCAGTTCTGGGGAAAATGGAGGGAAAATGGGAGGAAAATGGGGAGAACAGGGAGAAAAGTGGAAAAATGGGAATTTTGGGCTAAAAGCCAAGAAAAATCGTGAAAAACTTTGGAAAATGGGGGGGAAATGAAGGAAAAAAGGGAAAAGACCAGGGGGAATGGGGAAAAATGAGATGAAAATGGAAAAAACCCGGGGGAAAATCAGGAATTCCTGGGAAAAGTGGGAATTCTGGGGAAAAAACAGGAAAAATGGAGAAAATGATGGAAAAATGGAGATATGGGGAAAAATAGGGGGAAAATGGGGAAAAATAGGAGGGAAATGGGAATTCTGGGGGAAAAATGGAGAAAAATGTTGGGAAAATGGGGGGAAAACAGGGAAAAACGGCAAAAATCCTGGGAAAATGGAGGAAAATGGGAAAATCGTGGAAAAAAACAGGGAAAAAACAGGAATTCCTGGAGAAACAGGGAAAATGGAGCAAATGTAAGAAGAAATGGGGAAAAACTGAGACAATGGGGAATCCTGGGGGGGAAACATGGGGGAAAATGGCAAAAAACCAGGGGGAAAATGGCAAAAACCAGGGGGAAAATGGCAAATAAACCAGGGGAAAATGGCAAATAAACCAGGGGAAATGGCAAATAAACCAGGGGAAAATGGCAAAAAAACCAGGGAAATGGCAAATAAACCAGGGGAAATGGCAAATAAACCAGGGAATGGCAAATAAACAGGGGAAATGGCAAAAAACAGGGGGAAATGGCAAATAAACCAGGGGAAATGGCAAATAAACCAGGGGAAATGGCAAATAAACCAGGGGAAATGGCAAATAAACCAGGGAAATGGCAAATAAACCAGGGAAACAAAACAAACAGGGGAATGGTTTGAAAAACCAGGGGGAAATCAAAACAAAACCAGGGAAATGGCAACAAAACCAGGGGAAATGGCAAACAAACCAGGGGAAATGGCAAATAAAACCAGGGGAAATGGCAAATAAAACCAGGGAAATGGCAACAAAACCAGGGAAATGGCAAATAAACCAGGGAAATGGCAACAAACAGGGAAATGGCAAACAAAACCAGGGAAATGGCAACAAACCAGGGGAAATGGCAACAAACCAGGGAAATGGCAACAAACCAGGGGAAATGGCAAAAAAACCAGGGGAAATGGCAAATAAAACTGGGGAAATGGCAACAAACAGGGGAAATGGCAACAAAACCAGGGGAAATGGCAACAAAACAGGGGAAATGGCAAAAAAACAGGGGAAATGGCAACAAACCAGGGGAAATGGCAAATAAACAGGGGAATGGCAAAAACCAGGGGAAATGGCAAATAAACCCAGGGGAAATGGCAAAACAAACCAGGGGAAATGGCAAAAAACCAGGGGAAATGGCAACAAACCAGGGGGGAAATGGCAACAAACAGGGGAAAAATAAAACCAGGGGAAATGGCAACAAACCAGGGGAAATGGCAAATAAACCAGGGGAAATGGCAAATAAAACCAGGGAAAATGGCAAATAAAACCAGGGAAATGGCAAATAAAACCAGGGAAATGGCAAATAAACAGGGAAATGGCAATAAACCAGGGGAAATGGCAAATAAACTAGGGGGGAAAATGGCAACAAACAGGGGAAATGGCAAATAAAACCAGGGAAATGGCAAAAAAAACAGGGGAAATGGCAACAAACCAGGGGAAATGGCAATAAAACCAGGGAAATGGCAAATAAACCAGGGGAAATGGCAAAAAACCAGGGGAAATGGCAAATAAACCAGGGGAAATGGCAAATAAACCAGGGGAAATTGCAAATAAACCAGGGGAAATGGCAAATAAACAGGGGGGAAATGGCAAATAAACCAGGGGGAAATGGCAAATAAACAGGGGAAAAATGGGAAATAAAAAAACCAGGGAAATGGCAACTAAACAGGGGGGAAATGGCAAATAAACCAGGGGAAATGGCAAATAAACCAGGGGGAAATGGCAAATAAACCAGGGAAAATGGCAAATAAACCAGGGGAAATGGCAAATAAACCAGGGGAAATGGCAAATAAACCAAGGGGAAATGGCAAATAAACCAAGGGAAATGGCAAATAAACCAGGGGAAATGGCAAATAAACCAGGGAAATGGCAAATAAACCAGGGGAAATGGCAAATAAACCAGGGGAAATGGCAAATAAGGGGGAAATGGCAAATAAACCAGGGGAAATGGCAAATAAACAGGGGGAAATGGAGGAATTCTGGGAAAAGCACTGGAAAATTCCAAGAAAAAAAAGGAAAAATTGGGCAAAGTGGGAATTCCTGGAAAATCCGGGAATTTTGGGGCAAATCCAAGGGAAATTGGGGCAAATGGACAAAGAAGAGTAAGGAATGAACCGCAATCCCCACAGCGCCCCTGGGGACAGGGAAGGGCAGTGACCCCGGATCCGGGCAATTCCGGAATGTTCCGGGCAATTCCGGGAAGTCGGGGGTACCTTGGGGCTCCCGTCCTGCAGGGGAACTCTCAGGGAAGAGAGGATGGAGACTTTCTGCATTTCCATCTGGGAAGCTGCAAACAAATGGGAATTTGGGATGGGAAAATGCTCAATAAATGCAGGAATTTGGCTCAATAAATCCCAAAAAACCCCAAAAAAGCTTCACAAAAAATTCCCAGAAAATTCCCCAAAACTCCCATAAAAATCCCCCAATAAATCCCCCCAAAACCCCCTAAGAAATCCCATAAACCCCCCAATAAATCCCATTAAAGTCCCCAAATAAATCCCCCATAAACCCCAACCAATCCCATAAAAATCCCACAAAATCCCCCAATAAATCCCATAAAAACCCAATAAAGATTCTATAAAGTTCCCATAAAATCTCCCAATAAATCCCCATAAAAAACCCATAAAATCCTCCATAAAAACCCCACCAAATCCCCTGATAAATCTGCAATAAATCTGCAAGAAATCCCCATAAAAATCCCATTAAAGCGCCCCAAAAATCTCCATGAAATTCCTCAATAAATTCCCATAAAATCCCTCCAAAAATCCCCCAATAAATCCCATTAGAAATCCCATAAAACCCCCCAAAAAACCCCCCAAAACCCCCATAAAAACCCACAAGAAATGCCCTAAAAATCCCATAAAATCCCCCCAAAACCCCGTAAAAACCCAATTAAAAAACCCCAAAATCCCATTAAAAACCCCCAAAAAACCAAGAATCCCCAAAAAACCCTCCCAAAAAACCCACAATAAATCCCCCAAGAAAACCACAAAAACCCCACCAAATCCCCCAATAAATCTGTAATAAACCCCATAAAAATCCCCTAAAATCCCAAATAAATCCCATAAAAATCCCCCAATAAATCCTATAAAAATCCCATCAATCCCAACAATCCCATTAAAAACCCCATAAAAATTGCCCAATAAATCCTTCAGTAAGCCCCCAATAAACCCCATAAAATTCCCCAAAAATCCCATAAAAATTCTATAAAAACCCAATTAAAAACCCAAAACCCCATAAAAAATCCCATCAAACCTAACCCCCATAAAATAAAAATCCCAAAAAACCCATAAAAAAAACCCCAAAAACCCATAAAAACCTAATTAAAAATCCCCAAAAATCCCCATAAAAATCCCCAATAAACCCATAAAACCCCCAAAATTTTATAAAATCCCATAAAATATGAAAAGTTTAAAAACCCCACAAAAATCCCCCCAAAAATCCCACATAAAAAAATCCCATTAAATCCCATAAAAATCCCATTAAATTCCCCCAAAACCCCATAAAAATCCCATAAAATCCAAACATACCCATTAAAAACCCCAACAGATCCCATAAAAATTCCATAATCTCCCGAAATAAATCCCCCCAAAAACCCCATAAAGCCCCATAAAAACCCCATAAAATCCCCATAGAAGTCACCTAAAACCCCCAATAAATCCCATAAAAACCCTATGAAAATCCCATTAAATCCCTAAAATCCCATTAAAATTAAACCCCAAATAAAATCCTATAATAATCCTATCCCATAAAATCCCTATAAAACCCCATTAAAACCCCTACAAATCCCTTAAACCCCAATAAATCCCAAAAAACCCCATGAAAAATCCCCAATAAAAACCCCCATTAAAAATCCCATAAAATCCCCCAATAAATCCCATTAAAACCGGTTTAAAACCAAAAAAAAACCCCATAAAACCTCTCAAAAATCCCCAATAAACCCCATATAAATCCCCCAATAAATCCTATAAAAACCCCAAATTAAAACCCCATAAATCCCCAATAAAGCCCCATAAAATCCCAAAAAAAACCCCATAAACCCTATAAACAAAATCCCATAAAACCCTACAAAATCTCCCAATAAATCCCATTAACCCCTCCCATTAAAACCCCAACAAAAACCCCAGGAAAACCCCATAAAAATTTCCAAAACCCCATAAAATCCCTATAAAAAAAAAATCCCATTAAAACTCCCTATAAACCCCATTGAAAACCCCATTAAACCCGGGCACTCCCCCATAAAACCCAATTAAAATAAATCCCCTAAAAAAACCCCATTAAATCCCCTTATAAACCCCATAAAACCCCTATAAACCCCCATAACATCCCCATCAAAATCCTAAATCCTACAAAAAACCCAGAAAAATCCCATTTATAAACTCCCATTTTTTCCCCTATAAAACCCCTATAAAATCCCCCATTAAAACCCCATAAAAAAAACCCCATAAAATCCTTAAAATCCCCATAAACCCCTATAAAATCCCCCATAAAACCCTACAAAACCCCAATCAAAACCCCCTATAAAACCCTATAAAACCCCTAAAAACCCCATGAAAAATAAAACCCCATTAAACCCCTATAAAATCCCCGCCCCCAAAAACCCCATACAAAATCCCCATTAGCAAAACCCCATGCAGCCAAAAAACCCCATTAAAATCCCTATAAAATCCCCATTTTCCCAAATAAAACCCCATTAAAACCCTTATAAAATTTTTTCCCTATAAACCCCATTAAACCCCAAAATCCCCATAAAAAACCCCTTAAATCCCCAACTAAAACCCAACAAACCAAAAACCTATATGAAAATCAAAACCCCATTAAATCCCCTATAAAACCCCATCAAAACCCCATTAAACCCCATAAAACCCCATTAAAACCCCTTTATAAACTCCCCATTAAATGCCCTACAAAACCCCATTAAATCAGAAATAAATAATTTTTTCCCCATTTTTCACACAGAAATAAATATAAAGTCCCCATAAAAGCCCCTAGAAAACCCCATTAAAAAAACCTCATTAAAAACCCCATTAAAACCCCATTTTAAAACCCCATTAAACCCTGGCACTGCCGGGGCCATAAAGGTGACATCAAGACCCACGTGGAACCCGGATGAAACTGCAGCCCCATTAAAGCCCAGAAAGAAACAAACCCCATCCCCATAAAAATCCCTCAACAAAACCCCATCAAAACCCCATTAAACCCCTGGGGGCATTACGGGCCGGGAAAAATCCCAGCCCCACGCTGAGCCGCCGGAACCTCCATGAGAGGCAAACTGCAGCAGGCGCCCTATAAACTCTGCAATGGGGAAAAAGCCGGGACAAAATGGGAATTTGGGGGTTAAAAATGGGAAAATTCAGAGAAATCGGGGAATTTAGGGGGAGAAATGTCAGGATTTCGGGGGAAAACCAGGGAATTTTTAGGAAAAATCAAGGAATTTCAGGAGGTTAAATCAGAGGTTTTGGGGGGAATTCGTGGAATTTTGGGGGTTAAATCAAAGAGTTTTGGAGGGAAATTGTGGAATTTTGGGGGAAATTCTGGGAATTTTGGGGAGGTTGTGGAATTTTGGGAAAAATCAAGGGTATTTGATGGGAAAATCAGAAAATTTTGGGTGAAAATTAGGGAATTCCCGTGGAAAAATAATGGAATTTGAAGGGGAAATTCCGGGAAATTTGGGGAAGGAATTCAGGGAAATCTGGGGAAAATTTGTGGATTTAAGGGAAATCCAGGAATTCTGGGAGAAAATCAGGGAATTTTGGGGAAAACCAGAGATTTTTGGGGAAATCTGGGAATTTGGGGGGGAAATTCAGGGAATTTTGTGGAAAATCAAGGGATTTGGGCTGAAATTGAGGAATTTTGGGGGAAAACCTGGGAATTTTGGGGGAAAATCTGGGAATTTTGGGGAAAATCAGAGAATTTGGGAAAACTCGTGAGTTCTGTGGAAAAACCAGGGAATTTTGGAAAAAATAGTGGAATTTAGAGTGAAAATCGGGGAATTTTGGGGAGAAATAATGGAGTTTTGGGAGGAAAATTCGGGGAATTTGAGGGGAAAATTGTGGAGTTTTGGGGGAAGACTACAGAATTCCGAGGAGAAAAATCAGGGAATTTGGGGGACACGGTGGAATTTGGGGGATTTGGGGAATGAATTTGGGAAGTGCTCACCCAGGACGGAGAAGCAGCGCAGCAGCTCCGTGTGGTTCTTGCTGCTCGTGGGGACGCTGGGATCAGCAGGAGAGCAGATCTGAGGGGAAATCAGGGGGAAAATCAGGGGAAAATGATGGAAAAATCAGGGGGAAATCCAGGGGAAAATCCAGGGAAAATAACGGGAAAATCATGGGAAAATCATGGGAAAATAATGGAAAAATAGAAGGGGGAAATTAGGGAAAATGATGGAAAAATCCAGGGAAAATCATGGAAAAATCAGGGGAAAATCATGGGAAAATCAGGGGAAAATCATGGGAAAATCAGGGGGAAAATCATGGGAAAATCAGGGGGAAAATCATGGAAAATCAGGGGAAATTTTGGAAAAAATGGGGAAAATCCAGGAAAAAATGGAAAAATTTGGGGAAATCATGGAAAAATCAGGGGAAATCCTGGGAAAATCATGGAAAATTGGTGGGAAATCCAGGAAATTTTCATGGAAAAATCAGGGGAAATCCAGGGAAAATAATGGAAAAATTTGGGGAAAATCCAGGGAAAAATCCAGGGAAAATGATGGAAAAATCAGGGGGAAATCCAGGGAAAATCATGGAAAAATCAGGGGGAAAATAATGGGAAAATCATGGAAAAATCAGGGGAAAATCCAGGGAAAATCAGGGGAAAATCCAGGGAAAATCATGGGAAAATCAGGGGGAAAATCCAGGGAAAATCATGGAAAAATCATGGGGAAATCCGGGGGAAAATCCAGAGAAAATCATGGAAAAATCAGGGGGAAATCCAGGGAAAATGATGGAAAAATCAGGGGAAAAATAATGGAAAAATCAGGGGAAATCCAGGGAAAATCATGGAAAAATCAGGGGAAAAATCATGGAAAAATCATGGGGAAATCCAGGGAAAATCATGGAAAAATCAGGGGGAAATCCAGAGAAAATCAGGGGAAAATGATGGGAAAATCCAGGGAAAATCATGGAAAAATCATGGGAAAATTTGGAAAAAATTTTTTTTGGAAAATCATGGGAAAATCAGGGGGAAAATCATGGGAAAATCATGGGAAAATTATGGGGAAAATCATGGGAAAATCATGGGAAAATTATGGGGAAAATCATGGGAAAATCATGGAAAAATCAGGGGGAAAATCATGGGAAAATCAGGGGGGAAATCATGGGAAAATCAGGGGGGAAATCATGGGAAAATCAGGGGGAAAATCATGGAAAAATCAGGGGGAAATCCAGGGGAAAATCCAGGGAAAATAACGGGAAAATCATGGGAAAATCATGGGAAAATAATGGAAAAATCAGGGGGGAAATCCAGGGAAAATGATGGAAAAATCCAGGGAAAATCATGGAAAAATCAGGGGAAAATCATGGGAAAATCAGGGGGAAAATCATGGGAAAATCAGGGGGAAAATCATGGAAAAATCAGGGGGAAATTTCTGGAAAAAATCTGGGGGAAAATCCAGGGAAAATAATGGAAAAATCAGGGGGAAATCATGGGAAAATCAGGGGGGAAATCCTGGGAAAATCATGGAAAAATCAGTGGGAAATCCAGGGAAAATCATGGAAAAATCAGGGGAAATCCAGGGAAAATAATGGAAAAATCAGGGGGAAATCCAGGGAAAAATCCAGGGAAAATGATGGAAAAATCAGGGGGAAATCCAGGGAAAATCATGGAAAAATCAGGGGGAAAATAATGGGAAAAATCATGGAAAATCAGGGGAAAAATCCAGGGAAAATCAGGGGAAAATCTAGGAAAATCATGGAAAATCAGGGGAAAAAGGGGAAAATCATGGAAAAATCATGGGGAAACCGGGGAAAATCCAGAGAAAATCATGGAAAAATCAGGGGGAAATCCAGGGAAAATGATGGAAAAATCAGGGGAAAAATAATGGAAAAATCAGGGGAAATCCAGGGAAAATCATGGAAAAATCAGGGGAAAAATCATGGAAAAATCATGGGGAAATCCAGGGAAAATCATGGAAAAATCAGGGGGAAATCCAGAGAAAATCAGGGGAAAATGATGGGAAAATCCAGGGAAAATCATGGAAAAATCATGGGGAAAATCATGGGAAAATCATGGAAAAATCATGGGAAAATCAGGGGGAAAATCATGGGAAAATCATGGGAAAATTATGGGGAAAATCATGGGAAAATCATGGGAAAATTATGGGGAAAAATGGGAAAATCATGGAAAAATCAGGGGGAAAATCATGGGAAAATCAAATAAAAAAATGGGAAAAAAAGGGGGAAATCATGGAAAAAGGGGGGGAAATCATGGGAAAATCAGGGGGGAAATCATGGGAAAATCAGGGGGAAAATAATGGGAAAATTATGGGGAAAATCATGGGAAAATCAGGGGGAAAATTATGGAAAAATCAGGGGGAAAATCATGGAAAAATCATGGAAAAATCAGGGGGAAAATCATGGGAAAATCAGGGGAAAATCCAGGGAAAATCAGGGGAAAATCAGGGGAAAATAATGGGAAAATCAGGGGGAAATCATGGGAAAATCAGGGGAAAATCAGGGGAAAATAATGGGAAAATCAGGGGGAAATCATGGGAAAATCATGGAAAAATCAGGGGGAAAATAATGGGACAATCAGGGGGAAATCCAGGGAAAATCATGGAAAAATCAGGGGGAAATCCAGGGAAAATCATGGAAAAATCAGGGGAAAATCCAGGGAAAATAATGGAAAAATCCAGGGAAAATAATGGGAAAATCAGGGGAAAATCATGGGAAAATCAGGGGGAAAATCATGGAAAAATCAGGGGAAAAATCCAGGGAAAACAATGGAAAAATCAGGGGAAAATAATGCAAAATCCTGAAAAAATCAGGGGGAAAATCCAGGGAAAATCAGGGGAAAATCCTGGGAAAATCATGGGAAAATTTCTGGAAAAAATCTGGGGGAAATCCTAAAAAAAGAATCAGGAGAATCCTAGAAAAAAATCTCAGAAAATCCTGGAAAAATCCAGGGAAAATCCAGAAAAAATCAGAAAAATGAGCAGAAAAATCCATTTAAACATCCAGGAAAATATGAATATTTCCCAGGAAAACCTGAGGAAAATCCTGGAAAAATCCAAGAAAAATCCAGGGAAAATCTGGGGAAAATACTGAAAAAATCTGGAAAAAATTGGGGGAAATTTGGGAAAAATCTGGGGAAAATCCTGAAAAAATTCTGCAAGTATTCTGGAAAAATCCCAGGAAAAATCCAAGGAAAATTTAGAAAATATTCACGGAAAATCCCAGGAAATCGTGAAAAAATCCAGGAAACTCCAAGAAAAATCCTGGGAAAATTCTGGGAAAATCCTCAGAAAAAATCCCAGAAAAATTCTGGAAAAATCCCAGAAAAATTTTTAAAATTTCTGGAAAAATCCAGAAAATTGCTGGGGAAAAAAATTTCTGAAAAATCCAGGAAAATTCCTGGGAAATCACAGATAAATCTTGGGAA
Source organism: Emberiza elegans (assembly GCA_024865655.1). NCBI lineage: Eukaryota > Metazoa > Chordata > Aves > Passeriformes > Fringillidae > Emberiza > Emberiza elegans. The sequence goes on along the minus strand of JALJVW010000084.1, from coordinate 881,167 downwards.
AATTCTGAAACATTCCAGAAAAAATTTCAGAAAATCCTGAAAAATTCCAGAAAAATTCTGGAAAAAACCCAGGGAAAAAATCCAAAAAATTCTGGAAATATCCCAGGAAAATTAAGAAAAAATTTCAGGAAAATTCTGGGAATTTCCTGGGTTTGGGGTTCAGAATTCCAAAGGGAAAGGAAAATTCCAGGTGGGAATTGCTGACCTGGCCGAGCAGCGCCCCCAGGAATGGGAAAAAATCCTGGGAAAATCCTGAACAAATCCCAGAAAAATTCCCAGAAAATCCAGGAAAAATCCAGGGAAATCTGGGGAAAATCTGAAAAAAAATCCCCCCAAAATTCTGGAAAAATCCAAGAAAAATCTGGAAAAAATATTGGAAAATTCCAGGAAAAGTCTGGGAAAAATCCTGCAGGAAAAATCCAGAAAAAATCTGGGAAAAATCTAGGAAATTTCTGGGAAAATCACAGAAAAAAATCCTGGAAAAATTCAGAAAAATCCTGGAAAAATTCAGATTAATCCCAGAAAAGATCCAGGAAGAATCCTGGAAAAATCCCCCCCAAATTCAGAATAATCCCAGAAAAAATCCAGGAAAAATCCTAGAAAAATTCTCAACAAATTCAGAATAATCCCAGAAAAAATGCAGGAGAACTCCAGGGAATTCCCAACCCTTTGCCAGGGTTGGGTGAGGGGTCCAGAATTGCAAAGGGACGGAAAGTTCCGGAAGGAATTCCTGACCTGGCTGAGCAGCGCCACCAGGAGCGGCTAAAAATCCTGGGGAAATCCCAGAAAAATCCTGGAAAAATCCCCAAAAATTCAGAATAATCCCAGAAAAAATCCAGGAGAAGCGCAGGAATTCCCAGCCCTTTCCCGGGGTTGGGTGAGGGGTTCAGAATTGCGGGGGGCCGGAAAGTTCCGGAAGGAATCGCTGACCTGGTTGAGCAGCGCTGCCAGGAGCGGCTAAAAATCCTGGGGAAATCCCAGAAAAATCCTGGAAAAATCCCCCAAAAATTCAGAATAATCCCAGAAAAAATACAGGAGAAGTGCAGGAATTCCCAGCCCTTTCCCGGGGTTGTTGGTTCAGAATTCCAAAGGGACGGAAAGTTCCGGAAGGAATCCCTGACCTGGTTGAGCAGCGCCCCCAGGAGCGGCTAAAAATCCTGGGGAAATCCCAGAAAAATCCTGGAAAAATCCCCAAAAATCAGAATAATCCCAGAAAAAATCCAGGAGAACTCCAGGGAATTCCCAGCCCTTTCCCGGGGTTGGGGGGGGGTTCAGAATTCCGAGGGGACGGAAAGTTCCGGAAGGAATCGCTGACCTGGCTGAGCAGCGCCCCCAGGAGCGGCTCCAGCTGCGCCTCCAGAGTGCGGCCGCCCAGCGCCACCGAGGCCTCCAGCACCTGACACAGGCTCTGCCACCGACAGAAAAACAGGGGAAATCAGGGAAAATTGGGGAAAAACATGGGAAAAATTAGGGAAAATTCAGGGGAAAATGGGGGGAAATTTGGGGAAAATTCAGAAAAATTTGGGAAAATATTAGGAAAAATTGGAAAAAATGGGGGAAATTGGGGGAAAATTGAGGGAAAAATTGGGGAAAATTGGGGGGAAATTGGGGGGAAATATGGGGAAAAATTGGGGGAAATTTGGGGGAAATCGGGGGGAAATTGAGGGAAAAATTGGGAAAAAGGGGGGAAAATATGGGGGAAAATTGGGGGGAAATTGGGGGGAAAAATTGGGGGGAAATTTGGGGAAAATTTGGGAAAAAATGGGGGAAATTTGGGGAAAATGGGGGGGAATATAGGGAAAAAGGAGGAAAAATTTGGGAAAGATTCAGGGGAAATTGAGGGAAAATATGGGGGAAATTCAGGAAAAAACGGGAAATTTTGGGGAAAATTGGGGGAAAAAAGATTGGGGAAATGTGGGGAAAAAGGAGGGAAAAAGGAGGGAAAATTTGGGAAAATTGAGTGAAAATCTGGGGGAAAATATGGGGAAAAAAGAGGGGAAAATTGGGGAAAAATTGGAGGAAATTCGGGGAAAAACTGAGAATCATTTAAGGAAAAATAGGGAAAACTGGGGGGAAAATGGGGAAAATTCAGGAAAAAACGAGGGGAAATTTGGGAAAAAATTTGGGAAAATTTGGGGGAAATCCGGGGAGAAATATGGGGAAAATTGGGGGGAAATTGAGGGGAAAAATTGGGAAAAAATGGGGGAAATTTGGGGAAAATGGGGGGGAATATGGGGAAAAAGGAGGAAAAATTTGGGAAAGATTCTGGGGAAAATATGGGGAAAATTCAGGAAAAAATGGGAAATTTTGGGGAAAACTGGGGGGAAAGATGGGGAAAAGGAAGGAAAAATTAGGAAAAATAGGGGAAATTGAGGGAAAATATGAGGAAAATTGGGGAAAATCAGGGGAGAAATATTAGGAAAATTTGGGGAAAAATTGGGGGGAAATTGGGGGAAAATTGAGGGAAAATTGGGAAAAAATGGGGGGAAATTTGGGGGAAATTGGGGGGAAATATGAGGAAAAATTGGGGGGAAATTGAGAGGAAAATTGGGGGGAAATTGAGGGGAAAATTGGGGGAAAATCGGGGGGAAATTGAGGGAAAAATTGGGAAAAATGGGGGAAATTTGGGGAAAATGGGGGGAATATGGGGAAAAGGAGGAAAAATTTGGGAAAGATTCTGGGGAAAATATGGGAAAATTCAGGAAAAATGGGAAATTTTGGGGAAAACTGGGGGAAAGATGGGGGAAAAGGAAGGAAAATTAGGAAAAATAGGAGGAAATGTAGGGGAAAATATGGGGGAAATTCAGGGGAAATTGGAGGAAATTCAGGAAAAATGGGAAAATTTGGGGAAAAATTGGAGAAAATTTGAGGAAAAATTGAGAATTATTTAAGGAAAAATGGGGGAAACTGGGGAAAAAAATGGGGGAAAAAAGGAAGAAAATTGGGGGAAAATTTGGGGAGAATTGAGGGGAAAAATGGGGAAAATTCAGGAAAAATGGGAAATATTAGGGAAAAGTTTGGGGAAAATTCAGGAAAAATAGGGGAAAATCTGGGGAAAATCCCAGAAAAATCCAGGATAACTTCAGAATAAGTCCAGGAGAAATGCAGGAAAATGCCCGAGGTTCGGGAGGGATTCTGGCACCTTGGAGATGGGGAAGGGCTCCGGGTGTTTCTTGTAGAGGCCGAGGATGCTGGGGAGGAGCTTTGGGAGCTGCTCCTGCAGCTTCTCCGGGGGGATCAGGGAGCTCAGGGGGCCCAGAGCCTCCAGCACGGCCAGGCGCACCTGGGGAGGGAACCTGGGCTTCCTCATCCCGATCCCCCAAACACCAACCCCAAACTCGGATCCCAACCCCAAACACCAACCCCAAACCCCAACCCCAAACACCAAACACCAACCCCAAACTCAGATCTCAACCCCAAACTCAGATCTCAACCCCAAACACCAACCCCAAACCCCAAACACCAACCCCAAACTCGGATCCCAACCCCAAACTCGGATCTCAACCCCAAACCCCAAACACCAACCCCAAACTCGGATCTCAACCCCAAACACCAACCCCAAACCCCAACCCCAAACACCAACCCCAAACTCGGATCTCAACCCCAAACCCAAACCCCAAACACCAACCCAAACTCGGATCCCAACCCCAAACCCCAAACACCAACCCCAAACACCAACCCCAAACCCCAACCCAAACTCGGATCTCAATCCCAACCCCAAACCCCAAACACCAACCCCAAACTCGGATCTCAACCCCAAACAGCAATCCCAAACACCAAACACCAACCCCAAACACCAACCCAAACTGGGATCTCAATCCCAAACCCAAACACCAACCCAAACTCGGATCCCAACCCCAAACCCAAACACCAAACACCAACCAAAACTCGGATCCCAACCCCAAACACCAAACCCCAACCCCAAACCCCAACCAAAACTCGGATCCCAACCCCAAACCCCAAACACCAACCCCAACCCCAAACTCGGATCTCAACCCCAAACTCAGATCTCAACCCCAAACACCAAACCCCAACCCCAAACCCCAACCGAAACTCGGATCCCAACCCCAAACTCAGATCTCAACCCCAAACCCCAACCCAAACACCAAACACCAACCCCAAACTCGGATCCCAACCCCAAACTCAGATCTCAACCCCAAACCCCAAACACCAACCCCAAACTCGGATCTCAACCCCAAACCCCAAACACCAACCCCAAACCCCAACCCAAACTCGGATCTCAACCCCAAACACCAACCCCAAACCCCAACCCAAACTCGGATCTCAACCCCAAACCCCAAACACCAACCCCAAACCCCAACCCCAAACTCGGATCTCAACCCCAAACCCCAATCCCAAACACCCACCCCAAACACCAACCCCAAACCCCAACCCAAACTCAGATCTCAATCCCAAACCCCAATCCTAAATCCTAATTCCAAACCCCAAACCCAAACACCAACCCTAACTCGGATCTCAGTCCCAAACCCCAATCTGAAATCCTAATTCCAAACCCCAAACCCCAAATCCCAAACACCAAACCCCAAAGCCTGGTCCTGATCCTGATCCCAATCCCAAACCCCAAACCTCAATCTTGATCCCAATGTCCCAAATCCCAATCCCAAACCCCAATCCTAAACCCCAATCCCAAACCCCAATCCTAAGCCCCAATCCCAAACCCCAATCCCAAACCTCAATCCTGATCCCAGTGTCCCAAACCCCAATCCCAATCCCATTCCCATGTTCCCCTCGTGACTCTGGGCCCAGGCCTGATCCCAAACCCCAACCTGGATCCCAATCCCAAATTCCCAAATTCCCAAACCCCCAAACCCCGTTCCCACCTTCCCATCGCAGCTCTGGGCCCACCCCTGATCCCAAACCCCAAATCCCATTAATCCCATTCCCAACCCCAATGCCATTCCCACCTTCGCGTTCCTGCTCTGAGCCCACTGCAGGCTGAGGGTGTCGAAGGTGGCTCCATCCCTGACCCCAAACCCCAAACCCAAAACCCCAAACCCCAAATTCCCAAACCCCAATCCCCAATCCCAAACCCCAAATCTCAATCTCAAATCCCAAACCCCATTCCTGTTCCCACATTCCTGTCTCTGCTCTGGGCCCATCCCAAACCCCAAACCCCAGAGAACTCAAAACCCAAATTTTCAAACCCCATTCCCACTTTCCCCTCGTGGCTCTGGACTCATCTCTGATCCCAATCCCAATCTCAATCCCAAACCCCCAAAAAAGCCAAAATCCCCGTTCCCACCTTGCCATCCCTGATCTGTGCCCGCTGCAGGCTGAGCACATTGAATGCAGGTCCCAGCTCAGGAGCGAAGGTGTCTCCATCCCTGACCCCAAATCCCAAACCCCAAACCCCAAATCCCTGATCCCAAATCCCAGAAATCCCAAACCCCAAATCCCAGAAATTCAAAACCCCATTCTCACCTTCCCATCCCAGCTCTGTGCCCACTGCAGGCTGAGCACATTGAATGCAGGTCCCAGCTCGGGAGCGAAGGTGTCTCCATCCCTGACCCCAAATCCCACACCCCAAACCCCAAACCCCAAATCCCTGATCCCAAATCCCAGAAATCCCAAACCCCAAGCCCTAAATTCCAAACCCCAATCCCCAAACCCTAAATCTCAGAATTCCCAAACCCCAAATCCCAGAAATTCAAAACCTCAATCCCAATCCCACCTTGCCATCGTGGGTCTGTGCCCGCTGCAGGCTGAGTGTCAAATGCAGCTCCCAGCTTGGGAGCGAAGGCGTCTCCATCCCTGCCCCAAATCCCAAACCCCAAACCCCAAACCCCAAACCCCAATCCCCAATCCCCAATCCCCAAACCCCAAATCCCATAGGTTCAAAACCCCACTCCCATTCCCACCTTGCCATCCCTGCTCTGTGCCCACTGCAGGCTCAGGATGTCAAATGCCGCTCCCAGCTCGGGAGCGAAGGCGTCTCCACCCCTGATCCCAAACCCCAAACCCCAATCCCCAAATCCCAGAAATCCCAAACCACAAATCCCATAGGTTCAAAACCCCAATCCCATTCCCACCTTGCCATCCCGGCTCTGTGCCCACTGCACTGCAGCTCCCAGCTCAGGAGCCAAGGCGTCTCCATCCTTGACCCCAAATCCCAAACCCCAATTCCCAAACCCCAATCCCCAAATCCCCCAAACCCCAAATCCCAATCCCCAAATCCCAGAAATCCCAAATCCCAAACCCCAATCCCATAAACCCTAAACCCCAAACCCCAAATCCCATAATTCCAACCCCGTTCCCACCTTGCCATCGCGGCTCTGTGCCCACTGCAGGCTCAGGATGTCAAACGCCCCAGCCCAGCTCGAACAATTTGGGCGCGGACGGGTGGGGTCGGGCGCCTGCTCCTTCCCCGCCAGGTACTCCTGGATGCTCTCGCTGAAACGCTGCAGAGCTGCAGAACATTCCAGAACATTCCGGGAATTTGGGGGAATTTTTGGGATTTTTGGGGGATTTTTTGGGGATTTTTGGGGGGATTTTGCCCTGGCGCCTGCTCCTTCCCTGCCATGTACTCGTGGATGCTCTCGCTGAAACGCTGCAGCGCTGCGGAACGTTCCAGAACATTCCGGGAATTTGGGGGAATTTGGGGGAATTTTGGGGGATTTTTTGGGGATTTTTTGGGGATTTTTGGGGATTTTTAGGGGTATTTTGAATTTTGAAATTTTGCTCCTTCCCCGCCAGGTATTCCTGGATGTTCTCGCTGAAACGCTGCAGCACTGCGGGAACATTCCAGAACATTCCGGGAATTTGGGGGAATTCGGGGAATTTTTGGGGGATTTTGCTCTGGGGCCTGCTCCTTCCCCGCCAGGTACTCCTGGATGCTCTCGCTGAAACGCTGCAGCGCTGCGGAACATTCCAGAACATTCCGGGAATTTGGGGGAATTTGGGGGAATTTTTTGGGATTTGTTTGGGATTTTTGGGGGGATTTTGCCCTGGGGCCTGCTCCTGCCCCGCCAGGTATTCCTGGATGCTCTCGCTGAAATGCTGCAGGGCTGCGGAACATTCCAGAACATTCCAGAAAATGCTGAGATTTTGGGGGGAATTTTTCCAGATTTTTTGGGAATTCTTTGGAATTTTGGGGGGATTTTAGGGGATTTTTTCTGAAATTTTGAGATTTTTTTTCTCATTTTGGAGAAAATTTTGAAGAATTTTTGAAGAATTTTTGGGATTTTTTGAGAATTTTTTGGGGATTTTTGAGAATTTTTTTGAGGATTTTGGGGGGATTTTTTGGGGAAATTTTTATGGATTTTTGGGGGGATTTTTGAGGGATTTTTAGGAATTTTGAGAATTTTTGGGGGATTTAAAAATTATTTTTAGAGTGATTTCCAGGGTTTTTCAGGGAATTTTTGGGGGAATTTTCCAGGGTTTTTTGGGGGGAATTTTCCAGGTTTTTTTTGGGATTTCTCCATTTTTAGGGAATTGTTACCGTAGCAGAGCGTGCATTTCATGGAGTCGGCGCGGGCCGTTCCCAGCAGGGGCAGCAGCGTCCCCAGGATGGAGCTCAGGAACGGAACCATCCCGAAAACTGGGGGGGAACGGGAAAAGGGTCAGGGATACAGAATTCCAACTGGGAAAAGATCCCGACAGAATTCCAGCTCAAATCCCAACATTCCAGCCCCAAATCCCAACATTCCAGCCCCAAATCCCAACATTCCAGCTCAAATCCCAACATTCCAGCCCCAAATCCCAACATTCCAGCCCCAAATCCCAACATTCCAGCCCCAAATCCCAACATTCCAGCCCCAAATCCCAACATTCCAGCTCAAATCCCAACATTCCAGCCCCAAATCCCAACATTCCAGCCCCAAATCCCAACATTCCAGCCCCAAATCCCAACATTCCAGCTCAAATCCCAACATTCCAGCCCCAAATCCCAACATTCCAGCCCCAAATCCCAACATTCCAACTGAAATCCCAACATTCCAGCTCAAATCCCAACATTCCAGCCCCAAATCCCAACATTCCAGCTCAAATCCCAACATTCCAGCCCCAAATCCCAACATTCCAGCCCCAAATCCCAACATTCCAGCCCCAAATCCCAACATTCCAGCCCCAAATCCCAACATTCCAGCTCAAATCCCAACATTCCAGCTCAAATCCCAACATTCCAGCCCCAAATCCCAACATTCCAGCTCAAATCCCAACATTCCAGCTCAAATCCCAACATTCCAGCCCCAAATCCCAACATTCCAGCTCAAATCCCAACATTCCAGCTCAAATCCCAACATTCCAGCTCAAATCCCAACATTCCAGCCCCAAATCCCAACATTCCAGCTCAAATCCCAACATTCCAGCTCAAATCCCAACATTCCAGCTCAAATCCCAACATTCCAGCCCCAAATCCCAACATTCCAGCTCAAATCCCAACATTCCAGCTCAAATCCCAACATTCCAGCCCCAAATCCCAACATTCCAGCTCAAATCCCAACATTCCAGCCCCAAATCCCAACATTCCAGCTCAAATCCCAACATTCCAGCTCAAATCCCAACATTCCAGCCCAAATCCCAACATTCCAGCCCCAAATCCCAACATTCCAGCCCCAAAATCCCAACATTCCAGCTCAAATCCCAACATTCCAGCTCAAATCCCAACATTCCAGCCCCAAATCCCAACATTCCAGCTCAAATCCCAACATTCCAGCCCCAAATCCCAACATTCCAGCCCCAAATCCCAACATTCCAGCTCAAATCCCAACATTCCAGCCCCAAATCCCAACATTCCAGCCCCAAATCCCAACATTCCAGCCCCAAATCCCAACATTCCAGCTCAAATCCCAACATTCCAGCTCAAATCCCAACATTCCAGCTCAAATCCCAACATTCCAGCCCCAAATCCCAACATTCCAGCTCAAATTCCAACATTCCAGCCCCAAATCCCAACATTCCAGCCCCAAATCCCAACATTCCAGCCCCAAATCCCAACATTCCAGCACCAAGCTCCAATATTACAAAAATATTTTCTTTTTTTTTTTCCCCCACTTTCCTGGAGTTATTCCCAGATTAATTCCCATTTTTCTCCCCATAATTCCTGGCTCAATTCCCATTTTTCTCCCCATAATTCCCAGATGAATTCCCGTTTTTGTCCCCATAATTCCCGGCTCCATTCCCATTTTTCTCCCCGCAATTCCCGGCTCCATTCCCATTCTTCTCCCCATAATTCCCGGCTCCATTCCCATTCTTCTCCCCATAATTCCCGGCTCCATTCCCATTTTTCTCCCCGCAGTTCCCGGCTCCATTCCCATTTTTCTCCCCGCAGTTCTCGGCTCCATTCCCATTTTTCTCCCCGCAGTTCCCGGCTCCATTCCCATTTTTGTGCCCGCAGTTCCCGGCTCCATTCCCATTTTTGTGCCCGCAGTTCCCGGCTCCATTCCCATTTTTCTCCCCGCAATTCCCGGCTCCATTCCCATTTTTCTCCCCATAATTCCCGGCTCCATTCCCATTTTTGTGCCCGCAATTCCCGGCTCCATTCCCATTTTTGTGCCCGCAGTTCCCGGCTCCATTCCCATTTTTCTCCCCACAGTTCCCGGCTCCATTCCCATTTTTGTGCCCGCAGTTCCCGGCTCCGTTCCCATTTTTCTCCCCATAATTCCCGGCTCCATTCCCATTTTTCGTCACCGTTGGCGGGAAAAAATGAGGCGCATTCCAGCGCACTGAGGCCGGGCTTTTTCGGGAAAATTGGGAAATTGCCGCAGCTCCTCCATCACGCAAAATTCCAGGGGGCCCAGCCTCCACCCAACAGCCCATGCCCCCGCCGCCGCCTGCCACTCCCACTGCGCCTCCTGCGCCCACACAACACGCCCAAATCAGGGGGGAAACGGGGAAAATTTGGGGAAATGACGGGGAAAATACGGGGGAATTACGGGGAAATTATTGGGAAAATACGGGAAAAATTCGAGGAAAATACGGGGAAAATGTGGGGAAATTAAGGGAAAATTTGTAGAAATTATGGGGAAAATAGGGGGAAATTATGGGAAAATTATGGGGAAAATATGGGGAAAAAGTGGGGAAAATACAGGAAAAATGTGGGGAAATTACAGGAAAAATGTGGGGAAATTACAGGGAAAATTCGGGCAAATGAGGGGAATATTTGGGGAAAATTCGGGGAAAATACGGGAAAAATGGGGGGAAATTACGGGGAAAATTTGGACAATTTATAGGAATATTTGGGGAAAATTTGGGGAATATTTGGGGAAAACTTGGGGAATATTTGGGGAAATTATGGGAAAATTATGGGGAAAATTTGGGGAAATTACGGAAAATTATGGGGAAAATACGGGAAAAATTCAGGGAAAATACGGGAAAAATGGGGAAAATTACGGGGAAAATTTGGACAATTTATGGGAATATTTGGGGAAAATTCGGGGAAAATTTGGGGAAATTATGGGAAAATTACGGGAAAATTATGGGGAAAATTTGGGGAAATTACGGAAAATTATGGGGAAAATACGGGAAAAATTCAGGGAAAATACGGGGAAAATAGGGGGAAATTACGGGGAAAATTTGGACAATTTATGGGAATATTTGGGGAAAATTTGGGGAAATGACGGGAAAATTATGGGGAAAATAAGGGGGAATTATGGGAAAACTATGGGAAAACTACAGGAAAAATTTGGGGAAAATACGGGGAAAATGGGGGGAAATTACGGGAAAATTAAGGGAAAAATACGGGGAAAATTCGGGCAAATTATGGGAATATTTGGGGAAAATTCAGGGAAAATTATGGGGAAAGTCAGGGAAATTATGGGGAAAATTTGAGGAAAATGTGGGGAAAAATACTGGAAAATTTGTGTGAAAAATCTGGGAAAATTTAGGGAAAAATCTGGGGAAATTCGGGGAAAAAATCAGGAAAAATTCTGGAATTTTGGGATTCGGGATTTGGGATGGGAATTTAGGGATTTCAGACTGGGAATTTTGGGATTTGGGGTCAGGAATTACCTTGGATTTGGGATCTGGGATGGGAATTTTGGGATTTGGGGTCAGGAATTACCTTGGATTTGGGATCTGGGATGGGAATTTTGGGATTTGGGGTCAGGAATTACCTTGGATTTGGGATCTGGGATGGGAATTTTGGGATTTGGGGTCAGGAATTACCTTGGATTTGGGATGGGAATTCCGGGATTTGGGGTCTGGGATTTAGGGTCAGGGATTTTGGGATTGGGAATTTTGGGATTGGGAATTGGGAATTTTGGGATCAGGGGATTTAGGGAATTCAGGGATCAGGTCTCACCTTGGCCCTGCTGATCTCGTGCGCCCCCAGGGCGATGGCGTCGTTGGGATTGGGAATTTTGGGATGGGAATTTTGGGATTTGGGATGGGAAATGTTGGGATTAGGGAATTCAGGAGATTTAGGGAATTGAGGGAATTTGGGATCAGGTCTCACCTTGGCCCTGCTGATCTCGTGTGCCCCCAGGGCGATGGCGTCGTTGGGATGGGAATTTTGGGATGGGAATTTTGGGATTCGGGAAGGGAAATTTGGGATTAGGGAATTGAGGGAGATTTGGGATTAGGGAATTGAGGGATTTAGGATCAGGTCTCACCTTGGGCCCTGCCCCAGATTCATCCCCTCCAGCCCCAGGGGTCAGATGGCTCTGGCGTGGGATTGGGAATTTTGGGATGGGAATTTTGGGATTTGGGATGGGGAATTTTGGGATTAGGGAATTGAGGGAGATTTGGGATTAGGGAATTGAGGGAATTTGGGATCAGGTCTCACCTTGGCCCTGCTGATCTCGTGCGCCCCCAGGGCGATGGCGTCGTTGGCCGCGGCCTTGCCCAGCTCCCCGAGGTGGCTCCGAACCACGGCGCCCATGGAGGCCAAAATCAGCGCCCGCTGCGGGGCCGGCAGCTGCAAGCACCAGAGAATGGGAAACGTGGGAATCGGGATGGGAGCCGTGGGGATTTGGGGGCTTGGGGCGGGGGGGGGCAGCTGCAATAGCCAAAAACCCGCCAAAATTTGGGAATTTAGAATGGAATCCATGGGCGTTTGGAGGTCGGGGGGAGAATCCCCAAAATAAACAAAAACCCTAAAAGAAATCCCCAAAATTCATTAAAAATTCCCAAGAAATTCCTGCAATTCCCAGAAAATTCCCCCCCCCAGATTCCCAGAAATCCCCAAATTCCCACCTTGGGGTGCCCCCCCAGGCACTCCCCAGGAGCTCCTCGGGGTCAGAGGCTCTGAGGCCGCTCAGGGCATCCCGGAAATTCCCCCAAACCCCCAAAATTCCCAGAAAATACCAGAAAACTCCCCAAATTTCCCAAGAATTCCCAAAAATCCCCAGAAAATCCCCAGACAATCAGGAATTCCCACCCTGCGGTGCAGCCTCAGCAGCTCTGAGGGCTCGGCGGCTCCAAGACTGCTCAGGGCCTCCTGGAAATTCCCAAAAATCCCCCCAAAATTCTCCCAAAATCCCAAAAAATTCCCAACCCCCCCCCAAAATTAGCAAAATTTCCCAAGAATTCCCCAAAATCCCCAGAAAATCCCCAGACAATCAGGAATTCCCACCCTGTGGTGCAGCCTCAGCAGCTCTGAGGGCTTGGAGGCTCCAAGACTGCTCAGGGCCTCTCGGAAATCCCAAAATCCCCAAAACTCCCCCAAAAACCCAAAACAAAACAAAAAAACTAAAAAAATCCCCAAATTTCCCAGAGAACTCCCCAAATTTCCCAAGAATTCCCCAAAATCCCCAGAAAATCCCCAGACAATCAGGAATTCCCACCCTGCGGTGCAGCCTCAGGAGCTCTGAGGGCTCGGCGGCTCTGAGGCTGCTCAGGGCCTCCTGGAAATTCCCCAAATCCCCAAAAACTCCCCCAAAAACCCAAAACAGAACAAAAAAAAACTTTAAAAATCCCCAAATTTCCCAGAAAACTCCCCAAAATTCCCCCAAAATTTCCAGAATTCCCTAAAAATCCCCAGAAAATGCCCAAATCCTCACCTTGGGATGCCCCCTCAGGCTCTCCCCACAGCACTGCAGGAGCTCTGAGGGCTCGGTGCCTCCCAGAAATTCCCCAAATCCCAAAAAACCCCCACAAAATCGCTCAAAATTCAAAAAAATCCCCATAAAAACTCCCCAAATTTCCCAAGAACTCCCAAAAATCCCCAGAAAATCCCCAATCAGGAATTCCCTCCCTTCGGTGCAGCCTCAGGAGCTCTGAGGGGTTCGGTGGCTCTGAGGCTGCTCAGGGCCTCCCGGAAATCCCAAAACATCTCCCAAAATCCCCCAAAAATCCCCCAAATCCCCAGAAAGCTCCCAAAAATCCCCAAAATTCCCCAAAATTCCCAGAAAATTCCAAAAATCCCCACCTTGGGATGCCCCCTCAGGCTCTCCCTGCAGCACTCCCAGAGCTCTGAAGGCTATGTGGCTCCGAGGCTGCTCAGGGCTTCCTGGAATTTCCCAAAATCCCAAAAATTCCCCCAAAAAATCACAAAACAAAACAAAAAACCCAAATCCCCAGAATTCTCAGAAAATTAAAAAAATCTCCAGAAAACTCCCAAAAAATCCCAGAAAAACCTCACAAAAATTCCAAAACATCCCAGAAAATGCCCCAAATTTCCCCAAATCCCCAGAAAATCCCCGTAATTCCCAGAAAATTCCCCAAAATCCCCCAGAATTCCCCAAATTTTCCCAGATAACTCCCCAAATTTCCCAAGAATTCCCAAAAATCCCCAGAAAATCCCCAATCAGGAATTCCCTCTCTGTGGGGCAGCCTCAGGAGCTCTGAGGGCTCGGCAGCTCTGAGGCCACTCAGGGCCTCCTGGAAATCCCAAAAAATCCCCCAAATCCCCAGAAAGCTCCCAAAAATTCCCCAAATCCCCCAAAAATTCCCAGAAAATTCCAAAAATCCCCACCTTGGGATGCCCCCTCAGGCTCTCCCTGCAGAACTCCAGGAGCTCTGAAGGCTCGGCGGCTGCAAGGCCGCTCAGGGCCTCCCACAAATTCCCAAAAAATCCCCCAAAATAGCAAAAAAACCCCAGAAAATTCTCAGAAAAATCCCCCAAATCCCCACCTTGTCGTGGTTCCTCAGGTACTCCCCGCAGCACTGCAGGAGCTCCTCGGGGTCGGCGGCTCTGAGGCCGCTCAGGGCCTCCCGGAAATTCCAAAAAAATGCCCCAAAATCCCCAAAAATTCCCCCAAACCCCCAAAATTCCCCAAGAATTCCCAAAAATTCCCAGAAAATCCCCAATCAGGAATTCCCTCCCTGTGGTGCAGCCTCAGGAGCTCTGAGGGGTTCGGTGGCTCTGAGGCCGCTCAGGGCCTCCTGGAAATTCCCAAAATCCCCAGAAAATCCCAAAAACTCCCCAAAAACTCCCCAAATCCCGACCTTGTCGTGGTGCCTCAGGTACTCCCCGCAGCACTGCAGGAGCTCCTCAGGATCGGAGCTCCCGGAAATTCCCAAAATCCCCAAAATGCCCAAAAAATTCCCCAAAACTCCCCCAAATCCCGACCTTGTCGTGGTGCCTCAGGTACCCCCCGCAGCACTGCAGGAGCTCTGAGGGCTTGGTGGCTCTTAAGGCCGCTCAGGGCCTCCCAGAAATTCCCAAAATCCCCCAAAACTCCCAAAAACATCCCAAAAACTCCCCAAATCCCGACCTTGTCGTGGTTCCTCAGGTACTCCCCGCAGCACTGCAGGAGCTCCTCGGGGTCGGCGGCTCCGAGGCCGCTCAGGGCCTCCCTCAGCTGCTGCTGCACCTCGGGCTCCGCCTCCGCGCTCGCCTCCAGCAGCGCCAGCGCCAGCCCTGGAACGTTCCAGAACGCCGGGAAATCAGCACCGAGAATTTCCCCAATTTTCTCCCCTTCTTTTCCTCGTTTTGCCCCTTTTTCCCCAAACTTTTTCCCATGTTTTTCCCATTTTTTTCCATTCCCCCCCCAATTTTTTCCCATTTTCCCCTACTATTTCCCCCCCTTTTCCTCCTCTCTTTCTTGCCCCTTTTTCTCTCCTTTTTCCAATTTTTTCCCTTCCCCCCCTTTTTTTTCCCTTATTTTTTTTCTCATTTTCCCTCCTTATTCCCTAATCCTTTTCCCATTTTTTCCCATTTTTTTCCTCCTAACTTCCCCCCCATTTATCTCCTTTTTTTTCTCACATTTTTCCCCTTTTTTTCTCATTTTCCCCTTTGTTTCCCCTTTTGCTGCTCAGGGCCTCCCTCAGCTGCTGCTGCACCTGGGGCTGAGCCTCCACAGCGCCAGCCCTGGAACGTTCCAGAACCCCAGGAAATCATCAGCTGCAATTTCCCCAACTTTCTCCTCTTTTCCCCCTATTTTTTCCCCAAAGTTTTCCACTTTTTCTCCCGTTTTTATCCCATTTTTATCTAATTTCTTCCCCTTTCCCCCCATTTTTCCCACCTTTTTCCCCCTTCTCCCCTTTTTATCTTTTTTTGCCCCTTTTTCTCCCTTTTTCCCAGTTTTTTCCCTTTTTCCTCCACTTTTTTCCTTTTCCCTCCCCATATTTTGCCCTTATTTTCTCTTTTTTTTTAGCCTTTTTCCTTTTATCCCTCCCCTCACTTTATTTTCCTACATTTCTCCCTTTTCCCCCTTTTCTCCCTTTTCCCCCCTTTTCCAATTTTTCCCTCTTTTCCGAAATTTTTTCCTCTTTTTTTCCATTTTTTTCCATTTTTGCCCCCAAACCTTTCCCCATTTTTCCAGTTTTTCCCCCTTTTTCTCCCTTTATTCCCTTTTCCCCCCATTTCCCCCCCATTTTTATCCAATTTTTTCCAATATTTTTCCCTTTTTCCCCCATTTCCCCCCTTTTTCTCTCCCCCTTTTTTCCCATTTCCCCCCCTTTTTTGCCCAATTTTTCCCTTTTCCCCTCATTTTCCAATTTTTTCCTTTTTTCCTAATTTTTCCCTTCCCCCTCCACTTGTTTCCCTTTTTTCTCCCTCATTTTTCCTTTTCTTCCCTAACCTTTTTTTCCTAATTTTCTCCTCTTTTCTCATTTCTTTTCCCCTTTTTTCCCTTTTCTTCCCAATTTTCCCCCTTTTTTCCTATTTTTTCCCACTATTTTTCTAATTTCCCCCTTTTTGCCCCCAATTCTTTTCCCATTTTCCCTTTTCCCCCCTTTTTTCCCCTTTTTTTCTCATTTTTTGCTTCTATCCCATCCCAGCAGCTCCGGGGCTGTCAGGGCCCCTCCTGCAGCCCTGGAAAGTTCCAGAATTCCGGAATCACCTCTGGAATTTTCCTTCATTTTCCCTTTTTTTCCCCTTTTCCTCCCCATCTCCCCCCTTTTCTCCCCTAATTGTTCTCCAATTTTTCCCCCCTTTTCCCCTCAATTTTTTCCAAATTTTTCTCTTTTTCCTCTTTTTTCTCCATTTTTTCCTTTTCCCCAATTTTCCCTATTTTTTCCAATTTTTTTCCTTTTTTCTCATTTTCCCTTTTTTCTCTTTTTTCCCCTCCTTTTTTCTTAATTTTTTCTCTTTTTCCTCTCTTTTCCCCTCATTTCCTCCTACTTTTTTCTCTTTTTTCCCTATTTTTCCCCTTTTTCCTAATTTTCTCTCTTTTTACCCTTTTTCCTGTTTTTATCCCCTTTTCCCAGCTTTTGTACTCATTTTCTTCCCATTTTCCCCATTTCCCCCCCTTTTCCCTATTTTTTTCCCTTTTTTGTCTCAATTTTTCCCATTTTCCCTTTTTCCTATTTTTCCCATTTTCCCTTTTTTGTCTCGATTTTTCCCCATTTTCCCCAACTGTTTTTCCTATTTTTCCCTTTTTTCTCCATTTTCCCCCTTTCTTCCCCACCCCTTTCCCATCTCCCCCTTTTTTTGTTTTGCTTTTTTCCCATTTTTCCCCTTTTTCCCATTTTCCCTTTTCCCCAACCCTTTTTCCCATTTTTCTTTTTTTTTCCCCATTTTTCCTTTTCCCACCCCTTTCCCCCCTTTTTTCTCCTTTTTCCCTTGTCCCCTTTTCCCCCATTTTTCCCAACCATTTTCCCATTTTTCCTTTTCCCCCATTTTCTTCCCTTCCCCCCTGCTTTTTTCCCTTGTTTTCCCATTTTCCCAGTTTTTCTTCCCTTTTTAATCTGTTTTCCCTTTTCCCCATTTCCTCCCCTTTCCCCAACCCTTTTTCCAATTTTTCCTCATTTTTCCCATTTTCCCTTTTCCTCCCCTTTTCTTCCCAACCTTTTTTCCTTATTTCCCCTTTTTTCCCCGTTTTCCTCCCTTTTCCCCATTTTCCCCCATTTTTCCCATTTTTCCCATTTTCCTCATCCCCCCCCGCTTTTCTCCCCCATTTTCCCATGGGAAAATCGGGCTGGAAATTTGGGAATTCCCAATCGAAATTCGGGAAAATTGGCTGGAGATTTGGAGAAAATGGCCAGAATTCCCAATTGTCATCGAAATGGGGCAGGAAATGTGGGAATTCCCAATCCCAGGGGGGAAGTCCCGGTTGGAAATTTGGTAAAATTGCCCGGAATTCCCAATCCCACAGGAAACCAGGGCTGGAAATTTGGGCAAACTGGGCTGGAAATGTGGGAATTCCCAATTTTCACTGGAAAATCGGGCTGGAGATGTGGGAATTTACAATTTCTGTGGGAAAACCAGACTGGAAATTTGGGAAAAGTGGCTGGAATTCTGAATCCTGTGGGAGAACCAGGCTGGAAATTTGGGAATTCCCAATCCCTGTTGCAAAACTGGGCTGGAAATTTGGGAAATCCTGGTTGGAAATTTGGGAAAATTGGCCGGAATTCCCAGTTCCTGTGGGAAAACCAGGCTGCAAATTTGGGATTTTCCAATTCCTGCTGGAAAAGCTGACTGGAAATGTGGGAATTCCCAATTTTCCTGGAGAAGCAGGGCAGGAAATCCGGGAATTCCCAACCTTCATGGGAAAACTGGGCTGAAAATTTGGGAAAAGTGGCTGGAATTCTGAATCCTGTGGGAGAACCAGGCTGGAAATTTGGGAATTCCCAATCCCAGGGGGAAAATCGGGCTGGGAATTTGGGAATCTGGGAATTCCCAATCCCTGTGGGAAAACTGGGCCTGGAAATGTGGGAAAAGTGGCCGGAATTCCAAATCCTGTGGGAGAAGTGAGGCTGGAAATTCAGGAAAACCTGGCTGGAAATTCAGGAAAAGTGCAGGAATTCCCGATTTTCATAGAGAACCCGGCTGGAGATTTGGGAAAACCGGCCAGAATTCCGAATCCTGTGGGAAAGCTGGGCTGGAAATTTGGGAAAACCGGCGGGAATTCCCAACGTCCACAGGAAAACCAGGGCTGGAAATGTGGGAATTCCCGTTCCTGGTGTGAAAACCCGACTGGAAATTCGGAAATTCCATTTTTCCTGGAAACCCAGGGCAGGAAATTTGGGAATTTCCAATCCCTGGGGCAAAACCTGGCCGGAAATTTGGGAAAACTGGCTGGAATTCCCAACCCCTGTGGGAAAACCGGGCCGGAAATTTGGGAATTCCCAATCCCTGCGGGGGAAACCCTGGTTGGAAATTTGGGAAAACTGGCCGGAATTTCCCATTCCCCGTGGGAAAACCGGGCTGGAAATTTGGGATTTTTCAAGCCCAGCGTGAAAAGGCGACCGGAAATTTGGGCATTCCCGATTTTCCTGGGGAGCCGGGGCAGGAGATGCGGGAATTCCGTCGGCACTCACGGCGCAGGCGCGACTCCATCATGGAGCGCGAGCGCGGAGCCGCCGGGAGCGGCCCGGCCCGGATGGTCCCGACCGCAGCGCCGGGAAACGGGGAAACGGGAACGCCGGGAATGCCAGGGAATTCCGCGATCCAGGCGGGAATTCTGTGATCCCGGCCGGAATCCTCTGATTCCTGCTGGAAATTCTCTGCTCCAGGTGGGAATTCAGCGGGAATCGTCCTCTCCAGATCCCAATGGGAATTCGCTGATCCCACCGGGAACTCCGGGATCCAGGCAGGAATTCAGTGGGAGCTCTCTGAGCCCAGCGGGAATTCGGTGGGAACCCTCGGATCCAGGCGGGAATTCTGTGATCCCTGGTGGGAATTCTGTGATCCCTGGTGGGAATTCTGTGATTCCTGGTGGGAACTCTCGGATCCAGGCGGGAATTCTGTGATCCCTGGTGGGAATTCTCTGGTTCCAGGTGGGAGCTCAGCAGGAATTGTCTTCTCCAGATCCCAAAGGGAATTCAGCGGGAATTCTCTGCTCCAGATCCCTATGGGAATTCTCTGCTCCAGCTGGGAATCTAGTGGGAATTCTGTGATCCAGGCAGGAATTCTCTGTTCCCAGTAGGAATTAATGGGGAATTCCTGCTCCAGGTGGGAATTCCGGGCGCAGCCAGTCCAGGAAAATCCCCGGAATTCCGGAAGCTTCCATGGGATCCGGCCTCATCCAGGGGGGAGCCACCTCATCCCGGGATTCCTCCCCTTCCTCCTCCTCCTCCTCCTCTTCCCGAGGCTCCTGAAAGGGGGAAAAGCTCTGAAATCCCAAAAGAATTATTCCCGGATAATCCCAATCCCAGATTCTTCCCCCCTCCGCAATCCCAATCCCAAAATAATTTTTTTCCCCTCTGGAATTCCAATTCCATTTTTTTCTGCAATTCCAATCCCAGAATTTTCTTTCCCCCTCTGCAATTCCAATTCCAAGGGTTTTTCCCCTCTCTGGAATCCCAGTCCCAGCTTTTCTCCCCATTCTGGAATTCCAATCCCATTTTCTTCCCTCTCTGGAATTCCAATTTGTTTGGAATTTGGGGTTTTGGTTTTGTTCTTTTTTCCCCTCTGCAATTCCAATCCCAGTTTTTCCTGGAATCCCCATCCCGGATTTTTCTGCAATTCCAATCCCAGTTTCTTTCCCCCCTCTGGAATTTCAATCCCAGATTTATTTTCCCCCTGTGCAATCCTAATCCCAAATTATTTTTTCCCCCTCTGGAATTCCAATCCCATTTTTTTCTGGAATTCCAATCACAGATTTTTTCCCCATTCAAATCCCAATCCCAGATTTTCCCCCTCCCCCTCTGGAATCCCAATCCCAGATTTTTCTGGAATTCCAAACCCAAATTTTTCCCCCTCTGCAATTCCAATCCCATTTTTTTCCTGGGATTCCAATTCCACTTTTATTTCCTCTGGAATTCCAATCCCGGTTTTTTCCCCCTTTGGATTTCCCACCCCAAATTTATTTTCCCCCTCTGCAATTCCAATTCCACATTTTTCCCCCTCTCTGGAATCATCCCAATCCCAGCTTTTCTCCCCATTCTGGAATCCCAATCCCAGAAATGTTTTTCCCCTCTGGAATTCCCATCCCAGTTTTTCCTGGAATCCCAATCCCAGATTTTTCTGCAGCATCAATCCCAATTTTATTTTCCCCCTCTGGAATCACAATCCCTTTGGGCTTTTTTGGCTGGAATTCCAAACCCAGGATTTTTTCCTCTGGAATTCCAATCCCAATGGTTTTCCCCTCTGGAATCTCAATTTGTTTGGAATTGTGGCTTTTAAATTGGGTTTTTTTCTCCCCCTCTGGATTCCCAATCCCAGATTAAATTTTTTTTCCTTCTGGAATTTCAATCCCAAATTTTCCCTCTGGAATCCCAATCCCAGGTTTTTCCCCTTTGGAAATCCCACCCCAAATTTATTTTTCCCCTCTGGAATCCCAATCCCAGGTTTTTCCTGGAATTCCAATCCCAGATTTTTTTCCCATTCTGAAATCCCAATGCCAAATTATTTTTCCCCCTGGAATCCCAATCCCAGATTTTTCTGAAATCCCAATCCCAAATTTTTTCCTGTCTGGAATTTCCAATTTGGTTTTTCTCCCCCTCTGCAATTCCGATCCCAGATCTTCCTGGAATCCCAATCCCAGTTTCTTTCCCCCTTTGGAATTCCAATTCCAATTTTTTTTCTGGAATCCCAATCCCAAATTTTTTTCCCCCTTTAGGATTCCAATTTGTTTGGAATTGAGGTTTTTAATTGGTTTTTCTCCCCTCTGGAACCCCAATCCCAGATTCTTTTTCCCCCTCTGCAATTCCCATCCCAGTTTTTCCTGGAATCCCAGTCTCAGCTTTTCTCCCCATTCTGGAATTCCAATCCCATTTTTTTTCCTCTCTGGAATTCCAATTTGTTTGGAATTTGGGGTTTTGGTTTTGTTCTTTTTTCCCCTCTGCAATCCCCATCCCGGATTTTCCTGGAATTCCCGGTTTTCCCCCCTCTGCAATTCCGAACCCTGCTTTTATTCCCTCTGGAATTCCAATCCCCGCGTTTTTTCTGGAATCCCAATCTCACATTTCCCCCCCTCTGGAATTCCAATTCCATCTTTTTCTGGAATTCCAATCCCAGGGTTTTTTCTGGAAGCCCAATTCCAAATTTCCCCTCCGTTTCTGGAATCCCAATCCCAATTCCCCCCGCAATCCCAGTTTGTTTGGATTTGGGGTTTTTTATTGGTTTTTTTTCCCCTCTGGAATCCCAATCCCAGATTTTTCCCCCCTTTGGAATTTCAATCCCAGAATTTTCTTTCCCCCTCTGCAATTCCAATCCCAAATTATTTTTCCCCCCTCTGGAATTCCAATCCCAATTTTTTCTGGAATCCCAATCCCAGATTTTCCCCCCTCTGCAATTCCAGATTTTTTCCCCCTTTGGAATTCCAATCCCAGAATTCTTTTCCTCCCTGGAATTCCCGGGTTTTTTCCACCCCTCTGCAATTCCAATCCCAAATTTCCCTCCCCTCCTTCTGAAATCCTAATCCCCCCCGATTTTTTTCCTCCTCCAGAATTCCATATTTTTTCCCCCTCTGGAATTCCAAATCCTTTCCTTTCCCCTCTGCAATCCCAATCCCGAGGTTTTTTTGGAATCCAAATCCATTTTTTCCCCCTCTGGAATTCCGGTGTCCCACTAAATCCGCACCCAAACTCCAGGGCCTTGTCCCAAATATTTGGCCCCAAAATCCGGGAGGGGAGGGCGGGAATTTTTTCCAGGGCACGGAAAAGCCGGGAAGGAAAATCCTCGGATTTGGGGAAAAAAGGCCAAAAAAAGGAGAATTTTCAGGGAAAAATCCCATCCCGGCTCTGACATTCCAGACTTTTCCAGGATCATTCCCTGCCCTTGGCCGAGGACATTCCCGGGGTTTCCTGAGGACTTTTTTGGGAATTATTCCCGAAGGAGTTTTTGGGAGAAGATTCCGAATTTTTGGGAAATGATTCCCGAGGGAATTTGGGGAGCGATTCCCATCCGGGGGGTCCCGATCCTGAAAATCCCATCCTGGGGGATCCTGACCCTAAAAAATTCCCATCCTGGCGGGGTTTCGAGCCTAAAAAATCCCCCCCAATCCCAAAATTTGGATTTTTCCCTCCGGGAATGGCAAAGGGAGGGACAGGGAGGTCCCTGGAGGGGGGCAGGTCCCGCTCAGGCCGCGGAGTTTCCCGGGAATTTCCCCCTCCCTTCATCCTCCTCCTCCTCCCCCTCCTGTGCATCCCAAATAGTCCCGAATTTCCCCAAAAATTCGCCCGAAATTTCCCCAAAAATTCCCAAATTTCCCCAAATTCCGCCGCCCCCCCCTCGCTCTGCGCTCACCGGGACGCGCCCGGCGCCGCTTCCGGGTGCGGAGACCACGCCCACTCCGGGCCACGCCCACCCCAAAACACGCCCTGCGAAGTCACGAGGCCACGCCCCCGAGCTCTGATTGGCTGCGCGGGGAAGGGGCGGGGTCTGCGAGGCCCGCGGTGCTGGCGCCCCCTGGCGGGGCGGGAGGGAAACGGCGCCGCTGTCCCCAAGGCCCCGAATGTCCCCAAAATGCCCCCCTGTGCCCCCAAACCCCCCCAAAATCCCCCCCTGTGCCCCCAACCCCCCCCAAATGTCCCCAAATCCCCCCCTGTACCCCCAAATGTCCCCAAATCCCCCCCAGTGCCCCCAAATCCCCCAAAATGTCCCCAAAATCCCCTGTGCCCCCAACCCCCCAAATGTCCCCAAATCCCCCAGTGCCCCCAAATCCCCAAATGTCTCCAAATATCCTCAAATCCCCCTGTGCCCCCAAACCCCCAGTGCCCCCAAATGTCCCCAAATCCCCCCTGTGCCCCCAAATTCGGTTCTGATGCCCCAAATGTCCCCAAATCCCCAGTTCCCCAAATCCCCCAATGTCCCCAAATTCGGTTCTGATGCCCCCAAATGTCCCCAAACTTCCCCGATGACCCCAAATCCCCCTGATGTCCCCAGATTCGACCCAAATGTCCCCAAATCCCCCCTGGTGTCCCCAAATTTGTCCCCAACGTCCCCAGATTTGACCCCAATGTCCTGAAATCCCCCCCAATGTCCCCAAACTCGGTTCTGGTGTCCCCAAATCCCCCCCGATGTCCCCACATTCAGCCCCACTGTCCCCAAATGTCCCCAAATCCCCTCAAATGTCCCCAAATCCCTCCAATGTCCCCTGCAATGTCCCCAAATCCCCTCAAATGTCCCCAAATCCCTGCAATGTCCCCAAATCCCCTCAGATGTCCCCAAATCCCTCCAATGTCCCCAAGTTCAGCCCCATTGTCCCCAAGTGTCCCCAAATCCCCTGCAATGCCTCGAAATCCCTCCAATGTCCCCAAATCCCCTGAGATGTCCCCAAATTGCCCTGATGTCACCAAACTCGGCTCTGGTGTCCCCAAGTCCCTTCCGATGTCCCCAGATCCCTCCAGTGTCCCCAAATTTCCAATGTCCCCAAATCCCCCCCATGTCCCCGAATTTGTCCCAGATGTCCCCAAATCCCCTGGTGTCCCCAAACCCCCCCCGATGTCACCAAATCTATCCAAGGTCCCCAAATTCAGCCCCAATGTCCCCAAATCCCCTCGGGTGTCCCCAAATGTCCCCAGAGCAGCTTTGGGGTCAAAGCCGTTTATTGCCTGCAGGGGGAGGGGACAGGCGGGGCCACCACGGTGACCCTGGGGACATCCATGGCATTGTCACCAACACGGCCCTGGGGACATCCATGGCATTGTCACCACGGTGACATTGGGGGACATCCACGGCATTGTCACTGTCACCATGGTGACCTTGGGGACATCCATGGCATTGTCACCATGGTGACCTTGGGGGACATCCATGGCATTGTCACCATGGTGACCTTGGGGACATCCATGGCATTGTCACCATGGTGACCTTGGGGGACATCCACGGCATTGTCACTGTCACCATGGTGACCTTGGGGACATCCACGGCATTGTCACCACGGTGACCCTGGGGACATCCATGGCATTGTCACCATGGTGACCCTGGGGACATCCATGGCATTGTCACCAACACGGCCCTGGGGACATCCATGGCATTGTCACTGTCACCACGGTGACCCTGGGGACATCCATGGCATTGTCACCATGGTGACCCTGGGGACATCCATGGCATTGTCACCACGGTGACCCTGGGGGACATCCATGGCATTGTCACCAACGTGGCCCTGGGGGACATCCATGGCATTGTCACTGTCACCTTGGGGACATCCATGGCATTGTCACCATGGTGACCCTGGGGACATCGGTGGCATTGTCACCATGGTGACCCTGGGGACATCCATGGCATTGTCACCACTGTGACCCTGGGGACATCCATGGCATTGTCACCACGGTGACCCTGGGGTGCCACCACGGTGACCCTGGGGGACATGAGATTGTCACCACGGTGACCCTGGGGACATCGGTGGCATTGTCACCACGGTGACCCTTGGGGACACCCCAGTGCCACCCTGGGGGCTCCTTGGGGACATCCGTGGCAGTGCCCCCACAGTGGCCCCTGGGGACACCTCAGTGCCACCATGGAGACCTTTGGGGACACCACAACCCCAGGACAGACCCTTGGGGACACTGGTGGCATTGTCACCAACGTGGCCGCTTGGGGACATTGACAGCAGGGTCACCACCTTGGGGACATCGCTGTCACCACGCACGGTGCCCTTTGGGGACATTGGTGGCGCTGCCGCCTGTGGTGGCCCCGTGGGGACGTTGTCACCGGGGGGCCCTTGGGGACACCTCACTGTGTCACCCCTGTGGCTCCTTGGGGACACCGCGCTGTGGTGGCTCCTCAGGAACGGTGACACCTGGGGACATTTGTGACATTGGCACCAACGCGGCTGCTTGGGGACACCCCAGTGCCACCACGGGGGCTCCTTGGGGACATCCGTGGCACTGTCACCACGGTGACCCTTGGGGACATGAGATTGTCACCATGGTGACCCTGGGGACACCCATGGCACTGTCACTGCGGTGACCCTGGGGACATCTCGGTGTCACCACCACGGTGACCCTGGGGACACCCCATGTCCCCGATGGCTCCTTGGGGACACCTCACTGTCCCCACGGCCACCCTTGGGGACACGCTGCCACCAGCCCGGATCCTTGGGGACACTTTATTGTCACCTCGATGGCTCTCTGGGGACACGCTGTCCTCGCGGCGGTTCCTGGGGACACCCCAGTGTCACCATGGTCACCCCTGGGGACACCGCAGCCCCACCATGGCCCCTTGGGGACACCTCAGTGTCCTTGCGGTGGCTCCTTGGGGACATCGTGTTGTCACCGCAGCGACACTTGGGGACATCTCATTGTCCTTCTGGCGGCTCCTTGGTGACACCACCACGTCCCCACAGTCCCTGCTTGTGACCTTCTGGTGCCATCCCGGGGTCACCTGGTGCCATCCCGGTGTCACCCGGTGCCATCCTGGTGTCACCTGGTTCCATTCTAGTGTCACCTGGTGCCGTTTTGGTGTCACCTGTCCATTGTGGTGTCACCTGGTTCCGTTCTGGTGTCACCTGTCCATTCTGGTGTCACCTGGTGCCGTTTTGGTGTCACCCGGTGCCATCCTGGTGCCGTTCTGGTGTCACCTGGTGCCATCCTGGTGTCACCTGTCCATCCCGGTGTCACCTGGTGCTCTGTTGGTGTCACCTGTCCATCCTGGTGTCACCTGGTGCTCTGTTGGTGTCCCCTGTCCATCCCGGTGTCACCTGGTGCCATCCTGGTGTCACCTGTCCATCCCAGTGTCACCTGGTGCCATCCTGGTGTCACCTGTCCATCCCGGTGTCACCTGGTGCTCTGTTGGTGTCCCCTGTCCATCCCGGTGTCACCTGGTGCCATCCTGGTGTCACCTGTCCATTCTGGTGTCACCTGGTGCCCTGTTGGTGTCACCTGGTGCTGTCCCGGTGTCACCTGTCCATCCCGGTGTCACCCGGTGCCCTGTTGGTGTCCCCTGTTGGTGTCCCCAACAGCTCAGAAACCTCGGGCTCCTGCTCCAGGCTCCCCAAAATCCTGCCCCTCAGGCCCAAAAATCCGCCCAGGTCCTCGGGCACGGTCACCTCCCCAGGTTCTCAAAACCCCCCGGCCTCCTGCCCGATCTGCGTCCCCGATCAGCAAATCCCCAAAATCCTGCCCGGACCCCAAAACAGCTCAGAAACAATCCTGGGAACCCCAAAATCCTGCCAAAATCCCCAAAATCCTGCCCAAATCCCCAAAATCCTGCCCAAACCCCAAAATCCTGAGCAAACCTGCCCCAATCCCCAAATCCTGAGCAAACCTGCCCAAATCCCCAAAATCCTGCCCGAAACCCCAAACCTGCCAAAATCCCAACCAAAAACTGCCCAAATCCTGCCTGAAATCCCAAAACCCCAAATCCTGAGCAAACCAAAACTGCCAAATCCTGCCCAAATCCTGAAACTGCCAAAGCAAACCTGCCCAAATCCCCCTTAAACCCCCTGCCCAAAATCCCACCCCCCCCAAAACCTGAAAAATCCAAAACCCCAAAAATCCCCAAAATCCAAACCCCAAAATCCCCCAAACCCCCTGCCCCACCCAGAATCCAAAGACCCCAAACCCCCAAAAGCAAATCCCTGCCCAAATCCCAAAAAATCCCACCAAAAACCCCCAAAACCTCAAATCCCACCCCAAACCCCAAAATCCCCAAAACCCCAAATCCCAAACAAAACCCCAAAAATCCCAAACAAAACCCCAAAAATCCCAAACAAAACCCCACCCACAACCCCAAAACCCAACCCCAAACCCCAAAAATCCCAAACAAAACCCCAAAACCTGCCAAAAAATCCCATCCAGAGCCCCCAAAACTCCCCAAATCACACCCCAAAACCCCACCCCAAACCCCAAAAATCCCACCCCAAAGCAGCCCAAAAAATCCCAAAGTCCCTCACAAAAACCCCAAAATGCCACCCAAAACTTCAAAGTCCCACCCCAAACCCCAAAATGCCACCCAAACCCCCAAAAGCTCCCAAAACCCTGTCCTAAACCCCAAAACCTCCCACCCCAAACCCCCAAAATCCCACCCAAAACCCCACAAAGCCTCCCAAAAGATCTCATCCAGAGCCCCAAAGCTCCCAAAAACGCACCCCAAATCCCACTCAAAACCCCAAAATCCCACCCAAAACCCCAAAAACCATGAACCCCAAAACCCCAAAATCCCAAACCCAAAAAACCCCAAAACAAATGCCACCCAAACCCCCACCCCAAAAACTCCCCAAATCCCACCCCAAACCCCACCGAAACCCCAAAATCCCACCCCAAACCCCAAAAGCCCCAATCTCACCCAAGCCCCAAACCCCACCCAAACCCCAAAATCCCACCCCAAATCAAACCCCAAACCACAAAAGTCCCCAATGCCACTGAAACCCCAAAATCCCACCCCAAGCCCCAAAATCCCCCCAAATCCCACCCCAAACCCCAAAAGCCCCCAATCCCACCCAAACCCCAAAATCCCACCCAAAATCCCACCCAAACCCCAAAAGCCCCAAATCCCACCCAAACCCCAGAATCCCACCCAAACCCCAAAAGCCCCCAAACCCCCAAACCCCAAACAATCCCACCCAAACCCCAAACAGCCCCAAACCCCCAAACCCCAAACAATCCCACCCAAACCCCAAACCCCAAACCCCAAACCCCAAACAATCCCAAAAACCCCAAACCCCAAACCCCAAAATCCCAAACCCCAAAAACCCCAAACCCTAAAAAGCCCCCAAACCCCAAACCCCAAACAATCCCAAACCCCAAACCCCAAACACCAAACCCCCAAACCCCAAATCCCAAACCCCCAAACCCCAAAAATCCCACCCAAACCCCAAACAATCCCACCCAAACCCCAAACCCCAAATAATCCCCAAACCTCCAAACCCCAAACAATCCCACCCCGAACCCCAAAACCCAAACAATCCCACCCAAACCCCAAACCCAAACAATCCCCCAAACCCCAAACCCCAAACAATCCCACCCAAACCCCCGCACCCTGCACCCCCAAACCCCAAACAATCCCACCCAAACCCCGCACCCCAAACCCCAATTCCCCCCCAAACCCGCCGTGTCCCACCTGGATGAGGTTGTGGCAGGCCCGCAGCGCCCCCGGGCTCCTCTCCCACGCGTGCAGCCCCCGCAGCACCAGGTAGGACCCGCGGGCCCGCAGCTGCGCCCGCCCCGCCTTGGTGGCCGCCAGCTGCGACAGGAAACCGGGAATTGGGGATTTTGGGGCTGGGAGCTGCCCCGGGGCCATGGAAACCAAAATTCATCCCAAAAATCCCCCAAAATCCCCCCAAAATCCATTTTGGACGGTGAACATTTGCTGGGGAAACAGTGAAGTTCTTTGTGGAACGTCAAGAAGTTCTCAGAGAACTTCAAGGAGCCCTCAAGGAAACCCAAAAATCTTCAAGGAAGCCCCAAAATTCCTGAAGGAACCCAAAACTCTTCAGGGAATGCCAAGATCCATCAAGGAACCCCAGAACTCCTCAAGGAACCCCAGAACTCCTCATCAAAGCCCCAAAATTCCTTGAGGAGCTCCAAAATCCTTGGAGAACCCCAAAATTGCTCCAAGAACTCCAAAATTGCTCATGGAACGCCAAATCTCCTCATCAAACCCCCAACATTTCTCACGAACCCCCCAAAAATGCTCAGGAACCCCAAAATTCCCCAACAAACCCCCAAAACTCCTCAAGGAACATGCAAATTTCCTCAAGGAACCCCAGAATTTCTCATGGAAACCCAAAATTCCTCCATGGAACCCCAAAATTCCTCAAGGAAACCCAAAAATTCCTCAAGGAACCCCAAAATTCCTCCAAGAACTCCAAAACACCTCAGGAACCCCCAAAATTCCTCAAGGAACCCCAAAACTCCTCATGAAACCCCAAAATTCCTCAAAACCCCCAAAACTCCTCAAGGAACCCCCAAAACTCCTCATCAAACCCCCAAAAAGTCCTCAGGAAGCCCCAAAATTCCTCAAGCAACCCCAAAACTCCTTGAGGAACTGCAAAACCTCTCCAAGAACTACAAAATTTCTCAAGGAATCCCCAAAATTCCTCAAGGAATTCCCAAAATTCCTCAAGGAACCCCAAAAATCTTCAAAGAACCTCAAAACTCCTCAAGGAACTCCCAAAATTTCCTCATGGAATCCCCAAAATTCCTCATCAAACCCCAAAATTCCTGAAGGAACCCCAAAACTCCTCAAAGAATCCCCAAAATTCCTCATGGAACCCCAAAATTCCTGAAGGAACCCCAAAACTCCTCAAGGAACCCCAAAACTCCTCAAGGAACCCCAAAATTCCTCATGGAACCCCCAAAATTCCTCAAGGAACCCCAAAATTCCTCAAGGAACCCCAAAATTCCTCAAGGAACCCCCAAAACTCCTCAAGGAACCCCAAAATTCCTCATGGAACCCCAAAATTCCTCAAGGAACCCCAAAACTCCTCAAGGAACCCCAAAATTCCTCATGAAACCCCCAAAATTCCTCAAGGAACCCCCAAAATTCCTCAAGGAACCCCAAACTCCTCAAGGAACCCCAAAATTCCTCATGGAACCCCAAAATTCCTCAAGGAACCCCCAAAATTCCTCAAGGAACCCCAAAAATCTTCAAGGAACCCCAAAATTCCTCAAGGAACCCCAAAATTCCTCATGGAACCCCCAAAATTCCTCAAGGAACATGCAAATTTCCTCAAGGAACCCCAGAATTTCTCATGGAACCCCCAAAATTCCTCAAGGAACCCCAAAATTCCTCAAGGAACCCCCAAAATTCCTCAAGGAACCCCAAAATTCCTCAAGGAACCCCAAAACTCCTCAAGGAACCCCAAAACTCCTCAAAAACCCCAAAACTCCTCAAGGAACCCCAAAACTCCTCAAGGAACCCCAAAACTCCTCAAGGAACCCCAAAATTCCTCAAGGAACCCCAAAACTCCTCAAGGAACCCCAAAATTCCTCAAGGAACCCCCAAAATTCCTCAAGGAAACCCCCAAAACTCCTCAAGGAACCCCAAAAATCTTCAAAGAACCCCAAAATTCCTCATGGAACCCCCAAAATTCCTCAAGGAACCCCAAAATTCCTCAAGGAACCCAAAACTCCTCGAGGAACCCCCAAAACTCCTCAAGGGACCCCAAAATTTGTCAAAGAACCCCAAAACTCCTCAAGGAACCCCAAAATTCCTCATGGAATCCCCAAAATTCCTCAAGGAACCCCAAAATTCCTCAAGGAACCTCAAAACTCCTCAAGGAACCCCAAAACTCCTCATGGAACCCCAAAATTCCTCAAGGAACCCCAAAATTCCTCAGGGAACCCCAAAATTCCTCAAGGAACCCCAAAACTCCTCATGGAACCCCAAAATTCTTCAAGGAACCCCAAAACTCCTCAAGGAACCCCAAAATTCCTCAAGGAACCCCAAACTCCTGAAGGAACCCCGAGATCCCCCACCAGCAGCAGCGTTTCCAGCAGCATTTTCCGGATCTCCGGCTCCTCCTCCCTCTGGTGCTCCGGCGGGAGGTACTGCAGATCCACGGGGAGTTCTGGAATGGGAAAAAGGGGGA
This sequence comes from Emberiza elegans, assembly GCA_024865655.1. Lineage (NCBI taxonomy): Eukaryota > Metazoa > Chordata > Aves > Passeriformes > Fringillidae > Emberiza > Emberiza elegans. Next base: position 850,466 of record JALJVW010000084.1, on the reverse strand, counting down.
AATAAATTTTTGGGATATTCCCAAAAATCCCAAAATTCCCCCCAAATTCCCCGATTTCCCACTCACGCTCCATCTCGTGCTCGGGGAGCTCCTCGGGGCCGGCCAGGGGCAGCAGCAGCAGCGGCAGCGCCTCCAGCTCCGCGCTCAGGAGCCGCTCGTGGAGCTCTGGGAATGCCAGAGGCTTTGGGAACCTCGCCCCAAAATTCCCGACCCCAGGTGGGCTCAGGCTGGATTTTCCCCAAAATTTGGGGATTTCTCCCCAATTTCCCCCGAATTTTTCCGCTTTTTTTCACCCCCCTTTTTTTTTTCTCGTTTTTTTCCCGGCCGCACGTTCCCGGAATTTTGGGGATTTTTGGGTTTGTCCATCCCCGCATCCGCAAGGATGGGAATTCTAACCGGGAATGGGAATTCCAGCCCGGAATTCCATAAATTCCAGGGCAATATTCCCGAAAATCCCAACCCCAGGCTGTTCCCTCTTCAGCCACCTAAGATTGCACAGAATTCCAGGATTTTAGTTGGGATTCCATGGAATTCCAGGAAATTCCAGGATTTGGCTCAGGATTCAATGAAATTCCAGGATTTTGGTTGGGACTGAACAAAATTCCAGGATTTGTCTCAGGATTCCAGGAAATTCCAGGATTTTAGGCGGGATTCCATGAAATTCCAGGATTTTTTAGTCAGGATTCCAGGGAATGCCAGGATTTTTGTAAGGATTTTCAGAATTCCAGGATTTTTTAGTTAAGGATTCCATGGATTTCCAGGATTTGTTTCAGGATTCCATGGAATTCCAGGATTTTAGGTGGATTCCAGGATTTGTCTCAGGATTTTCCATGGAGTTCCAGGATTTTTTAGTAAGGATTCCATGGAATTCCAGGATTTTAGTTGGGATTCAATAAAACTCCAGGATTTCAGTAAAAACTCCAGGAAATCCCAGGATTTTAGTAAGGATTCCATGGAATGCCAGTATTTGTCTCAGGATTCCAGGGAACTCCAGGATTTTAGTCGGGATTTCATGGAATTCCAGGATTTCAGTTGGAATGCAGTGAAATGTCAGGATTTTAATTGGGATTCCATGGAGTTCCAGGATTTTTCTTGGGATTCCATGGAATTCCTTTACTTTTACATTTTTTTCCATTCCCATCCCAGTTCCCAATCCCATTCCTGGATCCCACATCCCATTCCTGTTCCCATTCCCATTTCCCCATCCCCATTTCCCCATCCCCATCCCCATTCCTGTTCCCATCCCCATTTCCCCATTCCTGGATCCCATATCCCACATCCCATTCCTGTTCCCATCTCCATCCCCATTCCCAATTCCCCATTCCTATCCCCATTCCGGTTCCTGGATCCCATTTCCATTCCTGGATCCCATATCCCAGATCCCATATCCCACATCCCATTCCTGTTCCCATCCCCATTTCCCCATTCCCGGATTCCATACCCCACATCCCATTCCCATTTCCCCATTCCCATATCCCATTTCCATTCCCAGATCCCATACCCCACATCCCATCCCCATTTCCATTCCCATTTCCCTATTCCCAGATCCCATACCCCACATCCCATTCCTGTTCCCATCCCCATTCCCAGATCCCACATCCCATATATCCCATACACCTCACATATCCCATCTATCCCACCTATCCCAATATTCCCAGATTTTTACCACGCTGGAAGCAGCAGCCCCTCAGGGCTCCATTCCTGTATCCCGTATGTGCCACACACCCCATATCCCATAAATCCCAAATCCCATCTAGCCCATAAATCCCAAATTTTACCGGGCAGGAAGCAGCAGTTCCTCAGCACCCCATTCCCAAATCCCACATATCCCATATATTCCAAATGCCCTATACATCCCATATATCCCATAAATCCCAAATTCCCGATGTTTTACTGTGCTGGGAGCAGCAGTTCCTCAGCACCCCATTCCCAATCCCATAAATCCCATATATTCCATACATCCCATAAATCCCATAAATCCCAAATTCCCAGTTTTACCGTGCTGGAAGCAGCAGTTCCTCAGAGCTCCATTCCCATTCCCAATCCCATATATCCCATATGCCCCATAAATCCCAAAATTCCCAAATTCCCAATGTTTTACCGTGCTGGAAGCAGCAGTTCCTGAGCGCCCCATTCCCAATCCCAATCCCATATATCCCATCGATCCCATATATCCCAAAATTCCCCAAATTCCCAGAGTTTTACCACATCCCAAATTCCCAAAGTTCCTAAATTCCCTAGTTTTCCCATTCTCAATCCCATATATCCCATCTATCCCATAAATCCCAAAATTCCCAAAATTCCCAAATTCCCAAAGTTTTACCGTGCTGGAAGCAGCAGTTCCTGAGCCCCATTCCCAATCCCATTCTCAATCCCATCTATCCTATAAATCCCAAAATTCCCCAAAAATTCCCAGAGTTTTACCGTGCTGGAAGCAGCAGTTCCTGAGCGCCCCATTCCCATTCCCAATCCCATATATCCCACACATCCCATATATCCTATAAATCCCCAAATTCCCAAATTCCCAGAGTTTTACCGTGCTGGAAGCAGCAGTTCCCCAGCCCCATTCCCTCCCAAAAATATCCCAAATATCCTAAAAATCACCCAAATATCACATCAATATCACCAAAACATCATCCAAAATATCACATCAATATCACCAAAACATCATCCAAAATATCACATCAATATCACCAAAACATCATCCAAAATATCACATAAGTATCACCAAAATATCACATAAAAATCACCAAAATATCACATAAAAATCACCCAAATATCACATCAATATCACCAAAGCATCATCCAAAATATCACATCAATATCACCCAAATATCACATCAATATCACCAAAATATCATCCAAAATATCACATCAATATCACCAAAACATCACATAAATATCACCAAAATATCATCCAAAATATCACATAAATATCACCAAAACACCACATAAAAATCACCCAAATATAATCCAAAATATCACATAAATATCACCAAAATAGCACATAAAATATAACCAAAACATCGCATAAATACCACATAAATATCACCAAAATATCACATAAATTACCAAAATATCACCCAAAATACCACATAAATATCACCCAAATATCACATAAATATCACCAAAATATCACATCAATATCACCCAAAATATCACATCAATATCACCCAAATATCACATAAAAATCACCAAAATATCACATAAAATATTACCAAAATATCACCTAAAATATCACATAAATATCACCCAAACATCACCCAAATATCATCACCCAAAATATCACCTAAAATATCACATCAATATCATCAAAATATCACATAAAAGCACCAAAATATCACCAAAATATCACATAAAAATCATCAAAACACCACCCAAATTTCACATAAAAATGACCAAAAAGGCACAAAAAACCCAGAAAAAAATCACCAAAATATCACATAAAATTCAGCAAAAAGTCACACAAAGAATCACAAAAAATCACCAAATAAATCAGAAAGAATCATCAATAAATCACATAAAAATCAGAAAAAATCACATAAAATTCACCAAAATATCACAACAATCACCAAATTAAAAAAATCACCAAAAAGTAAAAAAATCTCCAAAGAAATAACAAAATATCACCAAAACAATCACAAAAAATCACCCAAAAAGTCACCAAAAAATCACATAAAATCACCAAAAAACCCAGAAAAAATCGTCAAAGGATCACACGGAAATCAGGCAAAACCCAGCAAAAAATCATAAAAAGCATCATAAAAATCACATTAAAAATCAGAAAAAATGAGAAAAAATCACCAAAAAAATCAGAAAAAAATCACCAAAAAATCAGAAAAATGTCAGACAAAATCAGAAAAAAGAGAATAAAATCACATTAAATTCAGTTAAAAAAAATCACATAAAACCCAGCAAAGAATCAGAAAAAAAGATTAAAAAATCACAAAAAATCAGCAGAAAACAATGAAAAATCACCAAAAAATCAGGAAAAATTAATAAAAAATTCAGCAAAAAAATCAGAAAAAAACCCAGAAAAAGTCACCCAAAATCACATAAAAATCAGAAAAAAACAACACAAAATCAGCAAAAAATAAGAAAAAATATCAGCAAAAAACAGAAAAAAATTATAACAAAATCACAAAAAAAAAAAATCACCAAAAAAAAAATCACAAAAAATCACCCCAAAATTTACAAAAAAAACCAAGAAGAAAATCAGAAAAAATCAGGACAAAATTACTTTAAAAATTACAAAAAAACAAAAAAAATCACCATAAAATCAGAAAAAATCAAGGAAAAAATCACCAAAATTTAGGGAAAAATTACATTAAAATTCTGCAAAAAAATCACACAAAATCACAATATATCACAAAAAAAATCAGAAGAAATCACCCAAAAGTTCACATAAAATCAGAAAAAAATACACACACACACAAAAAAAAATCACCCAAAAAATCACAGAAAAACCAGGAAAAAATCAGAAAAAAACACTAAAATAATCACATCAAAATCAGGGGAAAAAAAACCAGAAAAAAACCCAGAAAAAAGATCACGAAAAAATCACCAAAAAATTACTAAAATATTGCATAAAACTCAGGAAAAAATCACCAAAAATCACCAAAAAATCGGAGTAGCTGAAGTTGCAGAGCAGTGCCCCGAGCTCTGCCAGGGACCGAAATTTCTAATAAAAATAAAAATAAAAATAAAAGTAAAAATAAAAATAAAAATTCCCATTTTTTACTCCCGTTCACCCTGAGGGCTCCAGCAGCGCCCGGCGGCTCCCGGGGGCCTGGCTGAGGCCGAAATTTCAAATCAAAATCAAAAAAAAAAATCAAAATAAAGCGCCCGGCGGCCCCCGGGGGCCTGGCTGAGGCCATAAAAATAAAAATAAAAATAAAAATTCCATTTTTCATTCCCGCTCACCCTGAGGGTTCCAGCAGCGCCCGGCGGCCCTCGGGGGCCTGGCTGAGGCCGAAATTTCAAATAAATGTACAAATAAAAATTCCCATTTTAATTCCAGCTCACCCTGAGGGCTCCAGCAGCGCCCGGCGGCCCTCGGGAGCCTGGCTGAGGCTGCAAAGCAGCTGAAATTTCAAATAAAAATCAAAACAAAATTTCCCATTTTAATTCCAGCTCACCCTGTAGGCTCCAGCAGCGCCCGGCGGCCCTCGGGGGCCTGGCTGAGGTTGCAGAGCAGCGCTCCGAGCTCCGCCGGCGGCCGCTCCACGCTCAGCGCCCGCAGCAGCGGCGCCTCCGCCCCGGGGCCCAGCGCCCGCAGCACCCGCGGCGCCGCCGCCGCGTCCCGGCTCAGGTTCGCCAGCACCCCGCACGCCGCTCCGGAGCTGGGGAGAAGCGGGACAAGAGAAGGGACAGCGGCGAGAAGCGGCTCCAGCGCGGCGGGCTCGGAGGATGCGTTCACCAGCGCGGCCAAGGCGGGCCGCGCTCCACGCGAGGCCGAGGCGGCCATGGCGGACAAGGCCGATAAGGCCGCGGGGTGTTCCGCGAGCAGCGCCCGACCTGAGGCGCTGCCCGACAGGGCCAGGGCGGCCTCGGCGGCTTCGGGAGCGGCGGGGGAGGACGGGGAGAGCAGCGCCGTGAGCTCCGACAGAGCCACGGACACTGAGGGCTCCGCGATGGGCGCCGCCATGGCTGCCTTAGTGTCCGCCCTTTTGTGGTGTTGCGTAGCAACGACGAGATTGATGGGGGTAGTAGCCAATCAGCGCCGCGGAAATAGGGATGAGTGGGGAATAAGCCAATAGGATGAGGGCGGAAAGGGTGGGGCTAAGGGAGAAGGGAAGTTGCACGGAAAAACGCCGTACGGCCCCAAAGACCGGCTGCAGTTCGGACACGGCTTAATTAAAGCACGAAAATACAGACAGGGAACCAGCCACTTCAGTTATGGCCGCCCGCGGAGCCTCGCCCGCCACCGTGACCGCCGCCGAGATGGGCGGGTGTAGCAGCCAATCAGCGCCGCGGATACAGGGAGGTGGAGGCGATGAGCCACTGGAGTGCGGGTATGCTGCCGATAAGGTGTGATGGGAAGGGAGGGTCGTACGGAAAAGCGCCGTGCGGGCTCCCACACACGGGGCCAATTAGGCCACAAAGCACAGATCGGGCCGGTGCCGCCGAGGCTGTGTCCGCTCGCGGGGCCTCGGCCGCCACCGGTACCGGCTTCAGCTGCGGCTCTGCCGCCTCCTCCTGTGCCGCCATGGACGAGAAGCAACATGGCGGCATCGCCTAGCAATCACCGTGATGGACAGGGCGAGCAGCCAATCAGCGCCGCGAAAAGCGGGGCGGTAAAGAGCTAAACCAATGGGGTGCGGTTGTAGTGCCTGAAAGGGAGGGGCTTGGGCAGACGGGGATTGCGAGCAAACCTTGGGGACATCAAACCCTGGGTGACACCAAACCCTCAACGCCACCAAACCCTCAAGCTTTGGGGACACCAAACCCTCGGGGACACCAATTTTTCCCATGGATAAAGGGATTTTTCCGAAGAATAAAAGGATTTTCCAATGAATAAATGGAATTTTCCCATGGATAAAAGAATTGTTCTGATGGATAAAAGGATTTTCCCACAGATAAAGGGATTTTCCCAATGCATAAATGGATTTTTCCAGTGAATAGTGGATTTGTCCAATGGAGAAAGGGATTTTTCCAATGGATAAAGGAATTTTTTCCAATAAAAGGAATTTTCCAATGGAAAAATGTTTTTTTTTTTCCAATGGATAAATGGATTTTTCTAATGAATAAAGGGATCTTTCCATGGATAAAGAGATTTTCCCCATGGATAAAGGGATTTTCCCCATAAATAAAGGGATTTTCCCCATGGATGAAGGGCTTTATCCAATCAATAAATGGAATTTTTCCAATTGACAAATGGAATTTTCCCATGGATAAATGGCTTTCTCCATGAACAACTGGATTTTTCCAAAGCATAAAGGGATTTCCCCAACAAATAAAGGGATTTTTCCCAATGGATTAAGCAATTTTTTCCATGGATAAAGGGATTTTTCCAATGAATAAATGCATTTTTCCAATCAATAAATGGATTTTTCCCAACAAATAAAAGGATTTTTCCATGGATACATGGCTTTTCCCATGAATGAATGGATTTTTCCATGGAAAAGGGATTTTATCCGTGAATTCCCAATTTCCAGGGGCAGCTGGGGGGAAGGCGGAGTTGGGGGGACCCCAGGAGGGGTTTTTAGGGGGGGGCTCAGGGCCCCTTCTTGTGCGTGGCCAGGTGGGAACGGGGAACGAGAGCCCGAAATCTGCACCGGGAGCGGCCGGGGGGCAGGGGGGACCCTGATTCATATCCCAAAGGAGACGGGATCCCCCTGATCCATATCCCAAAGGAGATGGGATCCCCCTGATCCATATCCCAAAGGAGATGGGATCTCCCTGATCCATATCCCAAAGGAGATGGGATCCCCCTGATCCGGATCCCAAAGGAGACGGGATCTCCCTGATCCGGATCCCAAAGGAGATGGGATCCCCCTGATCCGGATCCCAAAGGAGATGGGATCTCCCTGATCCGGATCCCAAAGGAGATGGGATCCCCCTGATCCATATCCCAAAGGAGATGGGATCTCCCTGATCCGGATCCCAAAGGAGATGGGATCCCCCTGATCCATATCCCAAAGGAGATGGGATCTCCCTGATCCATATCCCAAAGGAGATGGGATCCCCCTGATCCGGATCCCAAAGGAGACGGGATCTCCCTGATCCGGATCCCAAAGGAGATGGGATCCCCCTGATCCATATCCCAAAGGAGATGGGATCCCCCTGATCCATATCCCAAAGGAGATGGGATCTCCCTGATCCGGATCCCAAAGGAGATGGGATCCCCCTGATCCATATCCCAAAGGAGACGGGATCCCCTGATCCATATCCCAAAGGAGATGGGATCCCCCTGATCCATATCCCAAAGGAGATGGGATCCCCCTGATCCATATCCCAAAGGAGATGGGATCCCCTGATCCATATCCCAAAGGAGATGGGATCCCCTGATCCGGATCCCAAAGGAGATGGGATCCCCTGATCCATATCCCAAAGGAGATGGGATCCCCTGATCCATATCCCAAAGGAGATGGGATCTCCTGATCCATATCCCAAAGGAGATGGGATCCCCTGATCCATATCCCAAAGGAGATGGGATCCCCTGATCCATATCCCAAAGGAGATGGGATCCCCTGATCCATATCCCAAAGGAGATGGGATCCCCTGATCCATATCCCAAAGGAGATGGGATCCCCTGATCCGGATCCCAAAGGAGATGGGATCCCCCTGATCCATATCCCAAAGGAGATGGGATCCCCCTGATCCATATCCCAAAGGAGATGGGATCTCCCTGATCCGGATCCCAAAGGAGATGGGATCCCCCTGATCCATATCCCAAAGGAGATGGGATCTCCCTGATCCATATCCCAAAGGAGATGGGATCCCCTGATCCGGATCCCAAAGGAGATGGGATCCCCCTGATCCATATCCCAAAGGAGATGGGATCTCCCTGATCCATATCCCAAAGGAGATGGGATCCCCCTGATCCATATCCCAAAGGAGATGGGATCCCCTGATCCATATCCCAAAGGAGATGGGATCTCCCTGATCCGGATCCCAAAGGAGATGGGATCCCCCTGATCCATATCCCAAAGGAGATGGGATCTCCCTGATCCATATCCCAAAGGAGATGGGATCTCCCTGATCCATATCCCAAAGGAGATGGGATCCCCTGATCCATATCCCAAAGGAGATGGGATCCCCCTGATCCATATCCCAAAGGAGATGGGATCCCCCTGATCCGGATCCCAAAGGAGATGGGATCCCCCTGATCCATATCCCAAAGGAGATGGGATCCCCCTGATCCGGATCCCAAAGGAGATGGGATCCCTGATCCATATCCCAAAGGAGATGGGATCCCCCTGATCCATATCCCAAAGGAGATGGGATCCCCCTGATCCGGATCCCAAAGGAGATGGGATCTCCCTGATCCGGATCCCAAAGGAGATGGGATCCCCCTGATCCATATCCCAAAGGAGATGGGATCCCCCTGATCCATATCCCAAAGGAGATGGGATCTCCCTGATCCATATCCCAAAGGAGATGGGATCCCCCTGATCCGGATCCCAAAGGAGATGGGATCCCCTGATCCGGATCCCAAAGGAGATGGGATCCCCCTGATCCGGATCCCAAAGGAGATGGGATCCCCCTGATCCATATCCCAAAGGAGATGGGATCCCCTGATCCATATCCCAAAGGAGATGGGATCCCCCTGATCCATATCCCAAAGGAGACGGGATCCCCCTGATCCATATCCCAAAGGAGATGGGATCCCCCTGATCCATATCCCAAAGGAGACGGGATCCCCCTGATCCATATCCCAAAGGAGATGGGATCTCCCTGATCTGGATCCCAAAGGAGATGGGATCCCCCTGATCCAGATCCCAAAGGAGATGGGATCTCCCTGATCCAGATCCCCCTGATCCCAAGGGAGGTGCAGGTGGGATCCTCGATCCAGATCCCAGATTCACATCCCAAAGGAGGTGATATGGGATCCCCCCAGATCCATATCCCCAGACCAGATCCCCCTGGTCCTGATCCCAAATCCCAGTGGAGGTGCAGGTGGGATCCCCAATCCAGATCCCAGATCCTAAAGGAGATGCAGGTGGGATCCCGATCCATATTCCAGATCCAGATCTCCTGATCCAGACCCAGATTTCAAGGGGAGGTGAAGGTGGAATTCCCCAGATCCCAAAGGAGGTGGAATCCCCCTGATCCAGATCCCAGATCCCCCTGATCCTGATCACAGGTGGAATCCCCTGCTCTGGGTCCCAAACCTCCAATGCAGGTGCAGGTGGGATCGCCTGATCCAGATCCCAGGGAAGGTGCAGGTGACGTGTCCAGATCCATGTCCCAGACCCAGATCCCAAGGGAGGTGCAGGTGGGGCCCGGGGCTCACCTGGCCCAGGTGAGATCCCTGCTCTGGATCCCAGGGGAGGTGCAGGTGGGATCCCCGATCCAGATCCCAAGGGAGGTGGATCCCCAGTCCAGACCCAGATCCCGGGGAGGTGCAGCTGGGCCAGGCTGGCATCTCAGATGGGGCTCACATCTCCCAGGTGAGATCCCCAGATCTGGATCCCAGGGGAGGTGCAGGTGAGATCCCGATCCCAGATCCTAAAGGAGGTGAGATCCCCAGTCCAGACCCAGATCCCCAGGAGGTGCAGCTGGGACTCGGGGGATCCACCTGGCCCAGGTGAGATCCCTGCTCTGGACCCAGGGGAGGGCAGGTGGGATCCCCTGATCCAGACCCGGATCCCAAGGGAGGTGGGATCCCCTGATCCAGATCCTGAAGGAGGTGAGATCCCCCCAGTCCAGACCCAGATCCCAGGAGGGAACCCCCGGGGCTCACCTGGCCCAGGTGAGATCCCCTCTGGATCCCAGGGGAGGTGGAGGTGGGATCCCCAGATCCCAGGAAGCTAAAGGAGGTCCAGATCCCCCAATCCCAGACCCAGATCCCAAGGGAGGTGCAGGTGGGGCCTGGGGCTCACCTGGCCCAGGTGAGATCCCTGCTCTGGATCCCAGGGGAGGTGCAGGTGGGATCCCCCTGATCCAGATCCCAAGGGAGGTGAGATCCCCCCATCCAGACCCAGATCCCCAGGGAGGTGCAGCTGGGCCCTGCCAGCCTCAGGCCCGGGGCTCACCTGGCCCAGGTGAGATCCCTGCTCTGGATCCCAGGGGAGGTGCAGGTGAGATCCCCCTGACCCAGACCCGGATCCCAAGGGAGGTGAGATCCCCCTGATCCAGATCCTGAAGGAGGTGAGATCCCCCCTAATCCAAACCCAGATCCCCAGGGAGGTGCAGCTGGGACTCAGGGCTCACCTGGCCCAGGTGAGATCCCTGCTCTGGATCCCAGGGGAGGTGCAGGTGGGATCCCCCTGATCCAGATCCCAAGGGAGGTGAGATCCCCCCAGTCCAGACCCAGATCCCCAGGGAGGTGCAGGTGGGGCCCGGGGCTCACCTGGCCCAGGTGAGATCCCTGCTCTGGATCCCAGGGGAGGTGCAGGTGGGATCCCCCTGATCCAGACCCTAAAGGAGGTGAGATCCCCCCCAATCCAGACCCAGATCCCCAGGGAGGCGCAGCTGGGCCCCGCCGGCCTCAGGCCCGGGGCTCACCTGGATCTCCGCCAGGTGAGCTCCCAGCAGGAAAAGCAGAGCTGGAGCAGACGCAGAGCAAAGCCAAACTCTTGAAACACACGGACTCGGGAGGGGGGGCAGGGGGGCAGTTCCTGGGGGTGGCATTTGGGATTTTGCCCCGGGCAGGGCCGGGATGGACGGATGGAGCCCGTCAGGAGCCTGGGCAGGTGGGACGGGGATCAGTGCAGCCGAGGGCAGGAGCCATAAAGTGCAGCGAAGCTTCTGGGGCTCCGGGGTTCCTGGGGGGCTCCAGTGTCCAGGGGGGGACATGGGGACACCGTGACACCGGGGGGGACACGGCTCAGGAAGGACCAGCGGCGCCGGGACAGGGCCGGGTCCTTTCCCGGTTCTGTTCCTGGCTCCATTCCCGGTGCCATTGCTGGTTTGGTTGCCAGTCCTGGTTCCGGTCCTGGTTCCATTCCTGGTGCCAGTTCTGCTCCTGGTTCTGGTTCCGGTCCTGGTTCCGTTCCTGGGGCCAGTTCTGCTCCTGGTTCTGGTTCCGGTCCTGGTTCCGTTCCTGGGGCCAGTTCTGGTTCTGGTTCCGTTCCTGGTGCCAATTCTGCTCCTGGTTCTCCTCCCAGTTCTGGTTCTACTCCTGGTTCCATTCCCAGTGCTGGTTCTACTCCTGGTTCTGTTCCTGGTTCTGATTCCATTCCTGGTTCCTTTTTTGGTGCCAGTTCTACTCCTGGTTCCGTTCTCAGTGCTGGTTCCATTCCTGGTTTCATTCCCAGTGCTGGTTCTACTCCTGGTTCTGTTCCTGGTTCTGGTTCCACTCCTGGTTCCGTTCCCAGTTCCATTCCCAGTGCTGGTTCCGTTCTCAGTGCTGGTTCCATTCCCAGGGCTGGTTACAATCCTGGTTCCGTTCTCAGTGCTGGTTCTGCTCCTGGTTCCGTTCCCAGTCCTGGTTTCATTCCCAGTCCCGTTTCCAGTCCTGGTTCCGTTCCCAGGCCCAGTTCCGGTCCTGGTTCTGTTCTCAGTGCTGGTTCCGGTCCCAGTCCCATTCCCAGTTGCGGGCCCATTCCTAGTTCTGTTCCCAGTCCTGGTTCCATTCCCAGTGCTGGTTTGGTTCCCAGTCCCGGTTCCTCTCCCAGTCCCGGTACCGTTCCCGGTGCTGGTTCCGTTCCCAGTCCCGGTTCCGTTCCCAGTCCCGGTTCCGTTCCCAGTCCCGTTCCTGGTGCTGGTTTGCTTCCCAGGCCATTTCCAGTCCCATTGCTGGTTCTGTTCCCGTTGCCGGTTCCGTTCCCGGTGTCTCGGATCCCGCCGGGAATCTCACATGCACATCACCTGCAGCCTGCAGCGAGGACAGGGAGGGTCACCTGCCTCGCCCGCGGCCACGCCCCCTGCCCCGCCCTGCCCCGCCCACCTGTCCTCCTCGATGGCGCCGCCCTCGGGGTCGCCGCTGTCGCCCTTCTCGGCGTCGCCCTCGCCCAGGTCCATGTCCAGCTCGGTCCCGGTGTCCGGCCGGGTGTAGGCGTAGCCACTGCGGGGGGAAGGGCCAGAATTCCAGGGAATCCCCTCGGGAATGGCCCCCGGAATTTTGGGGAATCCCCTCGGGAATGGCCCCCGGAATTCCAGGAATCCCCTTGGGAATGGCCCCTGGAATTCCAGGAATCCCCTTGGGAATGGCCCCTGGAATTCCAGGAATGCTGCTCGGAATGGCCCCTGGAATTCCAGGGAATCCCCTTGGGAATGGCCCCTGGAATTCCAGGAATGCTGCTCGGAATGACCCCTGGAATTCCTGGGAATCCCCTTGGGAATGGCTCCTGGAATTCTGAGGAATCTCCTCGGGAATGGCCCCTGGAATTTTGGGGAATTCTCTCTGGAATGGCCCCTGGAATTCCAGGGAATCCCCTTGGGAATGGCCCCTGGAATTCCAGGGAATCCCCTTGGGAATGGCCCCTGGAATTCCAGGAATGCTGCTCGAATGACCCTGGAATTCCTGGGAATCCCCTTGGGAATGGCTCCTGGAATTCTGAGGAATCTCCTCGGGAATGGCCCCTGGAATTTTGGGGAATTCTCTCTGGAATGGCCCCTGGAATTCCAGGGAATCCCCTTGGGAATGGCCCCTGGAATTCCAGGGAATCCCCTTGGGAATGGCCCCTGGAATTCCAGGAATGCTGCTCGGAATGACCCCTGGAATTCCTGGGAATCCCCTTGGGAATGGCTCCTGGAATTCTGGGGAACCCCCTACAGGGAACTGCAGGGAATCCCCTTGGGAATGGACCCTCAAATTCCCCTGGGAATGGCCCTCAGAATTCCAGGGAATCTCCTCGGGAATGACCCCAGGAATTCCAGAGAACCCCCTCAGGAACATCCCCTGGAATTCTGGGGAATCCCCTTGGAATGGTCCCCAGAATTTTGGGGAATCCCCTTGGGAAGGGCCCCAGGAATACCCTCAGGAATTGGGGAATCCCCTGGGGAATGCCTCCTGGAATTCCAGGAATGCCCTGGGGAAGGCCCCGAGAATTTCAGGGAATCCCCTCGGGAATGGCTCCTGGAATTCTGGGAAACCTCTTGGGAATGGCCCCTGGAATTCTGAGGAATCTCCTGGGGAATGCCCCCCCCGGAATTCAGGGAATCCCCTCAGGAATGCCCCTGGAATTCAGAAATCCCCTGGGCAATGCCTCCTGGAATTTCAGGGAATCCCCTCAGGAATGGCCTCTGGAATACCGGGAATGCCGCCCTGCCCTGACCTGATGGAGCGGCAGGTGAAGAAGACGATCCCTGGGCTCTTGTTGTAGAAGAATTTAATTGGAATCCCAGAGGCTGGGAATGGCTTGAAGGAATGCCAGGTCGGGATTGGAATGGGCCCGGGAATTCGGGAATGTCACGGGCCCTGGAATGTCACGGGATGGTCACAGGATTGGGAGGTGGGAAAAGGGATTCCTCTTCACGGACTGGGGAAAGTGGGCGGGATTCTGGGAATGTCACAGGATTGGGAAAAGTGGGAATGTCACGGGATTGGGAAAAGTGGGAATGTCACGGGATTGGGGACAGTGGGAATGTCACGGGACTGGGGACAGTGGGAATGTCACGGGACTGGGGAACGTGGGAATGTCAGGGGATTGGGGACAGTGGGAATGTCACGGGACTGGGGACAGTGGGAATGTCACGGGATTGGGGAACGTGGGAATGTCACGGGACTGGGTAAAGTGGGAATGTCACGGGACTGGGGAAAGTGGGAATGTCACGGGACTGGGAAAAGTGGGAATGTCACGGGACTGGGGACAGTGGGAATGTCACGGGATTGGGGAAAGTGGGAATGTCACGGGACTGGGGACAGTGGGAATGTCACGGGATTGGGGACAGTGGGAATGTCATGGGATTGGGGAAAGTGGGAATGTCACGGGACTGGGTAAAGTGGGAATGTCACGGGACTGGGGAAAGTGGGAATGTCACGGGACTGGGGACAGTGGGAATGTCACGGGATTGGGGACAGTGGGAATGTCATGGGATTGGGGAAAGTGGGAATGTCACGGGACTGGGTAAAGTGGGAATGTCATGGGATTGGGGACAGTGGGAATGTCACGGGACTGGGGAAAGTGGGAATGTCACGGGACTGGGGAAAGTGGGAATGTCACAGGATTGGGGAAAGTGGGAATGTCAGGGGATTGGGGAACGTGGGAATGTCACGGGATTGGGAATGTCAGGGGATTGGGAATGTCACAGGACATGGGAAAGGGGGGAATGTCACGGGATTGGGGAAAGTGGGAATGTCATGGGACTGGGGAATGGAAAAGTGGGAAATGCCTGGATGGGATAGGGGACAGGGCTGGAATCCTTCGGGATCAGGAAGGGCTGGGATCCCTCAGGAAGGGCTGGGATCCCTCAGGACCAGGCAGGGCCAGAATCCCTCAGGCAGGGCTGGGATCCGTTAGGATTGGGAAGGGCTGAGATCCTTCAGGAAAGGCTGGGATCCCTGGGGATCAGGAGCAGCCAGGATCCCCTGGGATCAGGAAGGGCCCAGGATGGGGCAGGCCCGGCCCCAGGTGTCACAGACACGTTTTATGGAAAATCCTTTCCTTGGGATTTTTCCTCCTGAGAAGCTGAGAGGCCTCAGGAACAAAATGTAACCAATGGTTATCTGCTGCTGTGGAATGCAACAGGTGCATCTGGGATTGGCCCATGTTGGTTGTTTCTAATTAATGGCCAATCACAGCCCAGCTGGCTCAGACTCTCTGTCCGGAGCCACAAGCCTTTGTTATTCATTCCTTCCTATTCTATTCTTATTCTTAGCCAACCTTCTGATGAAATCCTTTCTTCTATTCTTTTAGAGTACTTTTAATACAATATATACCAGAAAATAATAAATCAGCCTTCTGAAACACGGAGTCAGGTCGCCGTCTCTTCCCCCATCCTCGGAGCCCTGTGAGCACTGTCACACCCAGGTGTCCCCTACCTGTAGATGTCGCACTCGGCCAGGCAGATCTCCTCATCCACCGCGTCCCACAGCAGCGGCTTCAGCGCCTTGAAATCCTCACGCACGGCCGAGAAGAGGCTGCAGTTCACGGCATTCACCACCTGGGATGGGGACAGGGACATGGAGTGGGGACAGGGGACACGGGAATGGGGACAGGGACATGGGACAGGGATGAAATCCTCGCGCACGGCCAAGAAGAGGCTGCAGTTCACGGCATTCACCACCTGTGACACAGAACGGGGACAGGGGACATGGAGTGGGGATGTGGGACACAGGATTGGGGACAGGGGACATGGAATGGGGACAGGGCACACAGGAATGGGGACAGGGGACATGGATTGGGGACAGGGGACACGGGACAGGGATGAAATCCTCGCGCACGGCCGAGAAGAGGCTGCAGTTCACGGCATTCACCACCTGTGACACAGAATGGGGACAGGGGACTTGGGATGGGGATGTGGGACACGGGAATGGGGACAGGGACATGGAATGGGGACAGGGCACACGGGATTGGGGACAGGGACACGGGACTGGGGACAGGGGACATGGAATGGGAATGTGGGACACAGGATTGGGGACAGGGCACACAGGAATGGGGACACGGGACAGGGATGAAATCCTCGCGCACGGCTGAGAAGAGGCTGCAGTTCACGGCATTCACCACCTGTGACACAGAACGGGGACAAGGGACATGGGATGGGGATGTGGGACACGGGATTGGGGACAGGGAACATGGAATGGGGACAGGGGACACGGGATTGGGGACAGGGCACACGGGAATGGGGACAGGGGACATGGAATGGGGACAGGGCACACGGGATTGGGGACAGGGCACACGGGAATGGGGACAGGGGACATGGATTGGGGACAGGGCACACGGGACAGGGATGAAATCCTCGTGCATGGCCGAGAAGAGGCTGCAGTTCACGGCATTCACCACCTGTGACACAGAACGGGGACAAGGGACATGGAGTGGGGATGTGGGACATGGGATGGGGACAGGGGACATGGAATGGGGATGAAATCCTCGCACACGGCCAAGAAGAGGCTGCAGTTCACGGCATTCACCACCTGTGACACAGAACGGGGACAGGGGACATGGGATGGGGATGTGGGACATGGGAATGGGGACAGGGACATGGGAATGGGGACAGGGGACATGGGAATGGGGACAGGGGACAGGGAATGGGGACAGGGCACACAGGAATAGGGACAGGGACATGGGATGGGGACAGGGGACACGGGGATGGGGACAGGGGACAGGGGACAAGGGACCTGGGATGGGAGACACAGGAATGGGGACAGGGGACACAGAACGAGGAAGGGGGAGATGGATTGGGGACAAGGGACATGGAATGGGAATGGGGGACTTGGGAATGGGGATGGAGGACACGGGAACAGAGATGTGGGACACAGGAACAGGGACATGGGAACAGGGAAGTGAGAGATGGGAAGGGTGACAAGGGACACAGGAATGAGGGACACGGGAATGGGGATGGGGGACAGGGGAACAGGAATGGGGCTGGCCCAGGAACAGGAATGGGGATGAGGGACACGGGAACGGGAATGGCCTGGAAATGGGGACACGGGAACGGGGCTGGCCCGGGACCGCGCTGCCCAGAGAGGCTGCGGATCCCTCGCTCCCAGGAGCGTCCAAGGCCAGGTTGGACGGAGCCTCCAGTGCCTGAAGGGCTCCAGGGGAGTGGGCACGGGCACACAGTGACCCCCCAGGACTGGGGATGGGGGGATATGGAGCATGGGGGGACATGGAGAAGCAATTCCTGGCTCTGGGAGGAAGGGAAGGGATGGAAAGGACTCCCAGAGAAGCTGCAGCTGCCCCATCCCTGGCCGTGTCCAAGGCCAGGCTGGAGGAGTTTGGAGTCTGAGGGTTCCTCCTGCTCCAAGCGCGGCCTGCTCCCGCTCCCCCCGGTGATCCCACCCCATTCCATGCCCTGTACCCAGACCAGGCTGGGCTCACGGGTTAACCTGTGGCTCTCCCAGTCCATACCCAGACCAGGCTGGGCTCACGGGTGAACCTGTGGCTCTCCCAGTCCCAATCCAGTCCCATCCCAGTCCCTCCCAGTCTGCACCCAGTTGAGGCTGGGCTCACGGCTGTCTCAGTGCTCCCAGTCCATCCCAGTACCCAGTTGAGGCTGGGCTCACGGCTGAACTTGTGGCTCTCCCAGCCCCATCCCAGTGCCCCCCAGTCCCATCCTAGTCCCTCCCAGTCCATCCCAGTGCTCCCAGTCCATCCCAGTACCTAGTTGAGGTTGGGCTTGCGGCTGAACTCGTGGCTCTCCCAACGCCTCCCAGCCCCATCCCAGTGCTCCCAGCCCTATCCCAGTCCATACCCACTTGAGGCTGGGCTCATGGCTCAACTCATGGCTCTCCCAGCCCCATCCCAGTGCTCCCAGTCCCTCCCAGTACCCAGTTGAGGCTGGGCTCGCGGCTGAACTCATGGCTCTCCCAGCCCCATCCCAGTGCTCCCAGTCCCTCCCAGTACCCAGCTGAGGCTGGGCTTATGGATCAACTCATGGCTCTCCCAGCCCCATCCCAGTGCCCCCCAGCCCCATCCCAGTGCTCCCAGTCCCTCCCAGTACCCAGTTGAGGCTGGGCTCGCGGCTGAACTCGTGGCTCTTGGCGGCGCTGAAGTCGTAGTCGGGCCGGAAGGCCTCGTTCAGGGTGGCGATCAGGTAGAACAGCGTCTTGCGGCTGCACGTGTCGCTCAGCGGGCCCTCCCCCTGCCTGGGAATGTCACCGGTGTCACCACAGTGTCACCACAGGGACACCAATGTCACCACAGGGACACCACAGGGACACTGATCAGGTAGAACAGCGTCCTGCGGCTGCACGTGTCGCTCAGCGGACCCTCCCCCTGCCTGGGAATGTCACCGGTGTCACCACAGGGACACCGTGTCACTGAGCAGGCACTCCTCGTGCCTGGGGATGTCACCAGTGTCACCAGTGTCACCACAGGGACACCGCAGTGTCAGCAGTGTCACCGCAGTGTCACCAATGCCACCACAGGGACACTGTGTCACTGAGTGGGCCCTCCCACTGCCTGGGAATGTCATCAGTGCCACCCAGTGTCACCACAGGGACACCACAGGGACATCAATGTCACCAGCATCACCACAGTGTCACCAGTGTCACCACAGTGTCACCAGAGCATCACCAGTGTCACCGGTGTCACTCCCAGAGCTGATCCCAGAGATCCAGGGCCAATCCTGGGCTGGTCCCAGTGCCCACCCCAGTAGCCCCGTGCCCATCCCACTGTTCCCAGTGCCCCCAATCCCAGTGCCCCCAGCCCCACTACTCCCAGTGTTCCCAGTTCCCCCAATCCCAGCATTCCCAGTACTCCCAGTGTCCATCCCAGGGTTTCCAATGTCCTCAATCCCATCCCAGTTCCCCCAGTCCCAGCACTCCCAGTGTTCCCAGTTCCCACCTGCCGGGGCTCAGGCTGGAGCTCTGGGGGGGGCTCAGGGCCCCCAGCGTTCCCAGTGTCCCCAATCCCAGCATTCCCAGTGTTCCCAGTTCCCACCTGCCGGGGCTCAGGCCGGAGCTCTGGGGTGGGCTCAGGGCCCCCAGTGTTCCCAGTGCCCCCAGTCCCAGCATTCCCAGTGCCCCCATTCCCAGCGTTCCCAGTTCCCCCAGTCCCAGCAGTCCCAGTGTTCCCAGTTCCCACCTGCCGGGGCTCAGGCCGGAGCTCTGGGGCGGGCTCAGGGCCCCCAGTGTTCCCAGTGCCCCCAGTCCCAGCATTCCCAGTTCCCCCAGTCCCAGCGTTCCCAGCATTCCCAGCGTTCCCAGTTCCCCCAGTCCCAGCGTTCCCAGCATTCCCAGCATTCCCAGTTCCCCCAGTCCCAGCGTTCCCAGTGCTCCCAGTTCCCACCTGCCGGGGCTCAGGCCGGAGCTCTGGGGCGGGCTCAGGGCCTCCAGCGCGTGGGGCTGCCCCTCCTGGCAGAACTGCTTGAAGAGCTGCTTGTCGATGCCGGCCAGCTTGCACGAGTAGCTCTCGATCCTGTGGGACCCCAAATTCCCACTCAGAGATCCCAGAAATCCCAGGAACCCTCCCAGAGATCCCACAGATCCCACAAACCCTCCCAGAGATCCCAGGAACCCTGCCAGAGGATCCCTGTCGATGCCGGCCAGCTTGCACGACAGCTCTTGATCCTGTGGGACCCCAAATTCCCACTCAGGGGATCCCAAATACCCACTCAGGGCATCCCAGAGATCCCACAAACCCTCCCAGAAATCCCAGGAACCCTGCCAGGGGATCCCTGTCAATGCCAGCCAGTTTGCACGAGTAGCTCTCGATCCTGAGGGATCCCAAAAACCCACTCAGAGATCCCAGAGATCCCACAAACCCTCCCAGAGATCTCAGAGATCCCAGGAACCCTCTCAGGGGATCCCTGTCGATGCTGGCCAGTTTGCATGAGCAGCTCTCGACCCTGTGGGACCCCAAAAACCCACTCAGAGATCCAGAGATCCAAAAACCCTCCCAGAGATCCCAGGAACCCTCCTAGGGGATCCCACAAACCAAACCCTCCCAGGGGATCCCTGTCGATGCCGGCCAGCTTGCACGAGGAGCTCTCGATCCTGTGGGACCCCAAATTCCCACTCAGAGATCCCAAATACCCACTCAGGGCATCCCAAATTCCCACTCAAGGGATCCCAAATTCCCACTCAAGGGATCCCAAATTCCCACTCAGATCCCAAATTCCCACTCAGAGATCCCAAATTCCCACTCAGGGGATCCCAGAGAACCCCAAAAACCCTCCCGGGATCCCAGAGATCCCCAAAAACCCTCCCAGAGATCCCAGAGATCCCCAAAACCCACTCAGGGGATCCCAAAGATCCCAGAGATCCCACAAACCCTCCCAGAGATCCCAGGAACCCTCCTGGGGGATCCCCGTCAATCCCAGCCAGCTTGCACGAGGAGCTCTCGATCCTGGGGGATCCCAGAGATCCCAAAAACCCTCCCAGGGGATCCCAAAAACCCACCAAGAGATCCCATAGACCCCAAAAACTGTCCCAGGAGATCCCAGAGATCCCAAAACCCTCCCAGAGCCTTTTCCAGTTTGTTTTTTTTTTCTGGGAGAGCTGCAGAGGGGATTGGGACGGCAAACGGGGAATGGCTTCCCATGGAAAATTGGGATTTTGGGATGGAATTCCCGGAGAATCCGGGGCTGCCAAAGGGGGATCCTGGGGGATCTCCCAGCATTCCCAGGTTTCAAAGGAACAACACTCCCAGATTCTCAAGGACAGCAGTCCCAGATCCCTGGTCTCCAGAGGAGCAGCATTCCCAGATTCTCGAGGACAGAATTCCCAGGGCTTTTCCAGGGCCAGCATTCCCAGACTCCCAGGGACAGAATTCCCAGGGCTTTTGCAGGGCCAACATTCCCAGATTTCCAGGGCAGAGTTCTCAGATTCCCAGGTTTTCTGGGGATAGAATTCCCAGATTCCCAGGGGCAAAATTCCCAGATTCCCAGAGCTTTTCCAGGGCCAGCATTCCCAGGTTTCATGGGGACAGCATTCCCAGATCCCAGGGGCAGCATTCCCAGATTTCCAGGAACAGTGTTCCCAGATTCTCAAGGACAGAATTCCCAGAGCTTTTCCAGGGCCAGCATTCCCAGATTCCCGGGCCAGCATTCCCAGTGTTCCTGGGTTTCATGGGGCCAGAATTCCCAGATTCTCAGAGACAGCATTCCCAGATTCCCAGAGCTTTTCCAGGGCCAGCATTCCCAGATTCCCAGAGCTTTTCCAGGGCCAGCATTCCCAGATTCCTGGGCCAGCATTCCCAGATTCCCGGGTCAGCATTCCCAGATTCCCAGGGACAGAATTCCCAGATTCCCAAGGGCAGCATTCCCAGATTCCTGGGGACAGAATTCCAAGATTCCCGAGGCAGCATTCCCAATGTTCCCAGGTTTCATGGGGCCAGCATTCCCAGACTCCCGGGCCAGCATTCCCAGATTCCCGGGCCAGCATTCCCAGATTCCTGGAGCTTTTCCAGGGCCAGCATTCCCAGATTCCTGGGGCAGCATTCCCACTGTTCCCAGATTCCCGGGCCAGCATTCCCAGATTCCCGGGTTTCATGGGGCCAGCATTCCCAGATTCCCGGGCCAGCATTCCCAGGTTTCACGGGGCCAGCATTCCCAGATTCCCGGGCCAGCATTCCTGGGTTTCATGGGGCCAGCATTCCCAGATTCCCAGAGCTTTTCCAGGGCCAGCATTCCCAGATTCCTGGGCCAGCATTCCCAGATTCCCGGGTCAGCATTCCCAGATTCCCAGGGACAGAATTCCCAGATTCCCAAGGGCAGCATTCCCAGATTCCTGGGGACAGAATTCCAAGATTCCCGAGGCAGCATTCCCAATGTTCCCAGGTTTCATGGGGCCAGCATTCCCAGACTCCCGGGCCAGCATTCCCAGATTCCCGGGCCAGCATTCCCAGATTCCTGGAGCTTTTCCAGGGCCAGCATTCCCAGATTCCTGGGGCAGCATTCCCACTGTTCCCAGATTCCCGGGCCAGCATTCCCAGATTCCCGGGTTTCATGGGGCCAGCATTCCCAGATTCCCGGGCCAGCATTCCCAGGTTTCACGGGGCCAGCATTCCCAGATTCCCGGGCCAGCATTCCTGGGTTTCATGGGGCCAGCATTCCCAGATTCCCGGGCCAGCATTCGCAGATTCCTGGGCCAGTATTCCCAGGTTTCATGGGGCCAGCATTCCCAGACTCCCGGGCCAGCATTCCCAGATTCCTGGGTTTCATGGGGCCAGCATTCCCAGATTCCCAGGCCAGCATTCCCAGACTCCCGGGCCAGCATTCCCAGACTCCCGGGCCAGCATTCCCGGATTCCCGGGTTTCATGGGGCCAGCATTCCCAGACTCCCGGGCCAGCATTCCCAGACTCCCGGGCCAGCATTCCCAGATTCCCAGGTTTCATGGGGCCAGCATTCCCAGATTCCCGGGCCAGCATTCGCAGATTCCTGGGCCAGCATTCCCAGGTTTCATGGGGCCAGCATTCCCGGATTCCCGGGTTTCATGGGGCCAGCATTCCCAGATTCCCGGGCCAGCATTCCCAGATTCCCAAGGACAGCATTCCCAGATTCCCGGGTTTCCTGGGGCCAGCATTCCCAGATTCCCGGGTTTCATGGGGCCAGCATTCCCAGATTTCAAGGACAGCATTCCCAGACTCCCGGGTCAGCATTCCCAGATTCCATGGGGCCAGCATTCCCAGATTCCCAGAGCTTTTCCAGGGCCAGCATTTCCCAGATTCCCGGGTTTCCTGGGGCCAGCATTCCCAGATTCCCGGGTTTCATGGGGCCAGCATTCCCAGATTCCCGGGCCAGCATTCCCAGACTCCCGGGCCAGCATTCCCAGATTCCCGGCGCTGTCCCGGTGCCCCCGGTACCTGCCGATGATGTGGGCGTCCCCGGTCTCCACGGTGAGCTGGGAGTTGATGGCCTCGAAGCTCGAGTTCTCCAGCAGCTTCATCCTCCCCCAGGCGGGGAAATTCCCGGGGAAATTCCCGGTGCAGCTCCCGTGCAGCAGCTGAGCCCCAGAGACACCGGGGAGCGAAGGGGGAACGTGAATGTTCTGGGAATGGGAACGCCGGGGGGAACTGGGGAGGGAGACGGAGGGGAAAATGCAGGAATGGGAATGGGAAAAGAAAAGGAAATACAGAAATGGGAAAAAAGGAAAAATACAGAAATGAGAATGGGAAAAGGAAAACGGGAATACTCAGAAATAAAAAAGGGAAAGGGGAAATGCAGAAATGGGAAAAGGAAAAGGGAAAAGGAAGGGGAAATGCAGAAATGGGAGTGGGAAAAGAAAAGGGAAATATAGAAATGGGAATGGGAAAGAGAAAGGGGAAAATGGAGGAATGGGAAAGGGGAAAGAGAGAAAATGCAGGAATGGGAATGGGAAAGAGAAAGGGGAAAACGCAGGAAGGGGAATGGGAAAAGGGAAAGAGAGGAAATGCAGGAATGGGAATGGGAAAGAGAAAGGGGAAAATGCAGGAAAGGGAATGGGAAAAGAGGGGGAAAATACAGAAATGGGAATGGGGAAAGAGAGAAAAATCAAAAATGGGAATGAAAATGGGAAAGGGGAAAAAGAGGAAAATGCAGAACTGGGAATGGGGAAAAGTAAGGGAAATACAGAAATGGGAAAAGAGGAAAAATACAGAAATGGGAATGGCAAAGGAAGACTACACAGAAATGAGAATGGGAGAAGGAAAAGGGGAATATTCAGAAATAAAAAAGGGAAAGGGGAGATGCAGAAATGGGAGAAGGGAAAAGGGAAAGGGAAAATGCAAAAATAGGAGTGAAAATGGGAAAAGGAAAGAGGAAAGAGAGAAAAACAAAGGAACGGGAAAGGGAAAAACAGAAAATGCAGACATGAAAATGGGAAAAGAGAGAAAAAAAGAAATGGGAAAGGGAAAAGGAAGATACAGGAATGGGAAAGGGAAAAGAGAGAAAATGTAAAAATGAGAACGGGAAAGAGAAAGGGGAAAATGCAGAAACGGGAAGGGGAAAAGGAAAACGGGAAAGCGGAAAACTCATGAACAGGAAAAGAAAAAGCGAAATGCGGAAATGGGAAAAGGAAAATGCAGAAATGGCAGTGGGAATGGGAAAAGGGGAAAGGGGGAAAAATGAAGAAATGGGAATGGGAAAAGGAAAAAAAAGGAGAATTCAGAAGTGGGGATGGAAGTGGAAAAGGGAAAAATGGTAAAGGAAAAGAAAAGGAAAGCGAAAGGAGGAGGAAGAGGAAGCGGAGCAGGAGGAAGAGGAGCTTCAAGCGGAGCCGGCAGCGGCACCGCAAAGGGGGAGACCGTGACAGGCGGAGGGGGAGGAGCAGAGGGGGAGGAGGAACAACAAGAGGAGGAAAAAAAGGAGGAAAAGGAGAAACAAAAGGAGAAAAAAAAGCGGGAAAAGGACGCGGAAAAGTCTCCCCCGCTCCCGGGCGGCGCCACAGGAAGTGGCGTCCCGGCGTGCCCCGCGCGCTGGACTACAGCTCCCGGCATGCCCCGCGCGGCCCATAGGCGCCATCTATTGTAGGACTACAGCTCCCGGCATGCCCCGCGCAGCCCATAGGCGCGATCCATTGGCGGACTACGGCTCCCGGCATGCCCCGCGCGAACGGCCCAGCCTCGCCTTTACTGGACTACTGCTCCCAACCTGCCCCGCGGCTGCGCGCGGTGCAAGGCCGCGCCTGGGCGGCGCGGGGCACGTTGGGAGCTGTAGTCCGCGCTGCCTGTGGGCGCGCAGAGGAAGGGGCGGCGGGCCGAGCGGGCTTACCGGCGCGTCCTGCTCCCTATCGGTGCCTCTTCGCCGTGGCAGCGCCTTCAGGCTCGGGGTGCGTGTAAAGGGAGGCGTCTCCGGGGAAAGCTCGAGGAGGGCGCGTGTGCCGCGGCCGCCGTCCGCCGTCTGGCGCCGGCCCACCGGGCCTCCGCCCACCTCGACATGTCCCCGAGTGCTCGGGACGGTGCGAGCGGCTGAGCGAGATCCTGGGAGTCCCCCGGAGCGAGCGGGCGAGCGGGCGACCTTCTCCTGCGGCACCGGACGGCAACAGCGGCGGCACCGCCCCGCCCGCGCCCGCCCCGCCCGAGAGGAGCCCGCGGCCCGCGATCCCATTGGCGGCAACATCCGTCAATCACAGCCACGCCCGCCTTTCATTGGCCGACACCAACGTCAATCCGCGCAGAGCCCTTGGCCCCGCCCACCGCGGGGGCGCTCAGCGCTCCCATTGGCTGGCGCGGACAAAGACGGGGGGAGAGCCTGTCAATCACAGCGGGGCGGGGCCGGGAGGGCGCGGCCACGGGGCGCGGCCAGGGCGGAATGCTCCTCTCCCGGAACCCCTGCCCACTCGGTCGCGTTTCCCGCCCGCTCCCCCGGAGGGGACCCCGTTGCGGAACGGACCGCGAGGGCGGGAGGCCGGAAGTGGCGGGGCCGCCATGGCGGCGCCCGGAGCGCCCGGGCCCGGCCCGGCCGCCGCCCCCTTGGGCACGGTGCTGATGGCGGCCCGGGCCGAGCTGGCCGCGCCCTGCCGCCTGCTGCCCGCCGCCCCCGCCGGCGCCGCGCTCCGCCTGCAGCTCAGCGTGACACCGGGAGGCGACGGGCGCCGCCGCTTCCGCCTGGCGCTGCGGCGGGCGGAGGCGGGGGGCGGCGCGGTGAGGGGAAGGGGAGGGGGCGGGGGAGGGGCCCGGCGGGGCGAACCGGGGGTCGGGGGGAGGGGAGGGGGCGGGGAAATGGGGGACGGTGGGGGCTGAGGCCCGGGAGCCCGGAGGGAGCGGGGCGGAACCGGGGGAGAACCGGAACGGGGGACCCGGGATTGGGGACACGAGGGGGGCTCGGGATTGTCCCGCGATTGACCTGGGGTGACCCGGGATTGTCCCCCCGGGATTGTCACCATGGGAGGGACCTTGGGATTGTCCCCTGGGATTGTCCCGTGTCACCCCCAGCCAGGCACCAGGGACAGGGACAAGGGACACAGGGACACAGGGATGGGGACAGGGACGTGTCCGTGGGGGGGTCAGGGCACTCCAAGAGTGACCAGGCCACCCAAAGTGACGCCAAACCTGTCCCCATTTCTGTCCCCTCCTGTCCCTGTTCCCTCCTCTTCCCTCCTGTCCCCATCCCTGTTCCCTTCTGTCGTCTCTGTCTCCTGTGTCCCATCCCTGTCCTTGTTCCATCTCTGTCTCCATGCCTTCCTGTCCCCTGTGTCCCCTCGTGTCCCCGTCCCCATCCCTGTCCCCTCCTGTCCCTCTCCGCTGGTGTCCCCTGGTGTCCCCGTTGTCCCCAGCCCCTGGCAGAGTGTGACCTGCGGGACATTTCCTACCGCGTCTGCGGCCCCACCTGCCACGAGCTGCAGCTGCCACCGCTGGGGACAGCACCGGGGACAGCACCGGGGACAGCACTGGGGACAGCGGGGACAGCGGCACAGGAGGCGGTGGCGCTGCGGTTCCCCGAGGAGCGCGAGGCCCAGCAGTGGTGGACGGTGCTGAGCAGCTCCCTCAGGGAGGCACGCAGAGGTGGGACACGGGGACATCCCTGGGGACACTGGGGGACATGGGGGACACGGTGCTGAGCAGCTCCCTCAGGGAGGCACGCAGAGGTGGGACAGGGACACTGGGGACATTGGGGGGACATTGGGCACACTGGGGATAGGGGGGACAGTGGTGACAGCAGTGACAGCCCCATCCCCGCCGTGCTCCCGCAGCTGCCGAGGGTGACACAGGGACACCCCTGGTGCCACCACCCGCGGGGACATCCCCGGTGCCACCCGCCGAGGGGCCCGAGCAGGACGCGGAGGAGGCGCAGGTCCTGGAGCTGGCCCAGACAGGTGACACGGGGACTGGGCTGGGACACGCCGGGGCCACCACGGCCCGTCCTGGGGGTGGGACACACCAGGGTCACACATGGGGACATTGGGTCACACAGTGGGGACATTGGGGACTTGGGGTGGGACACAGCAGGACCACCCCAGCCTGTCCCCAAGTGCCACCTGCACAGGGAGGGGGGTGGGACAGCCCTTCCCAGGGGGACATTCCCTGAAATCCCCCGGACCCTGCCCTGGGGTCACCTCCTGTCCCCACGGTGTCCCCAGGCTGTCCCTGGGGCTGGAGGTGCCACCCAGCGGTGTCCCCCTGGTGTCCCCATCCCCACTCTGAGGGGCTGTGGGTGTCAGCCCCAGTGTTCCCAGTGTCCCCTGTGTGTCCCTGAGTGTCCCCATGCCCGCTCTGGGTGCCATCCCCGTGTCCCCGTGTGTCCCTGTATGTCCCTGACTGTCCCCTGTGTGTCCCTGAGTGTCCTCTGTGTGTCCCTGAGTGTCCCCATGCCCGCTCTGGGTGCCATCCCCGTGTCCCCGTGTGTCCCCTCTGTGTCCCCTCTGTGTCCCCTCTGTGTCCCCTGTGTGTCCCTGTGTGTCCCCATGCCTGCTCTGGGTGCCATCCCCGTGTCCCCGTGTGTCCCTGTATGTCCCTGACTGTCCCCTGTGTGTCCCCATGCCCGCTCTGGGTGCCATCCCCATGTCCCCGTGTGTCCCTCTGTGTCCCTGTGTGTCCCCATGCCCGCTCTGGGTGCCATCCCCGTGTCCCCGTGTGTCCCCTCTGTGTCCCCTCTGTGTCCCCCGTGTGTCCCCGTGTGTCCCCATGCCCACTCTGGGTGCCATCCCCGTGTCTCCATGTCTCCCTGTGTGTCCCCTGTGTGTCCCTGAGTGTCCCCTGTGTGTCCCTGTGTGTCCCCATGCCCGCTCTGGGTGCCATCCCCATGTCCCCGTGTGTCCCTGTATGTCCCTGAGTGTCCCCTGTGTGTCCCTGTGTGTCCCCTTGCCCCCTCTGGGTGCCATCCCCTGTGTGTCCCTGTGTGTCCCTGTGGGTCCCTGTGGGTCCCCATTCCCGCTCTGGGTGTCTCTGGGTGCCATCCCCTGTCTGTCCCCTCTGTGTCCCTGTGTGTCCCTGTGTGTCCCTGTGTGTCCCCAGAGGAGCTGGCCCTGCGGCTGGCCGAGGCGGTGGCCTTTGGGGACACGGCGGTGGCAGCACTCTGGGGGCCATCCCCATGTCCCCCGTGTGTCCCTGTGTGTCCCCATGCCTGCTCTGGGTGCCATCCCCCGTGTGTCCCTGTGTGTCCCAGAGGAGCTGGCCCTGCGGCTGGCCGAGGCCATCGCCTTTGGGGACACGGCGGTGGCAGTGCAGAGCGCTCTGGGTGTCTCTGGGTGCCATCCCCTGTGTGTCCCCGTGTCCCCAGAGGAGCTGGCCCTGCGGCTGGCCGAGGCCATCACCTTTGGGGACACGGTGGTGGCAGCACAGAGCGCGGTGGCGCTGGCCCGGCGGCACGCGGAGCTGAGCGTGAGCCTGCGCCCCAGGGACCCGCCCGGGGGCCACGTCAGGTGCGGAGCCTGCCTTCCTCATCCTCATCATCCTCGTCATTGTCATCGCCATCCCCTTTCTCTGCCTCTGCCTTCCTCATCCTCATCATCCTCGTCATCGCCATCCCCTTCCTCTGCCTTCCTCATCCTCATCATCCTCGTCATCGCCATCCCCTTCCTCTGCCTTCCTCATCCTCATCATCCTCGTCATCGCCATCCCCTTCCTCTGCCTTCCTCATCCTCATCATCCTCGTCGTTGTCATCCCCTTCCTCTGCCTTCCTCATCCTCATCATCCTCGTCATTGTCATCCCCTTCCTCTGCCTTCCTCATCCTCATCATCCTCGTCATTGTCATCGCCATCCCCTTCCTCTGCCTTCCTCATCCTCATCATCCTCGTCGTTGTCATCCCCTTCCTCTGCCTTCCTCATCCTCATCATCCTCGTCATTGTCATCACCATCCCCTTCCTCTGCCTTCCTCATCCTCATCATCCTCGTCATTGTCATCGCCATCCCCTTCCTCTGCCTTCCTCATCCTCATCATCCTCGTCATTGTCATCCCCTTCCTCTGCCTTCCTCATCCTCATCATCCTCGTCGTTGTCATCCCCTTCCTCTGCCTTCCTCATCCTCATCATCCTCGTCATCGCCATCCCCTTCCTCTGCCTTCCTCATCCTCATCATCCTCGTCATTGTCATTCTGCCTTCCTCATCCTCATCATCCTCGTCATTGTCATCCCCTTCCTCTGCCTTCCTCATCCTCATCATCCTCGTCATTGTCATCATCATCCCCTTCCTCTGCCTTCCTCATCCTCATCATCCTCGTCATTGTCATTCTGCCTTCCTCATCCTCATCATCCTCGTCATTGTCACCGTCATCCCCTTCCTCTGCCTTCCTCATCCTCATCATCCTCGTCGTTGTCATCCCCTTCCTCTGCCTTCCTCATCCTCATCATCCTCATCATCATTGTCATCCCCTTCCTCTGCCTTCCTCATCATCATCATCATTGTCGTCATCCCCTTCCTCTGCCTCTGCCTTCCTCATCCTCATCATCCTCGTCATTGTCATCCTAATCCCCATGCTCTGCCTTCCTCATCATCCTCGTCCTCTGCCTTCATCATCATCATCATCATCATCCATCACCTCCCTTTTGCCCAGCATGCCCTGCCCCACATCCCAACCCCAAACCCGAAATCCCCAACCCCAGATCCCAACCCCATTATCTTCCACTGGTTCCCATCCCCAAACCCCACATCCCTTTTGTCCATCCCAATCCAAAACCCCACATCCCAAACCCCACACCCCATATATCCCATATATCCCATTATGTCTCCCCCTGGTTCCCAGCATGCCGTACCCCAAACCTCATATCCCAAAACTCATACCCCAAACCCCAATCCCCAAACCCATATCCCATATCCCAAACCCCAGTCCCATATTCCAAACCCCATATATCCCATGAGGTCTCTCCCCCTGGTTCCCAGCATGCCGTGCCCTACACCCCAAACCCCAATCCCAAACCCAAATCCCCAATCTCATATCCTGTATACCCCTTGTATCCCATATATCCCATAAATCCCATTATCTCTCCCCGTGGTTCCCAGCATGCCGTACCCCAAACCCACAGCTCAATCCCATATGTCCCATATGTCCCATATATCCCATATATCCTGTATATTCTGTATCCCATATATCCCATATATCCCATTATCTCTCCCCATGGTTCCCAGCATGCCATACCCCAAACCCACAGCCCAATCCCATATGTCCCATATATCCCATATATCCTGTATATCCTGTATCCCATATATCCCGTATATCCCAAACCCCAATCCCAATCCCATATATCCTCTATATCCCATATATCCCATAAATCCCATTATCTCTCCCCATGGTTCCCAGCATGCTGTACCCCAAACCCACAGCCCATATATCCCATATATCCCATATATCCCGTATATCCCGTATCCCATATATCCCAAACCCCAATCCCCAAACCCATATCCCATATCCCAAACCCCAGTCCCATACTCCAAACCCCATTTATCCCATTCGGTCTCTCCCCCTGGTTCCCAGCATGCCGTACTCCAAATCCCACATATATCCCAAACCCCAATCCCATATACCCCCTATATCCCACATATCCCGTATAGCCCGCTGTATCTCCCCCATTCCCAGCATGCCGTATCCCAATCCCCACGCCCCAATCCCATAGATCCCATAGATCCCATAGATCCCATAATTCCCATAGATCCCATGATGTCTCTCCCCCTGGTTCCCAACATGCCGTACCCCAATCCCTAAACCCCAACCCCATACATCCCCTATATCCCCTATATCCCCTATACGCCATGCTGTCTCTCCCCCTGGTTCCCAGCATGGCGTACCCCGCACCCCAAATCCCAACCCCCTATATCCCAAACCCCGTATGTCCCCTATATCCCCTATACCCCATATATCCCCTATACCCCGTGATGTCTCTCCTGGTTCCCAGCATGCCATACCCCAAACCCCATATATCCCGTATATCCCAAACCCCCTATGTCCCCTATATCCCATACATCCCCTATATCCCCTGTGCCCCACGTATGCCCTATATCCCATGATGTCTCTCCCCCTGGTTCCCAGCATGCCATACCCCAAACCCCATATATCCCGTATATCCCAAACCCCCTATGTCCCCTATATCCCATACATCCCCTATATCCCCTGTGCCCCACGTATGCCCTATATCCCATGGTGTCTCTCCCCCTGGTTCCCAGCATGCCACACCCCAAACCCCACATATCCCGTATATCCCAAACCCCCTATGTCCCCTATATCCCATACATCCCCTATATCCCCTGTGCCCCATGTATGCCCTATATCCCATGATGTCTCTCCCCCTGGTTCCCAGCATGCCACACCCCAATCCCATATATCCCAAACCCTCTATATCCCCTATATTCCCTATATCCCATATATTCCCTATGTCCAATATATCCCTTACACCCCATACATGCCCTATATCACATGATGTCTCCCCATTCCCAGCATGGCGTACCCCAATCCCCACGCCCCAATCCCCTATATCCCATTTAACCCCATATAACCCATGTATCCCATACATCCCCTATATCCCATCTATATCCCATCTATCCCATTGTCTCTCCCCGTTCCCAGCATGGCGTACCCCAATCCCCACGCCCCAATCCTGTATATCCCATTTAACCCCATATAACCCATGTATCCCATACATCCCCTATATCCCCTATATCCCATACGTATCCCATCTATCCCATTGTCTCTCCCCATTCCCAGCATGGTGTACCCCAATCCCCACGCCCCAGTCCCGTATATCCCAAACCCCATATAACCCATATATCCCCTACATCCCCTATATCCCATCTATATCCCCTATATCCCATCTATATCCCATCTATCCCATTGTCTCTCCCCGTTCCCAGCATGGCGTACCCCAATCCCCACGCCCCAATCCCGTATATCCCATTTAACCCCATATAACCCGTATATCCCGTACATCCCCTATATCCCCTATATCCCATCTGTATCCCATCTATCCCATTGTCTCTCCCCGTTCCCAGCATGCCGTACCCCAATCCCCACGCCCCAATCCCGTATATCCCATTTAACCCCATATAACCCATGTATCCCATACATCCCCTATATCCCATCTATCCCATACGTATCCCATGTATCCCATTGTCTCTCCCCGTTCCCAGCATGTCGTACCCCACACACCCACGCCCCAATCCCGTATATCCCATTTAACCCCATATAACCCATGTATCCCATATAACCCCATATAACCCATGTATTCCATCTATATCCCATCTATCCCATTGTCTCTCCCCGTTCCCAGCATGGCGGTGGGGGTGGAGGACGCCACGTCCTCGGCCAGCATCACCCTGCGGGTGCAGCCCCACGTCACCATCGGCACCCTCAAGGAGCAGGTACGGACACCGGGCACACCTGGGCACACCTGGGGTCACCCAGGGTCACCTGGGGACACCTGGAGTCACCTGTGGCCACCTGGGATCACTGGGGTCACATGGGGTCAATCGGGGTCACCTGGGGGAATGGGGTCACCTGGAGCCGTGCAGGGTCATGAGGGGTCACCTGGGGCTCGCCTGGGATTTTGCTTGGGATCCCATCTGGGATCTCCCCCAGGACCTCCCCTGGGATTTTACCTGGGCTCTCTCCTGTCCCCCCAGGTGTTCCATGAGTGTGCGTTCCCCCTGTGCCCCCAATCGCCCTGGATCCCCCCAGGATCCCCCAGATCCCCCAGGATCCCCCCGATCCCCCAGGATCCCCATTTCCCTGCAGGTGTTCCACGAGTACGGGTTCCCCTGATCCCCCAGGGTTCCCCTGATCCCCCAGGATCCCCCCGATCCCCCAGGATCCCCCCGATCCCCCAGGCTCCCCCCGACCCCCCAGGATCCCCCATCCCCCAGGATCCCCCGATCCCCAGGATCCCCGATCCCCAGGATTCCCTTTCCCCCCAGGTGTCCCCGATGAGTACGGGTCCCCCCCCCAATCCCCAGGATCCCCAATCCCCCAGGATCCCCCCAATCCCCAGGATCCCCCGATCCCCAGGATCCCCCGATCCCCAGGATCCCCGATCCCCCAGGATTCCCTTTCCCCGCAGGTGTTCCGCGGGTTCCCCGGGTTCCCTCCCCAATCCCCCAGGATCCCCGATCCCCATCTCCCCAATCCCCCAGGATCCCCAATCCCCCAGGATCCCCCGATCCCCCAGGATCCCCCCGATCCCCAGGATCCCCAATCCCCAGGCTCCCCGATCCCCCAGGCTCCCCCGATCCCCCAGGATCCCCCCGATCCCCCAGGATCCCCCGATCCCCCAGGATCCCCTTTCCCCGCAGGTGTTCCGCGAGTACGGGTTCCCGCCCGGGGCGCAGCGCTGGATCATCGGGCAGAGCCTGTGCCGGGACGGGCGCAGCCTGGCCTCCTACGGCATCCGCCGCGACGGCGACCCCGCCTTCCTCTTCCTCCTCTCGGCGCGGCCAGCGCCGGAACCGCCGGGAGCGGCACCGGCAGCGGCACCGGCAGCGGCACCGGCGGGCCCCGAGCGGCAGCGGGAGCTGCAGGCGCAGGAGCTGCTGCGCGCCGCGGGGCTGCACGGGGACGGGGACGGACACGGGGACGGCGCACCTGGAGCAGGTACGGGGATGGGGATGGAGCAGGTACGGGGCTGCACGGGGATGGGGACGGACACGGGGATGGGGATGGAGCAGGTACGGGGGACGGCGACCTGGGGCTGCATGGGGATGGGGGACGGACACGGGGGGACAGGCGCACCTGGAGCAGGTAGGGGATGGGGATGGAGCAGGTGCAGGGGGCTGGAGGGGACAGGGACGGACACGGGGACAGCGCACCTGGAGCAGGTACGGGGCTGGAGCAGGTACGGGGCTGCACGGGGATGGGGACGGACACGGGGACGGCGCACCTGGAGCAGGTACGGGGCTGGGGATGGGGATGGAGCACCTGGAGCAGGTATGGGGATGGGGATGGGGATGGAGCACCTGGAGCAGGTATGGGGATGGGGATGGGGATGGAGCAGGTACGGGGCTGCACCTGGAGCAGGTACGGGGCTGGGGCTGGGGATGGGGATGGAGCAGGTACGGGGCTGCACGGGGACGGACACAGGGACGGCGCACCTGGAGCAGGTACGGGGCTGCATGGGGATGGGGATGGAGCAGGTACGGGGATGGGGATGGAGCAGGTACGGGGCTGCTCGGGGACGGGGACGGACACGGGGACAGCGCACCTGGAGCAGGTACGGGGCTGGGGATGGGGATGGAGCAGGTACAGGACGGACACGAGGATGGAGCACCTGGAGCAGGTATGGGGCTGGGGATGGACGGACACGGGGATGGAGCACCTGGAGCAGGTACAGGGCTGGAGCCTTCCTCAGCAGCAGCCTCGGCCTGCTTCTTCCTCCTCATCATCCTCATCCTGCTCCTTCCTCACCATCTTCTGCTCGCTGTTGCTGCTCCTGTTCCTTCCTCATCATCCTCATCGTTTTCAGCCTGCTCCTGCTGCTGCTCCTTTCTCACCATCCTCATCCTGCACCTTCCTCATCATCCTCAGCCTGCTGCTCCTGCTCCTTCCTCCTCAGCTTGTTCCTTCCTCATCATCATCCTCAGCCTGCTCCTTCCTCCCCATTCTCAGCCTGCTGCTGCTCCTGTTGCTTCCTCATCATCATCCTGCTCCTGCTCTTCTTCGCCATCCTCATTCCTGCTACTCCTGCTGCTGCTCCTTCCTCACCATCCTCAGCCTCCTGCTCCTTCATCATCCTCCTCCTCCTGTTCCTTCCTTCTCCTTTTCTCCTCCTCCATCTCCTTCCTCCCATTCCGTCCCCCTGTCCCTCTCCAGTGCCCCCCATTCCCATTCCCTGTCCCCTGTCCTGTCCTGTTCTGGGTGGGTGCCAGCCCACGCCGTGTCCGGCTGTCCCCAGGCCGTGTCCCCGAGGAGCCCCCGGAGCGGATGGACATCGGGGACATCCGGGATCACCTGGACTCGCTGCAGCTCTGGGACAGCGCCGGGACCCCGCCCACGGGCCCTGAGCCCCGCCCACCCTCACCTGAGCAGGTACGGGGGGATCCTGCCCTGATCCCAACCCCTGATCCCTGATCCAATCCCACGGGCCCTGAGCCCCGCCCACTCTCACCTGAGCAGGTAGGGGGGCACCTGATCCCTGATCCCCATCCTGATCCTAATCCTGATCCCTGATCCTGATCCCAATCCCTGATCCCAGTCCCAGTGTTTCAGGGTGGACACAGCCCCCAGGCACCTGATCCCCCACTGCCTGATCCTGTGACATATCCCTTATCCTGATCCCAATCCTTGATCCTGATCCCAATCCCTATCCCTTATCCTGATCCTAATCTTGCCCCAGCCCCTTCATCCTGATCCCATTCCCATTCCCATTCCCATTCCCATTCCCATTCCCGTTCCAATCCCAATCCCAATCCCATTCCCAGGGCTGGCCATGCCCCCAGTGGATCCCCACCCCTGATCCCAGATGCCCCAATCCCAATCCCAATCCCAATGATCCCAATCCCAATAACCCCATTGAGGGCTCCGTGATCCCAGTGCCAGTCCTGAACAAGCCCACCCTGATCCCTGTGAGATGTCTCTGATCCCGATCCCTGATCCTGATCCCAATCCCTGATCCCAGTCCCAGTGTTTCAGGGTAGACACAGCCCCCAGGCACTGCCTACCCCCACTGCCCGGGCTGTGACATGTGCCCTGTTCCTGTTCCCAGTCCCATTCCCAGTTCCAATCCCAATCCTAATTCTCTTCAGTGCCAGGAGGCGGGATCAATCAATGGGATCAATCAATGGGATATGGATCCCAATGGGATCCCAATCGGGCCCCATTCCCACTGCAGGATCTGGGATCAATCAATGGGATCCAATGGGGACTATGGGCCCACCCGGCCGGGCTGTGAGATGTGCCCCAATCCCAATCCCAATGATCCCAATCCCAATAACCCCAATGGGATATGGGATCTATGGGATCAGCCCACAGTGGACCCCTGAGTGCCAGCCCACCCGGGATCAATCAATGGGATCAATCAATGGGATCAATCAATGGGATCCCAATCAATGGGATATGGGATCTGGGGACCAAACAATGGGATTTATGGGATCAAGCCCACCCGGCTGGGCTGTGAGATGTGGCAGTGCCAATAATGCGGGATCTATGGGATCAATCAATGGGATATGGGATCTATGGGATCCCAATCCCAATGGACCCGGCAGTGCCAGCAGGTGCAGGATCAATCAATGGGATATGGGATCAATCAATGGGATATGGGATCTATGGGACCAAACAATGGGATTTATGGGATCAGCACGACGGGACCCGGCAGTGCCAGCAGGTACGGGATCTATGGGATCAATCAATGGGATCAATCAATGGGATATGGGATCTATGGGATCAGCGCGATGGGACCCGGCAGTGCCAGCAGGTACGGGATCTATGGGATCAATCAATGGGATCAATCAATGGGATATGGGATCTATGGGATCAGCGCGACGGGACCCGGCAGTGCCAGCAGGTACGGGATCAATCAATGGGATCAATCATGGGATCAATCAATGGGATCAATCAATGGGATATGGGATCTATGGGACCAAACAATGGGATTTATGGGATCAGCGCGACAGGGACCGGCAGTGCCAGCAGGTACGGGATCTATGGGATCAATCAATGGGATATGGGATCTATGGGATCAGCGCGATGGACCCGGCAGTGCCAGCAGGTACGGGATCAATCAATGGGATATGGGATCAATCAATGGGATATGGGATCTATGGGACCAAACAATGGGATTTATGGGATCAGCACGACGGGACCCGGCAGTGCCAGCAGGTACGGGATCTATGGGATCAATCAATGGGATCAATCAATGGGATATGGGATCTGTGGGATCAGCGCGACGGGACGCGGCAGTGCCAGCAGGTACGGGATCAATCAATGGGATCAATCTATGGGATATGGGATCTATGGGATCAAACAATGGGATTTATGGGATCAGCGTGACGGGACCCAGCAGTGCCAGCAGGTATTGCTGTGGTATGGGACTTATGGGATATAGGATCAATGGGATATGGGATCAATCAATGGGATCAATGGGATCAATCAATAGGATATGGGATCAGCGCGACGGGACCCAGCAGTGCCAGCAGGTATTGCTGTGGTATGGGATTTATGGGATATGGGATCAATGGGATATGGGATCTATGGGGTCAGCGCAACAGGACGCGGCAGTGCCAGCAGGTACGGGATCTAGGGGATATGGGATCTATGGGATCAATCAATGGGATCAATCAATGGGATCAATCAATGGGATCAAT
The DNA here is from genome assembly GCA_024865655.1 of Emberiza elegans. Classification (NCBI taxonomy): domain Eukaryota; kingdom Metazoa; phylum Chordata; class Aves; order Passeriformes; family Fringillidae; genus Emberiza; species Emberiza elegans. The sequence continues at coordinate 813,115 of JALJVW010000084.1, read as the reverse complement.
CAATGGGATATGGGATCAGCGCGATGAACCCGGCAGTGCCAGCAGGTACGGGATCTAGGGGATCAATCAATGGGATATGGGATCTATGGGATCAGCGCGATGAACCCGGCAGTGCCAGCAGGTACAGGATCTATGGGATCAATCAATGGGATATGCGATCAGCGCGACGGGACGCGGCAGTGCCAGCAGGTATTGCTGTGGTATGGGATTTATGGGATATGGGATCAATGGGATATGGGATCAATCTATGGGATCTATGGGATCAATCAGTGGGATATGGGATCAGTGGGGTACGGGATCAGCGTGACGGGACACTCATTTTCCAATTTTTCCCATTTTCCGCCTTTTTTCCCCCATTCCCAGGCGCTGGAGGCAGAGCGGCAGCAGAACCTGGCGCAGCCACTCCCATTTTCCCATTTTCCCCGGGTTTATTTCCCATTCCCCCCCCCAATTTTTCCCATTTTTCCCATTTTCCCTGTTTTTCTCCCTGTCCCCAGGCACTGCAGGTGGAGCATCAGCGGAACCTGGTGCAGCTGCTGCTCCCATTTTCCCCGGGCTTTTTCCCATTTTTTCCCCGATTTTTCCCATTTTTCTCATTTTTCCCATTTTCCCGGTTTTTGTCCCCAGGTGCTGGAGGCGGAGCGCCAGCAGAACCTGGCGCAGCTGCTGCTCCCATTTTTCCATTTTTCCCATTTTCCGCATTTGTTTTTTCTCATTTCCCCGGGTTTTTTCCCATTTTTTCCCCGATTTTTCTCATTTTTCCCATTTTCCTGGTTTTTGTCCCCATTCCCAGGCGCTGGAGGCAGAGCGGCAGCAGAACCTGGTGCAGCTGCTGCTCCCATTTTCCCATTTTCCATGGGTTTTTTTCCCATTTCCCTGGGTTTTTTCCCATTTTTCCCCCATTTTTCTCATTTTTCCCGTTTTCCCGGTTTCTGTCCCCGTTCCCAGGCGCTGGAGGCGGAGCGGCAGCAGAACCTGGCGCAGCTGCTGCTCCCATTTTTCCATTTTTCCCATTTTCCCATTTTTTTTTCCCATTTCCCTGAGTTTTTTTCCCATTTTTTTTTTCCATTTTTTTCATTTTTCCCATTTTCCCCATTTTTCTCCCCATTTCCAGGCGCTGGAGGCAGAGTGTCAGCAGAACCTGGCGCAGCTGCTGCTCCCATTTTCCCATTCTCCCTGGGTTTTTTTTCCATTTTTCCTGGGTTTGTTTTTCCCGTTTTTCCCCATTTTTCCCGTTTTCCCGGTTTCTGTCCCCCTTCCCAGGCGCTGGAGGCGGAGCGGCAGCAGAACCTGGCGCAGCTGCTGCTCCCATTTTCCCATTTTTCCATTTTCCCTGGGTTTTTTTCCCGTTTTTCCCGTTTTTCCCCATTTTTCTCATTTTTCCCGTTTTCCCGGTTTCTGTCCCCATTCCCAGGCGCTGGAGGCGGAGCGGCAGCAGAACCTGGCGCAGCTGCTGCTCCCATTTTCCCATTTTCCCTGGGTTTTTTTCCCGTTTTCCCCCATTTTTCTCATTTTTCCCGTTTTCCCGGTTTCTGTCCCCATTCCCAGGCGCTGGAGGCGGAGCGGCAGCAGAACCTGGCGCAGCTGCTGCGGGCGGAGGAGGCGGGGCTGGTGCTGAACCCGGAGCCGCTCGAGTGCGGGATCTGCCTGCAGGAGGTGCCGGCGGGCCGGGCCGTGCTGCTGCGCGACTGCCTGCACAGCTTCTGCCGGTACCGGCACCTGGGCACACCTGGGCACACCTGGGCACACCTGGGATATACCTGGGATATACCTGGGATATACCTGGGCACACCTGGGATACACCTGGGATACACCTGGGCACACCTGGGATATACCTGGGCACACCTGGGATACACCTGGGATGGACTGGAATACACCTGGGATAGGCTGGGATATACCTGGGCACACCTGGGATACACCTGGGATAGGCTGGGATATACCTGGGCACACCTGGGATAGGCTGGGATATACCTGGGATACACCTGGGATATACCTGGGATATGCCTGGGATACACCTGGGCACACCTGGGATACACCTGGGATACACCTGGGATACACCTGGGATACACCTGGGATACACCTGGGCACACCTGGGATAGGCTGGGATATACCTGGGATACACCTGGGCACACCTGGGATACACCTGGGATACACCTGGGATACACCTGGGCACACCTGGGATAGGCTGGGATATACCTGGGATATACCTGGGCACACCTGGGATACACCTGGGATCCTGGGATACACCTGGGATACACCTGGGCACACCTGGGATACCCCCATTACACCTGGGATACACCTGGTCCACCTGGGATGGCTGGGGCCCCTGGGCACACCTGGGATACACCTGGGATAGGCTGGTCCCTGGGATATACCTGGGACCACCTGGGCACACCTGGGATACACCTGGGACACGCCCCACGCCTGGGATATACCTGGGATATACCTGGGCACACCTGGGATACACCTGGGATACGCCTGGGATACGCCTGGGATATACCTGGGATATACCTGGGCACACCTGGGATACACCTGGGATACGCCTGGGATATACCTGGGATACACCTGGGATATACCTGGGATACACCTGGGATATACCTGGGATAGGCTGGGATGCACTTGGACACACCTGGGGTACACACAAGATACACCTGAACACACCTGGGACACACCTGGGACACCCCCAGCATCACTGACCCCATCCTAGTGTCCCTGACCCCTCAGCCCCCCGTGACCCCTCAGTGTCCCCGTGACCCCCGTCAGTGTCCCTGACCCCCCCGGGTGTCCCCAGGGAGTGCCTGCGGCAGGTGATCAACTTCAGCGAGGAGCCGGTGGTGGCCTGTCCCTTCCGCGATGTCACCTACGCCTGCGGCAGCCACCTGCAGGAGCGCGAGATCCGCGCGGTGAGCCCCGGGGGGGACCGGGCTGTCCCCTCGGGTAGGGCTGGGGTCCCCAGGGGTGGGTGGCAGTGACGCAGGGGGTCCCAGTGCCACCCCTGGCATGGGGGCTGGTGACACAGGGGTCCCCAGGGTGGGTGACAGTGACTCAAGGGGTCCCAGTGCAGACATGTCACCCCTGGTGCGGGGTGGTGACACAGGGGTTCCCAGGGTTGGGTGACAGTGACTCAAGGGGTCCCCAAGGGTGGGTGACAGTGACTCAGGGGTCCCAGTGCCACCCCCTCGATGTCCCCAATGTCCTCGATGTCCCCGATGTCCCCGTGTCCCCAGCTGCTGTCCCCCGAGGAGCACACACAGGGCACATCTGGATACACTCAGGGTTGCCATGGGTGGGTGACGGTGACTCAGGGGTCCCAGTGCCATCCCCCCAATGTCCCCGATGTCCCCAATGTCGCAGCTGCTGTCCCCCGAGGAGCACGCGCGGTTCCTGGCGCGGGGGCTGGCGCTGGCTCAGGGTCCCAGTGCCACCCCCCCGATGTCCCCGATGTCCCCAATGTCCCCGTGTCCCCAGCTGCTGTCCCCCGAGGAGCACGCGCGGTTCCTGGCGCGGGGGCTGGCGCTGGCCGAGCGCCGCAGCCGGAACAGTTTCCACTGCCGCGGCCGGGACTGCCCGGGCTGGTGCTTCTACGAGGACGCGGTGAACGAGTTCCCGTGCCCGGTGTGCGGGGCCCTCAACTGCCTCCTGTGCAAGGTGAGCCCGGGGGGGCCGCGGGGCGCGGGGGGGTCCCGGGGGTCCCGCGCTCACCGCCGCCCCCCCCAGGCCATCCACGAGGGGCAGAACTGCCGGCAGTACCAGGACGAGCTGCAGCTGCGGGCGCTGCACGACGCGGCCGCGCGCCAGACGCGGGACATGCTGCAGGTGCGGGGGGGTCCGGGGGGTCCCCGCGGGCCTGACCCCCCCCCCTGGGGGCCTGACCCCCCCTCCGGACCCCCCCAGACGCTGGTGCAGCGGGGCGAGGCCATGCACTGCCCCACGTGCCGCATCGTGGTGCAGAAGAAGGACGGCTGCGACTGGATCCGCTGCACCGTGTGCCAGACCGAGATCTGCTGGGTCACCAAGGGCTGTGCTGGGGTCTGGGGTGAGGGGACCCCTGGGGATGTCTGGGGTCCTGGGGGTTTGGGGTGAGCGGGGTTCCGGGGGGATCCAGGGGGATCCGGGGGGATCAGCTGCACCGTGTGCCAGACCGAGATCTGCTGGGTCACTGAGGGACCCCGATGGGGGCCGGGGGTGAGGGGGGTCCCGGGGGTGAGGAGGGGTCACCAAGGGCTGTGCTGGGGTCTTGGGATGAGGGGGGACCCCAGGGTAAGGGGGGACACACAGTGACCCCAGGGTGAGGGGGGGGACACAGAGTGACCCCAGGGTGACCCCAGGGTGACCCCAGGGTGAGGGGGGGGACACAGAGTGACCCCAGGGTGACCCCAGGGTGACCCCAGGGTGAGGGAGGGGACACACAGTCACCCCACAGTGACCCCAGGGTGTCCCCAGGGTGAGGGGGGCACACAGAGTGCCCCCACTGACCCCTGCCCTGTCCCCGCAGGGCCCCGGTGACACCAGTGGCGGCTGTCGCTGCAATGTCAATGGCCAGAGGTGCCACCCCCGGTGCCAGAACTGCCACTGACCCCGCTGGGGACAGCCTGGGGTCACCGAGGGACGGACACGGACGGACAAACGGACGGAGCTGGCACGGGCGGAGACACCCGGGGGCACCGGGAGGGGCCACGTCCAGCGGGGATGGAGAGAGAGGACACAGGGACAGACGGACAGAGCACGGACACACGGACAGAGCCGAGGATGGACACTGGGACGGCCTCGGGGCGTGGAGGGGCCGGGACCCGTGGGGGGCCCAATAAAGCCACTGAGTGTCACAGGCTGGCACTGCCACCCACATGGGGACAGGGACACGGGGACAGCCCCGGTGTGGGGACAGGGGCACGGGGACACCCCTGGCATGGCCACCGGCTGTGGGGACATGGGCATGGGAACTCCCCCGGTGTGGGGACAGGGACATGGGGACAGTCCCGGTGTGGGGACAGGGACATGGGGACAGCCCCGGTGTGGGGACAGGGACACACCTGGCATGGGGACAGGGTCACCCTGGCACTGCCACCCGTGTGGGGACAGGGACATGGGGACAGGGACACGGGGACAGCCCCGGTGTGGGGACAGGGGCACGGGGACAACCCTGGCATGGCCACCGGTGGTGGGGACAGGGACACAGGGACAGCCCCGGTGTGGGGACAGGGACACGGGGACACCCCTGGCACTGCCACCGGTGTGGGGACAGGGACATGGGGACAGCCCCAGGGTGGGGACGGGGACACCCCCTGGGATGGGGACAGGGACAAGGGGACACCCCAGCATGGCCACCACCATGGGGACAGGGACAGAGGTCACTCCGGGATGGGGACAGGGACAGGGATGGGGACAGTGAGGGGTCAGAGGTCACTCTGGGATGGGGACAGTGAGGGGTCAGAGGTCACTCCGGGATGGGGACAGTGAGGGGTCAGAGGTCACTCCGGGATGGGGACAGGGACTGGGATGGGGATGGGGACACGGAGTGAGGGGTCAGAGGTCACTCCGGGATGGGTCAAGGGGAGCTGGTGCTGAACGAGACCCCAGAGCCAGCGGGGGCTGCGGGGGGGACACGGCACCGGCACGGGCTGGGCAAAGACTGACCCAGACTGACCCAGACTGACCCACGGCTGGGCACGGGCTGACCCACACCCGGACAGAGCCAGCCCCACTCGTGGCCCCACAGGAAGGCCAGACTGGCCCCACTCGTGTTTCCGTTCTGTGGAACCCCAGCCTTTATTCCCACCCCACACCGACCCAGGACAGACCCAGCCCCACACCCAGGACAGACGGACAGACTGACCCCACTCGTGTGTTCCTGTGGAACCCCAGCCTTTATTCCCCAGACTGCCCCCCGTGTGTTCCTGTGGAACCCCAGCCTGACCCAGGACAGACGGAGGGGGTGAGGACCCCCAACCCCCCTCCTGGGTTCCTGGGGACCTTTATTCCCCCTCCTGGGGGGGGTGGGGACCCCCCAAAGCCCCTCCGGGGGGGGGGGGACCCCCAAAGCCCCTCCTGGGGGGGGGTGGGGACCCCCCAAAGCCCCTCCTGGGGGGGGGTGGGGACCCCCCAAAGCCCCTCCTGGGGGGGGTGGGGCTCGGGGCCCCCCCGGGCCGGGCCCTACTTGGGGGGCCGGTACAGCATCTTGCGGCTCTTGAGCACGGCCCACTTGTGCCGCTTCATGTAGTACAGCAGCGGCGCCAGCAGCGCCGACATCAGCAGCAGCTGGGGGGACGGGGCGTGGGGGGGGGGCCAGGGGGCCGAGGCCGCCCAGCCCCCCCTGAGACCCCAGCCCCACCCTGAGAGCCCCCCTGAGCCCCCCCCGAGCACCCAATGCCACCGTGAGAGCCCCCCTGAGCCCCCAATGCCACCGTGAGAGCCCCCGAGCCCCCCTGAGCCCCCGGCCCCACCCTGAGCCCCCCGAGCCCCCCCTGAGCCCTCAGCCCCACTGTGAGAGCCCCCTGAGCCCCCCATGAGACCCCAGCCCCACTCTGAGCCCCTCCTGAGCACTTCCTGAGCCCCCAGCCCCACCGTGAGAGCCCCCCGAGACCCCAGCCCCCCATTGCGCCCCCAGCCCCACCTTGAGCCCCGTGCTGAGGCACCCCCAGCGCCCCCCAGCCCCACCTTGAGCCCCCCCAGCCCCCATTGCGCCCCCAGCCCCACCCCGAGCCCCCCGTTGCGCCCCCAGCCCCACCCTGAGCCCCCCCAGCCCCCATTGCGCCCCCAGCCCCACCTTGAGCCCCTCCAGCCCCCATTGCGCCCCCAGCCCCACCCCGAGCCCCCCGTTGCGCCCCCAGCCCCACCTTGAGCCCCATCCTTTTGCGGTGGTCGTGCTCGGGCTCGGCCGCCCAGCGCAGGAAGGTGCAAACGTCCTTGGCAATCTGGGACATGGTGGCCGGGGTCCCTGGGGGGGCACGGGGGAGTGAGAGCCACACCGGGACCCCCGAGACCCCCACTGACCCCCAGGGACCCCACGGATCCCACTGAGACCCCACAGGAACCCGAGAGACCGCACAGAGACCCCCTAGACCCCTCTGGGACCCCCAAGACCCCCAGAAACCCCATGGATCCCACTGGGAGCCCCATGGACCCCACAGGGACCCTCCCAATACTTGGGGAGGTCAGAGCCCCCCCGGACCCCCTCAGACCCCCCCCCCGGACCCCCTCAGGGCACCCCCAGACCCCCCAGACCCTTCCATAACCCTCCCAGCCCCAGCAGGACCCCCCCAAATGCCCATGCAGACCCCTCCCAGGACCCCCAGCCAGCCCTCAGACCCCTCCAGACCCCATCCAGCCCAGCAGGACCCTGCCAGGGACCCTTTAAGCCCCCCAGGACCGCTGTAAGCCCCCAAAAGCCCCCAGGACCGCTGTAAGCCCCCCCCTTGCAGCCCCCGTACCATCGTCGTACTCCAGCACCTCGTCGTAGATGGGGGGGGCCATGCCGATGGCCTGGCCAGGGAAGTAGGGGTTGTAATGGAGCCCCTCCCTCAGCGAGACCCCCGCGGGGGCGTCACAGTACCCGGTCAGGAGGGCGAACACGTAATCCTCGCCCCCGTGCCTAAAGGGTTAATAACAGATCAATAACGGATCAATAACGGATCAATAATGGATCAATAATGGCGTCACAGCACCCCGTGAGCAGGGCGAACACATAATCCTCGCCCCCGTGCCTAAAGGGTTAATAATGGATCAATAACTGATCAATAACGGATCAATAATGGCGTCACAGCACCCGTCAGGAGGGCGAACACGGAATCCTCACCCCCGTGCCTAAAGGGTTAATAACAGACCAATATCGGATCAATAACGGATCAATAATGGATCAATAATGGTGTCACAGTACCCGGTCAGGAGGGCGAACACGTAATCCTCACCCCCGTGCCTGAAGGGTTAATAATGGATCAATAACGGATCAATAACAGATCAATAACGGATCAATAATGGATCAATAACGGATCAATGGGGTCAGAGAACATGTAATCCTCACCCCCGTGCCTAAAGGGTTAATGGAATCAATAACGGATCAATAACGGATCAATAATGGATCAATAATGGATCAATAATGGCATCACAGCACCCCGTGAGCAGGGTGAACACGTAATCCTCAACCCTGTGCCTGGAGGGTTAATGGAATCAATAACGGATCAAGAATGGGATCAGTGGGGTCACCTGGCACTGACGATGTAGCTCAGGTCTGGGGGCAGGGCCCCATTGTTGGGGTGACCCCAGAGCCCCCCAAAGCCCCCCAGAGCCCCCCAAAGGCCGTACCCCACACCTGGCTGTCCCTGTCTCACCTGGCATTGACGATGTAGCTCAGGTCCGGGGGCAGGGCCCCGTTGTTGGGGTGACCCCAAAGCCCCCCAGAGCCCCCCAAGCCCCCCCCAGGACCCCCCAAAGGCCGTACCCCACACCTGTCTGTCCCCGTACCCTCACCTGGCATTGACGATGTAGCTCAGGTCCGGGGGCAGGGCCCCGTTGTTGGCCGCCCGCGCAGCCTCGGGGTTGGGGTAGGGCTTGGGGAAATGATCCGAGATCTTCCCGGGACGCATGAACATCTCCCCGTTCTCATCGGGGCCATCCTGCACCTCCACCTGCACAGGTGAGACACGGACAGGTGAGACACAGGTGAGACACAGGGACAGGGACAGGGAGAGACAGAGACACAGGGACAGCAGGGACAGGGACAGCAGGGACACAGGGACAGCAGGGCCCCCATGAACATCTCCCCGTTCTCATCGGGGCCGTCCTGCACCTCCACCTGCACAGGTGAGACAGGTGAGGACAGGTGAGATACACAGGTGAGATACAGACAGGTGAGACACAGGTGAGACACAGACAGGTGAGAGACAGAGACACAGGGACAGAGACACAGGGACACAGGGACAGCAGGGACAGGGACAGCGGGGACAGGGACAGCAGGGCCCCCATGAACATCTCCCCATTCTCATCGGGGCCGTCCTGCACCTCCACCTGCACAGGTGAGACAGGTGAGACACAGGGACGGCACTGGGAATGGTGGGACAGGGACATTGGGACAGCAGGGGTGGCAGGACAGGCACAGTGACAGCAGTGCCATGGTGGTGGCAGCACAGGGGCACCGCAGGACAGGGACACGGGGACACCAGGGACAGGGGCAACCGGACACTGGGAATGGCAGGATGGGGACATTGGGACACCATGGAGGACAGGGGTGGGGACACCAGGACGGGGTGGGGACACCAGGGACAGGGACAGCAGGACACTGGGACGGAGCCAGCAGGACATTGGGACAGCAGGACAGTGACAATGACACATCAGGGACAGCAAGGGCACTGGGGACACTGGGGGTGGCAGCACAGGGACTGCAGGGCACTGGGATGGAGCCAGCAGGACACAGACAGTGGGACACGAGGGGTGGCAGCACAGGGACACTGGGGACAGCCTGCGGGGCGCACAGGGGCACTGGGACATTGGGGACAGCAGGACAGGGAGGCGCTGGGGACACTGGGGACAGGGACAGCAGGACACCAGGGGGGACAGGGGCATGGGGACATTGGGGACACCAGGGATGGCAACACAGGGGCACAGAGATTGAGGACAGCAGACTGAGGACACAGGGACACTGGGGACAGCAGCACAGGGACATTGGGACACCACAGGTGGCAGCAGTGACACTGGGGGTGGCACAGGGGTGGCGGTGTCACCTCCTCTGCCAGCGCCTTGGCCTCGGCCTCGGTGTGGCTGACGCCGATGAGGTTCCGGAAAGCCAAATACTCCATGGAGTGACAGGCGGAGCACACCTGGCGGTACACCTGGAACCCCCTGCGCACACTGCGGGGAAAAGAGACCCCAAAATTACCCCAAAAACCCCAAAATCACCCCAAACACACCTGGCGGTACACCTGGAACCCCCTGCAAACACTGCGGGGAAAAGAGACCCCAAAATCACCCAAAATTACCCCAAACACACCTGGCGGTACACCTGGAACCCCCTGCACACTGAGAGGGTACAAGGGGGTTATACACCCCAAAGCTACCCAAAATCACCCCAAAATCACCCCAAACACACCTGGCGGTACACCTGGAACCCCCTGCGCACACTGTGGGGAAAAGAGACCCCAAAATCACCCAAAATCACCCCAAAATTACCCCAAAATCACCCAAACACACCTGGCGGTACACCTGGAACCCCCTGCGGATACTGGGGGGGACAGGGGAGTTACAGACCCCAAACTCACCCCAAACTCACCTGGAACCCCCCGCGCACACTGCAGGGACACAGCGGGGTTACAGACCCCAAAAACCCCAAAACGACCCCAAAACACACCTGGAACCCCTGGAACACCAGGGACACAGCCCCCAAAACCCCAAAAAACCCCAAAACACCTGGAACCCCAAACACACCCCAGGACCCCCTCTGGGTAGGGGTGCCCCAGGGACCCCAAAACCCCAAAAGGGACCCCAAACACCCTGAGAACCCCATTTTCATACCTGGCATGGTCAGAGCCCCAAACCCCAAACCCCCAAGGACCCCCATCCCCCCATACCTGGTGGGGACAGGGACCCCTCAGACCCCCAGGGACCCCAGTCCCCCCCCCCTCACCTGGTGTGGTCCAGCGCGGACAGGGACCCCCCAAAGCCCCCCAGGACCCCCAGATCCCCCATTTCCCTCACCTGGCAAGGTCCAGAGAAGACAGAGACCCCCAAAGCCCCCCAGAACACCCTAATTTCCCATTCCCCCCTCACCTGGCGTGGTCCAGTGCAGACAGGGACCCCCAGGACCCCCCCAGGACCCCCATTTCGCTCACCTGGCGTGGTCCAGCGCAGACAGGGACCCCCAGGACCCCCCAAACCCCACCCAGGACCCCCAAACCCCAATCCCCCCTCACCTGGCGTGGTCCAGCGCGGACAGGGACCCCCAGGACCCCCCAAAGCCCCCATTTCGCTCACCTGGCGTGGTCCAGCGCGGACAGGGACCCCCAAATTCCCCATTTTGCTCACCTGGCGTGGTCCAGCGCGGACAGGGACCCCCAGGACCCCCCAAATTCCCCATTTTGCTCACCTGGCGTGGTCCAGCGCGGACAGGGACCCCCAGGACCCCCCAAATTCCCCATTTCGCTCACCTGGCGTGGTCCAGCGCGGACAGGAGGCCGCCGTGGCTCCAGGGCAGGCTCGGGGGGTGCAGCTCCAGCTCCCCCGCGCTCACGGGGCCCCCCCCGAGGGACAGGGACAGCGCCACGGCCAGGGACCCCCCCCCCGCCAGCGCCCCCAGCACGGCCAGGGACCACCGGGAGCGGGGACGGCCCGGGAACGACGACAGCCACACCTGGAAAGGGACAGGGACAGGGACAGGTCAGGGACACCTGGAAAGGGGGACAGGGACAGGGACAGGTCAGGGACACCTGGAAAGGGGGACAGGGACAGGGACAGGTCAGGGACATGTGAGGGGACAGGGACAGGTCAAGGACACCTGGAGGGGACACAGGGACAGGGACAGGGCAGGGACACCTGGAAAGGGACAGGGACAGGGACCCCCCCCTGCCAGGGACCACCGGGAGCGGGGACGGCCCGGGAACGACGACAGCCACACCTGGAAAGGGACAGGGACAGGGACAGGTCAGGGACACCTGAGGGGGGACAGGGACCCCCCCCGCCAGGGACCACCGGGAGCGGGGACGGCCCGGGAACGACGACAGCCACACCTGGAAAGGGACAGGGACAGGTCAGGGACACCTGGAAAGGGGGACAGGGACAGGGACAGGTCAGGGACATGTGAGGGGACAGGGACAGGTCAAGGACACCTGGAGGGGACACAGGGACAGGGACAGGGCAGGGACACCTGGAAAGGGACAGGGACAGGGACCCCCCCCTGCCAGGGACCACCGGGAGCGGGGACGGCCCGGGAACGACGACAGCCACACCTGGAAAGGGGACAGGTACAGGGACAGGTCAGGGACACCTGGGAGGGGGACACAGGGACAGGGACAGGTCAGGGACACCTGGGAGGGGGACACAGGGACAGGGACAGGTCAGGGACACCTGAGGGGACAGGGACAGGTCAGGGACACCTGGGGGGACACAGGGACAGGGCAGGGACACCTGGGGGGGACAGGGACAGGGCAGGGACACCTGAGGGGACAGGGACAGGGCAGGGACACCTGGAAGGGGGACAGGGACAGGTCAGGGACATGTGAGGGGACAGGGACAGGTCAGGGACACCTGGGAGGGACAGGGACAGGTCAGGGACACCTGGGGGGACACAGGGACAGGTTAGGGACACCTGAGGGGGGGGTCAGGGGGACAGGGACACTTGGGGGGGACAGGGGTGACAGGGACACCAGGGTGGGGACACAGACACTGGGGGGGGACACTGGGGGGGGTCAGGGACACCTGGGACACAGGGACCAGGGGACAGGTCAGGGACACCTGGGGGGACAGGGACACGTGGGGGGGGACAGGGACACCTGGGGGGGGACAGGGACACCTGGGGGTCAGGGACACCTGGGGGGGGGGACAGGGACACCTGGGGGGGACAGGGACACCTGGGGGGGGGGACAGGGACACCCGGGGGGGGACAGGGACACCTGGGGGGGGTGACAGGGACACCTGGGGGGGGGGACAGGGACACGTGGGGGGGGGACAGGGACACCTGGGGGGGGGGACAGGGACACGTGGGGGACATGCGGGGGTCCGGGGCCACCGGGGACTCCAAGCAATGGGGGGTCCCGGGGAGAGTGGGAACAACGGGAACACCGGAACAGGAATACCGGGAATACCGGGAATACCGGAATTACCGGCAACGGAAATGGCGGGAACGGGAATAGCCAGGAATTACCGGGAACACCGGAATTACCGGGAGCGTGAACAGCGGGGATAGCGGGATTATCGGGAACAGAAACAGCGGGGATACCGGGGACAGCGGGAATGGGGATACCGGGGATGGCGGGGACACCGGCATGAGGGCGGGCAGGGCACCTGGGGCGGGAAAGGGCGGGCAGAGGGACACCAGGGACAACCAGGGGAACCATGAACCGGGGGACACCTACCGGGGACACCAGGGAACGGAAGGGGAGGCACCGGGAACCGGGGGGGCCGGGACAGGCTGGAGGGAACTGGGGGGCACCGGGAACCAGGGAACCGGGGACATCGGGCAGGGCTCGGGCAGGAACCAGGGGCACCGGGCACACCGGGAAGGGCCGGGAGCGGAACCAGGGACCCCAGACAGGGCCAGGAGCACCGGGAACCGGGGGCAGGCCGGGAGTGGAACCTGGAGGGGGGAACCGGGAGGGAACCAGGGAACCAGGGACATCAGGAAGGGCCGGGAGCAGGACTGGGGACACCACGGGGCTCAGGAGCACCGGGAACAGGGGGCGGGAGCGGAACCGGGGACACCATGCGGGGCTCGGGAGCACCGGACACACCGGGGCAGGCACCGAGAGCCCCCAGACAGGGCCGGGAGTACCGGGAACCGGGAGGGGCCGGGAGTGGAACCAGGGGCACCGGGCACACCGGGAAGGGCCGGGAGCGGAACCGGGGACACCATGCGGGGCTCGGGAGCACCGGGCACACCGGGGCAGGCACCGAGAGCGCCCAGGCAGCGCCGGGGAGCCCCGGGCAGGGCCGCTCCCGCCCCTCACGCATTCCCCGGTGAGCTCCGGGCCCCGAGGCCGCGCGGCGCCCTCGGCGGGGCCGTGACCTTGGCGGGCCGCACTCACCGTGCCGGGGCCGGGGGCGGGGCCGCGCTCGGGGCGCAGCAGCGCGCGGGGGGGAGCCGGGCCGGGCCGCGCCGGGCCCGGGAGCAGCCGCAGCCCCGGGAGGCCCCGCAGGCCCCGCAGCGCCGCCATCGCCGAGGTCGAGGGGACGCGCCGCGACGCCCCGGAAGTGACGTGCGGGGAGGGACGTGGGAGTGACGTCACGGAGAGGCACGTGACGCGGTAACGGTTTTTATTGCGGCGCCCCCTGGCGGAGGGAGGGGGAGGAGCACAAGGACAGACCACGCCCCTTAACAAACCACGCCTCCACGCATAAGAGACACCATTAACATAAACCACGCCCATGAACCACATAAGCCACGCCCATTAACAAACCCACACCCCTGCCCATAAGCCACGCCCATAACATAACCCACACTATTAACATAAACCACGCCCCCACACAAAGACACGCCCATTAACAAACCACGTTCCTTGTGCATATGACACACCCATTAACAAAGCCACGCCCATTAACAAACCATGCCCCCACCATAAGACTCACCCATTAACAAGCCACACCCTCCAGAAAAGCCACACCCAACACCAAACCCCGCCCCAGCATAGCCCCGCCCCAGGCTCTGTCTGTCCCTGTGTCCGTGTGTCCATCCGGAGCTCTGGCTGTGAGTCTGGGGCTCTGTCTCTGGCTGTGGGCCGGGCTGCGTGTCTGTCTGGCGGTCTGTCTGTCCGTGTGTCTGTCTAGGGCTCTGTTCGTGTGTCTGTGTGTCTGTCTGGGGCTCTGTCCGTCTGTCTGTGTGTCTGTCTAGGGCTCTGTCCGTGTCTGTCTGGGGCTCTGTCTGTCTGTCTGTGTGTCTGTCTGGGGCTCTGTCCGTGTGTCCGTGTGTCTGTCTGGCGGTCTGTCTGTCTGTCCGTGTGTCTGTCTGGGGCTCTGTCCGTGTGTCCGTGTGTCTGTGTGTCTGTCTGGGGCTCTGTCCGCGTGTCTGTCTGGGGCTCTGTCCGTGTGTCCGTGTGTCCGTCCCTGTGTCCGTGGGCTGTCCCACTGTCGTGTGTCCGGGGTCCCCTTTCCAGAAGAGCACGTTCCAGGGACTGTCCGTGGGTCCGTCCCTGCTGGAGATCTGTCTGTGCGCCCATGCCGTGTCCGTGGGTCTGTCCGTGTGTCCATCCCTGTGTCCATGTGTCCGTCCCCGTCCCTCATTTCCAGAAGAGCACGTTCCAGAGCAGCAGCCAGCAGGGGCGGGCACCCAGGCACAGCAGCGGGCTCAGGTGAGGGGTCTGTCCCTGTGTCCATCCCTGTGTCCGTGTGTCCGTCCCTGTGTCCGTGTGTCCATCCCTGTGTCCGTGTGTCCATCCCCACTGTCATTTCCAGAAGAGCACGTTCCAGAGCAGCAGCCAGCAGGGGTAGGCGCCCAGGCAGAGCAGCGGGCTCAGGTGAGCGGTCTGTCCGTGTGTCCGTGTGTCCATGCCGTGTCCGTGTGTCCGTCCCCGCTGTCATTTCCAGAAGAGCACGTTCCAGAGCAGCAGCCAGCAGGGGTAGGCGCCCAGGCACAGCAGGGGGCTCAGGTGAGGGGTCTGTGGGTCTGTCCCTGTGTCCATGCCGTGTCCGTGTGTCCGTCCGTGTGTCTGTCTGTCCCCGTCCCTCATTTCCAGAAGAGCACGTTCCAGAGCAGCAGCCAGCAGGGGTAGGCGCCCAGGCAGAGCAGCGGGCTCAGGTGAGCGGGCTGTCCAGTGTGGGTCCCCGTGTGTGTGTCCGGTGCTCCTGCAGAAGAGCAGCCCCAGAGCAGCAGCCAGCAGGCCCCCAGGCAGAGCAGGGGGCCAGGTGGCCTCTGCCGTGTGTCCGTGTGTCCATCCCTGTGTCCGTGTGCCGTGTGTCCAGCAGTCCCTGTGTCCGCCCGGTTGCAGCACGGCCAGGAACAGCGACACACCCGGCGTGGTGAGCACCAGCAGCACGGCCAGGGGCAGCCTGGGGGGACAGAGGGGTTAGAGACACCTGGGACACCTGGGACCACCCTGAGACACCTGGGACCACCAGGAACCACCCAGGAACCACCCAGGAACAGCGACACACCCGGCGTGGTGAGCACCAGCAGGATGGCCAGGGGCAGCCTGCAATGGGGAGGGGGTGTTAGAGACACCTGGGACACCTGGGACCACCAGGAACCACCCAGGAACCCCCAGGTGTCCCCAGGCTCTCCCCATGTCCCCAGGTGTGTCTCACCTGTCCCCAGGTGTGTCTCACCTGTCCCCAGGTGTCCCCAGGCTCTCCCCATGTCCCCAGGTGTGTCTCACCTGTCCCCAGGTGTGTGTCCCACCTGTCCCCATATCCCCAGGTGTGTCTCACCTGTTGCCCCCCGGTCGCACAGCAGCCGCAGGTGGCACCAGGCTGTCCCCATGTCCCCAGGTGTCCCCAGGTGTCCCCATGTCCCCAGGTGTGTCTCACCTGTCCCCAGGTGTGCCTCACATGTCCCCAGGTGTGTCTCACCTGTCCCCAGGTGTGTCTCACATGTCCCCAGGTGTCCCAGGTATGTCTCACCTGTCCCCAGGTGTGTCTCACCTGTTGCCCCCAGATGTGTCTCACCTGTCCCCAGGTGTCCCCAGGTGTGTCTCACCTGTCCCCAGGTGTCCCCATGTCCCCAGGTGAGCAGGGCCCTGAGAGGCCCCAGGTCGCTCAGCAGGGCCACCAGCTTGAGGGACATCCAGCCAGGCTGGCCACCCCCAGGTGTCCTGGGGTCCCCAGGGTGTGACACCCAGGTGTGTCAGTGCCACCATCCCTGTCCCACAGTGTCCCCAGGTGTGGGCCACCTGTCCCCTGTCACACTGTCCCCACCCTGTCACACAGTGCCACCACCCTGTCTCACCTGCCACCCCCTGTCACACAGGGCCACCAGCTGAGGGAGGGCACCAGGGTGGTGGCCCAGCAGGACAGGGCCCTGGGGACAGAGGGACAGTTGACACAGGGCCAGGCAGGTCACACAGTGCCACCAGGGCACAGGGCCACCAGTCACACAGGGCCACCAGCTTGAGGGACATCCAGCCACGCTGGCCACCGCCGGACAGGGCCCTGGGGACACAGAGGGACAGTGTGACACAGTGCCACCATCCCTGTCACAGGGACAGCGTGACACAGTGCCACCACCCTGTCACACAGTGCCACCATCCCTGTCACACAGTGCCACCAGCTTGAGGGACATCCAGCCGCGCTGGCCACCACCGGACAGGGCCCTGGGGACAGAGGGACAGGGTTAATGTCACAGTGCCACCACCCTGTCACAGGGACAGCGTGACACAGGGACAGCGTGACACAGTGCCACCACCCTGTCACACAGTGCCACCACCCCTGTCACACAGTGCCACCATCCCTGTCACACAGGGCCACCAGCTTGAGGGACATCCAGCCACGCTGGCCACCGCCAGACAGGGCCCTGGGGACACAGAGGGACAGTGTGACACAGTGCCACCATCCCTGTCA
Organism: Emberiza elegans; assembly: GCA_024865655.1. Classification (NCBI taxonomy): domain Eukaryota; kingdom Metazoa; phylum Chordata; class Aves; order Passeriformes; family Fringillidae; genus Emberiza; species Emberiza elegans. The sequence goes on along the minus strand of JALJVW010000084.1, from coordinate 795,928 downwards.
CACAGGGCCACCACCCTGTCACACAGGGCCACCACCCTGTCAGGGGACATCCACCACCCTGTCACACAGGACACCACCCCTGGGGACACAGGGGGACCATCCCTGTCACACAGGGCCACCACCCTGTCACACAGTGCCACCATCCCTGTCACACAGGGCCACCATCCTGTCACACAGTGCCACCACCCTGTCACACAGTGCCACCACCCCTGTCACACAGTGCCACCATCCCTGTCACACAGTGCCACCAGCTTGAGGGACATCCAGCCGCGCTGGCCACCCCCGGACAGGGCCCTGGGGACAGAGGGACAGTGTGACACAGGGCCACCACTCTGTCACACAGACAGCGTGACACAGGGCCACCATCCTGTCACACAGTGCCACCATCCCTGTCACACAGGGCCACCACCCTGTCACACAGGGCCACCATCCCTGTCACACAGACAGCATGACACAGTGCCACCACCCTGTCACACAGTGCCACCACCCCTGTCACACAGGGCCACCACCCCTGTCACACAGTGCCACCATCCCTGTCACACAGTGCCACCATCCTGTCACACAGTGCCACCATCCCTGTCACACAGGGCCACCACCCCTGTCACACAGTGCCACCACCCTGTCACAGGGACAGCGTTAATGTCACAGTGCCACACACGGCTACCAGCCCCACACCTGGACCTGTGGGTACCTGTGGGTACCTGTGGGTGCCCTGGGGCAGTGCCAGCTGTACCTGTGGGTACCTGTGCCAGCTCACCTGTGTGTGCTGTGGGGCAGCGCCATCCCATATCTGTACCTGTGTGTGCCCTGGGGCAGTGCCAGCTGTACCTGTGTGTACCTGTGCCAGCTCACCTGTGTGTGCTGTGGGGCAGCGCCATGCCAGCCACGTAGATGCCGATCAGTGCCAGCCCCACACCTGTACCTGTGGGTGCTGTGTGTGCTGTGGGGCAGTGCCAGCTGTACCTGTGGGTACCTGTGTGTGCTGTGGGTACCTGTGCCAGCTCACCTGTGCGTGCTGTGGGGCAGCGCCATGCCAGCCACGTAGATGCCGATCAGTGCCAGCCCCACACCTGTACCTGTGGGTACCTGTGGGTACCTGTGGGTATCTGTGTGTACCTGTGGGTACCTGTGGGTACCTGTGCCAGCTCACCTGTGCGTGCTGTGGGGCAGCGCCATGCCAGCCACGTAGATGCCGATCAGTGCCAGCCCCATACCTGTACCTGTGTGTACCTGTGGGTACCTGTGTGTGCCATGGGGCAGTGCCACCCCACACCTGTACCTGTGCCAGCTCACCTGTGGGTGCTGTGGGGCAGCGCCATGCCAGCCACGTAGATGCCGATCAGTGCCAGCACCAGCTGTACCTGTGGGTACCTGTGTGTGCTGTGGGGCAGTGCCAGCTGTACCTGTGGGTACCTGTGCCAGCTCACCTGTGCGTGCTGTGGGGCAGCGCCATCCCATATCTGTACCTGTGGGTACCTGTGTGTGCCATGGGGCAGTGCCACCCCACACCTGTACCTGTACCATCCCTCACCTGTGCGTGCTGTGGGGCAGCGCCATGCCAGCCACGTAGATGCCGATCAGTGCCAGCCCCACACCTGTACCTGTGGGTACCTGTGGGTACCTGTGCCAGCTCACCTGTGGGTGCTGTGGGGCAGCGCCATGCCAGCCACGTAGATGCCGATCAGTGCCAGCACCACGGCCTCGGCCTCGCCCACCGGGAAGTGCTGGGTGGCCACGGCCTGGCCCCGCACGGGCAGCAGGTACAGGGCAGCGCCCGCGCCCCACGACACCAGGATGGGGGGCACCAGCCACAGGAGGGACCCCCGCGCCTGGGGCACAATGGGGGCGTTAGAGTGGGGGCACAGGGGGCACACAGGGGGTACAGGGGGGCACAGGGGGTTATAAGGGGGGCACAGGGTGGGTACAGGGGGGGCACAGGGGAGGTTGTAATGGGGGTACAGGGGGCACAGGGGGTATAATGGGGGTATGGGTACAGGGGTTACAATGGGGGCACAGGGGGTTACAATGGGGGCTGGGGGTTACAATGGGGGCACAGGGGGTTATAATGGGGGCACACAGGGGGCTGGGGATTACAATGGGGCACAGGGGTACAGGGGGTTATAATGGGGTACAGGGGCACTGGGGGTATAATGGGGGCAGGGGGCACAATGGGGCACAGGGGTTATAATGGGGCACTGGGGTGGGTACAGGGGGTTACAATGGGGGCACAGGGGGTACAGGGGGCACAGGGTGGGTACAGGGGGCACAGGGGGTTATAATGGGGTACAGGGGGCACAGGGGGTGCCAGCAGGGGCAGGAAGAGGGGCTGGGGGGCAGTGACAGGGCTTGGGGCCAGCACAGGGGGGCTCTGGGTCAGGGTGGGGGTCCCAGGGCTCGGAGGGGGGGGGGTCTCAGGGGTCTCTGGGGGTCCCAGGGGTCTCTGGGGCCAGTCTGGAGGTGCCAGGATGGGTCAGGGCTCAGGGTGGGGGTCCTGGAGGTCTCTGGGGTCCCAGGGTGGGTCTGGGGTCACTCTGGGGGTCCCATGGTGGGTCTGGGGTCACTCTGGGGGTCCTGGGGTCTCTGGGGTCCCAGGGTGGGTCTGGGGTCACTCTGGGGGTCCCAGGGTGGGTCTGGGGGTCCCGGGGGTCTCTGGGGTCCCAGGGTGGGTCTGGGGTCACTCTGGGGGTCCCAGGGTGGGTCTGGGGTCACTCTGGGGGTCCCAGGGTGGGTCTGGGGTCACCCTGGGGTCCTGGGGGGTCCTGGGGTCACCTCCCCGGGGGTCCTGGGGGTCCCTCGGTGGGTCTGGGGTCAGCTTGGGGTCCTGGGGTCCAGGGGTGGGTCTGGGGTCTGGGAAAGGGGGTCCAGGGGTCCCAAAATCCCCAAACCCCAAACTCTGGGGTCAAACCCTGGGGTCCCAAAGGGTGGGTCAAACCCCAAAATCCCTGGGGGTACCCCTGGGGGTCCCCCTTTATACCCCTGGGGTCCAAACCCCAAAATCCCAGGGGTACCCCAAAGTCCCAAAGGGTGGGTCTCCTTTATACCTGGGGATCCCCAAACCCCTGGGGTCCCTTTATGGGTCTGGGGTCAAACCCCTGGGGTCCCTTGGGGGTCCCAGGGTGGGTCTTTATACCCCCCCAAAATACCCCCAAACCCCTGGGGTCCCCTGGGGGTCCCCAAAATCCCCCTTTATCCCCGGGGGTCTCCCCCTTATACCCCCGGCCCAAAAGCCAAACCCCACAGGTCCAGGGCGTGGGGAGGGGTCCCCTTTATAGGGCCGGACCCCAAAATCCCCCCTTTATACCCCAAAATCCCCCCAAACCCCAAAATCCCCCTTTATACCCCAAAATCCCCCCAAACCCCAAAATCCCCCTTTATACCCCAAAATCCCCCCAAACCCCAAAATCCCCCCAAACCCCAAAACCCCAAAATTTTACCCCAAACCCCTTGCTTTTACCTTTATACCCCAAAATGCCCCCAAACCCCAAAATCCCCCCCCAAACCCCAAAATCCCCGCTTTTACCCCAAAATCCCTCACATTCCCCCAAATCCCTGTTTGCCCATTTCCCCTTATTCCCTCCCCGAAACCTCCCTTTCCCCCAAAATCCCTCCAAACCCCCAAATTCCCTTTTTTCACCCCAAAACCCCCATTTCCCACCCAAACACACATTTCCCCCATTTTTCCTCCAAATCCCCTTTTCTTCACATTTTCCCCCTTTTTTTTTCTCATTTCTCCCCATTTTCCCCCATTTCTTTCCCTAAATTTTCCCCCCAAACCCCATATTTTTCTATTTTTTACCCCATTTTTCCCTTTTTACCCCAAAATCCCCCTTTTTCACTGTTTTTCACCCCAAATTTTTTCCCATTTTTTCCCCCAAAATCCCCCAGGATACCCCAAACCCCAAAAGCCAGCAAACCCCAAAAGCCCATTCCCCATTTTCCCCTTGTTTTTCCCCCATTTTCCCCTGTTTTTCCCCCAAAACTGTTTTTCCCATTTTTTTCACTGTTTTTCACCGCTTTTTTTCCCCAATTTTTTTTCCCCTTGCTTTTTCAGCCCAGGATAATAGCAGGGCCCCGAGCAGCACTTAAGGCACACAGGAGCCCACCCCAATTTCCCCTTGTTTTTCCCCCATTTTTTCCCATTTTTTCACCGTTTTTCATCGTTTTTTCCCGTTTTTCCCCTGTTTTTTCCCAATTTCCCCATATTTCACCCCAGGAAAGGGCCAGCCCCAAAGGCCCAGGGCGGCAAAAAATCCCCATTTTTCCTTGTTTTTCCCCCAATTTTTTTCCTTTTTTTTCCTGCTTTTTCCCTGTTTTCACCCCCGTTTGCCCCAAACCCCTGTTTTTCAGCCCAGGATACCCCAGGGCCCACGAGCAGCAGCAGCCCCAAAATCCCTCATTTTCCCCATTTTCCCTTGTTTTCCCCCATTTTTTACCCGTTTTTTTTCTGTTTTTCCCCAAACCACCATTTTTCCCATTTTCCCTGTTTTTCCCCTCCTTTTTTCCAGCCCAGGATTTTTCACCCCAAAACCCCCATTTCCCACCCAGGACACACACATAAGAGCCCATTCCCAATTTTCCCTTGTTTTTCCCCATTTTTACCCTTTTTTTCCCATTTTTTCACCATTTTCCCCATTTTTCCCCCTTTTTCCCAATTTTTTCCCCACCCCAGGATATTTTTTCCCATATTTTTCAGCAGCAGCCCCATTTTTTCCCTGTTTTTTTCCCTTTTTTTTCCCATTTTTCCCTTTTTTTTTCCCATTTTTTCCATTTTTTTTTTTTTCCTGTTTTTTTTCACCCCAGGATATGCGCAGGGCCAGCACGAGCAGCAGCAGGGCCAGGGCGGGCACACAGGAGCCCATTCCCCATTTTCCCCTTGTTTTTCCCCCATTTTTTACCCGTTTTTTCCCATTTTTTCACCGTTTTTTCCCATTTTCCCCCATTTTTTCCCGTTTTCGCCGTTTTTCACCCCAGGATATGCGCAGGGCCAGCACGAGCAGCAGCAGCCCCAGGGCAGCACGCAGGAGCCCATTCCCCATTTTCCCCTTGTTTTTCCCCCATTTTTTACCCGTTTTTCCCCGTTTTTTCACTGTTTTTCACCATTTTTCCCCGTTTTTTCCCGTTTTCGCCGTTTTTCACCCCAGGATATGCGCAGGGCCAGCACGAGCAGCAGCAGCAGGGCCAGGGCGGGCACGCAGGAGCCCATTCCCCATTTACCCCTTGTTTTTCCCCCATTTTTTCCCCGTTTTTTCCCATTTTTTCACCGTTTTTCCCATTTTTCCCCGTTTTTCCCATTTCCCCCGTTTTTCACCCCAGGATATGCGCAGGGCCAGCACGAGCAGCAGCAGCAGGGCCAGGGCGGGCACACAGGAGCCCATTCCCCATTTTCCCCTTGTTTTTCCCCCATTTTTTACCCATTTTTCCCCGTTTTTTCACTGTTTTTCACCATTTTTTCCCGTTTTTTCCCGTTTTCGCCGTTTTTCAGCCCAGGATATGCGCAGGGCCAGCACGAGCAGCAGCAGGCCCAGGGCGGGCACGTAGGAGCCGATGGACCCCAGGGACAGGGAGGCCCCATTTTTACCCAGGTTAGGACTTTTGCACTGTTTTCCAGCATTTTTTCCGTTTTTCCGGAACATTCCTCCAGCGTCCTGGGGTCATGCGGGGGGCCAGCACTGGGCAGCAGGCCCAGACCCGGGCACGGGACCCCCCCAAATCCAGGGTGAGACCCCCCAGGATCCCCTGAATACAGAGAGACCCCCAGATTCCCCCAGCCCCACAGTTCCAGAAGGTTCCGGGAGCTTCTGGAACATTCCCCGCAGGGTCCTGGGGGTGGGGGGGTTTGGGGTCAGGGGAGACCCCCGGGGACCCCCCAATACAGAGAGAGACCCCCCAGGCTCCCCCAAATACAGAGAGAGACCCCCCAGGATCCCCCAACCCCACAGTTCCGGAAGGTTCCAGGAGCTTCCGGAACATTCCCTGCAGGGTCCTGGGGGGGACAGGGGGGGATTTGGGGTCAGGGGAGACCCCAGGGACCCCCCCAATACAGAGGACCCCAGGACCCCCTCCACAGAGGAACCCCCAGCCCCACAGTTCCAGAAGGTTCTGGGAGCTTCCGGAACATTCCCTGCAGGGTCCTGGGGGTGGGAATGGGGTTGGGTCAGGGGAGACCCCCAGGGACCTCCCCAGTACAGAGGGAGACCCCTGGAATCCCCAAATACAGGAGAGACCCCTGGAATCCCCCAATCCCACAGTTCCAGAAGGTTCCAGGAGTTTCTAGAACATTCCCTGCAGGGTCCTTGGAGTGGGAGGGGGTTTGGGGTTAGGGGAGACCCCCCCCCAAATCCAGAGAGAGACCCCTGGGATCCCCCAAATACAGAGAAACCCCCCCAGGATCCCCAGTCCCACAGTTCCAGAAGGTTCCAGGAGTTTCTGGAACATTCCCTGCAGGGTCTTGGGGATGGGAATGGGGTTGGGGTCAGGGGAGACCCCCCCAGGATCCCTCAAATCCAGGGTGAGACCCCCCAGGATCCCCTGAATACAGAGAGACCCCCAGATTCCCCCAATCCCCCCAGGACCCCCACAGTTCCACCTGCCCGGGAGCCCCAGGTGGAACATTCCCTGCAGGGTCCAGGGGGTGGGAGGGGGTTTGGGGTTAGGGGAGACCCCCCCAGGGACCCCCCAAATCCAGAGAGAGACCCCTGGGGACCCCCAGCCCCACAGTTCCAGGAGGTTCCAGAACCCCCTGACAGGGTCCTGCCCAGGATGCCCAGGGAACTTGTGTCCCCCAGTGTCCCTCCAAGACCCTCACCCTCCAAATGCCCCCAAACCCACCAGGACCCCCCCAAACCCCCCCAAACCCCCTTGAATCCCCCCAAACCCCCAGGATCCCCCAAAGCCCCCAGACCCACCTGCCCGGCACCCCCAGGTTGAACTTGTGCTGCCTGAAGCTGCTGATGCCCCGCAGGGTCAGGGACCCCAGGGACCCCCAAACCCCCCAAACGCCATTGAATCCCCCCAGGACCCCCCCAAACCCCCTTGGGACCCCCAAAGCCCCCAGACCCACCTGCCCAGGACGCCCAGGTCGAACTTGTGCTGCCTGAAGCTGTTGATGCCCCGCAGGGTCAGGGCCTCGATGCGGAAGCGCAGGAAGAGACCGTGAGCCCCCCCGGGCCCCCCCCCGGCCTGGCCCAGCACCATCAGCCCCAGCGTGCGCAGGCTCTGGGCATAGCCCGGACCCGAGGGGCCCTCCGGGGGGGGCAGCTGGGGGGAGAGACCGGTGAGTGACCATTGAGTGACCATGAGTGACCACTGAGTGACCACTGACCCCCCCAGAGTGACACTGACCCCCCCAGCACCATCAGCCCCAGCGTGCGCAGGCTCTGGGCATAGCCAGGACCCGAGGGGCCCTCCGGGGGGGGCAGCTGGGGGGAGAGGGAGTGAGTGACCACTGAGTGACCACTGAGTGACCCCCGAGTGACCACTGAGCACACTGACCCCTCAGTGTGACACTGACCCCCCCAGCACCATCAGCCCCAGCGTGCGCAGGCTCTGGGCATAGCCAGGGCCCGAGGGGCCCTCCGGGGGGGGCAGCTGGGGGGCAAAGGGGAGTTAGTGACCATGAGTGACCCTGAGTGACCATGAGTGACCACTGAGTGACACTGAGTGACCATGTGTGACACTGGTGAGGCTCTGGGCAGCACCCGAGGCCCCCCAGGGGGCAGCTGGGGGGGGACAGGCTGGTTAGTGACCATGAGTGACCATTGAGTGACCATGAGTGACCACTGAGGACCCCACTGAGCCCCTCAGGGCCCCTGACCCGAGTGAGGCTCTGGGCATGGGTGACCATTGAGCTGACCATTGAGTGACCACTGACCCCCAGAGTGTGACACTGCCCACCTGCCAGTGCCCCCAGCACCATCAGCCCCAAACTGCCCCCAAAGCCCCCAGGACCCCCCAAATCCCCAGGACCCCCCCTTGCCCTGAAGGTGCAGGGCAGCTTGAGGGGACAGCCTGGAAGAGGACCAGCAGGTCCAGGACCATGAGTGACCATGAGTGACCCAAAGTCCCCAAAGCCCCCAGGACCCCCCAGAGCCCCCAAACTGACCCCAGGACCCCCAGGCCCCCCAGAGCCCACCTTGCCCTGGAAGGTGCAGAGCAGGCCCTTGAGGCCCCCCAAACTGTGGAAAAGCCCCCAGGACCCCCCAGGCCCCCAAACTGCCCCCAAAGCCCCCCAGGACCCCCAAAGCCCCCCAAACTGCCCCCAAAGCCCCCAGGACCCCCCAAAGCCCCCAGGAGAGCCCACCTTGCCCTGGAAGGGTGCAGAGCAGACCGCTCTTGAGGCAGAAGGAGTGGAAGAGGTTCAGCAGGTCCAGGTTGGGCAGCGCAGCCCCCAGACCCCCAAACTGCCCCCAAAGCCCCCAGGACCCCCCAGAGCCCCCAAAGGACCCCCCAAAGCCCCCAGGACCCCCCCAGGACCCCACCTTGCCCTGGAAGGTGCAGAGCAGGTCGCTCTTGAGGCAGAAGGAGTGGAAGAGGTTCAGCAGGTCCAGGTTGGGCAGCGCAGCCCCCAGACCCCCCAAACTGCCCCCAAAGCCCCCCAGGACCCCCCAAAGCCCCCCAGGACCCCCCAAAGCCCCCCCAGAGCCCACCTTGCCCTGGAAGGTGCAGAGCAGGCCGCTCTTGAGGCAGAAGGAGTGGAAGAGGTTCAGCAGGTCCAGGTTGGGCAGCGCAGCCCCCAGACCCCCAAACTGCCCCCAAAGCCCCCCAGGACCCCCCAGAGCCCCCAGGACCCCACCTTGCCCTGGAAGGTGCAGAGCAGGCCGCTCTTGAGGCAGAAGGAGTGGAAGAGGTTCAGCAGGTCCAGGTTGGGCAGCTGGCCGTTCAGCCCCTCCACGGCCACGTCCACGCTGGTCACCACGTCCGAGCTGAGCTCCAGGGCCAGCGCGGCCTGGATGGCGCCTGCCCGGCCCGGGACCCCCCCCGAGTGCATGTCTGGGGAGGGGGGACACCCGTGAGACCCCCAGAATGGCCATGGGACCCCCAGAGCCACAGGACCCCCATGGGACCACCCGTGTCCACTCTGGTCACTGTGTCCGTGCCCAGCTCTGGGGTCCCACCAGGGTCACCTGATGGTCCATGCCCCCCTCCACCTGGGGGGATGGCCCCTGAGACCCCCCAGAATGGCCACGGGACCCCCAGGATGGGCCACGGGACCCCCAGAGCAGCCATGGGACCCCCATGGAACCCCCAGCTTGGGCCACAGGACCATCATGGCACCCCCAGAATGGCCACAGGACCCCCAGGAGCCCCATGGCATCCCCAGAATGGCCATGGGAACCCACTGGGACCTACACAGGACCCCCGAAAAAGCCACGGGACCCCCAGGATGGGCCATGGGACCCCAGGATGGGCCATGGGACCCCCACGGGACCCCCATAATGTACATGGGACCCCCAGAGTGGCCATGGGACCCCCATGGAACCCCCAGCTTGGGCCACAGGACCATCATGGGACCCCCAGGATGGGCCATGGGACCCCCACGGGACCCCCATAATGTACATGGGACCCCCAGAGTGGCCATGGGACCCCCAAACAGCCACAGGACCCCCATAGTGGCCATGGGACCCCCATGGAACCCCCAGCTTGGGACCCCATGGGACCCCCCCATATGGGACCCCCATAATGTACATGGGACCCCCAGAGTGGCCATGGGACCCCATGGAACCCCCAGAATGGCCACGGGACCATCATGGGACCCTCAGGATGGCCACAGGACCCCCACGGGACCCCCATAACGTACATGGGACCCCCAGGATGGGCCATGGGACCCCCACGGGACCCCCATAACGTACATGGGACCCCCACGGGACCCCCAGAGCAGCCATGGGACCCCCAGAATGGCCATGGGACCCCCACGGGACCCTCATAACATACATGGGACCCCCAGAGCGGCCATGGGACCCCCAAACAGCCACGGGACCCCCAGAATGACCATGGGACCCCCACGGGACTCCCATAATGTACATGGGACCCCCAGAGCGGCCATGGGACCCCCATGGAACCCCCAGCTTGGGCCACAGGACCATCATGGGACCCCCAGAATGGCCATGGGACCCCCACGGGACCCCCATAACGTACATGGGACCCCCAGGATGGGCCATGGGACCCCCACGGGACCCCCATAACGTACATGGGACCCCCAGAGCGGCCATGGGACCCCCATGGAACCCCCAGCTTGGGCCACAGGACCCCCAGAGACCCCCGTGTTCCCCCCTGGGTCAGTGCGTCCGTGCCCAGCTCCGGCCAGGGTCACCCGCATGGGCCCTGAGCCCTCCCAGTGCTCCCAGTCTGACCAGTAAGGATCACACCCTGTACCCCAGCCCTCCCAGTGCTCCCAGTCTCACCAGTAAGGATCACACCCTGTACCCCAGCCCCTCCCAGCCCATCCCAGTGCTCCCAGTCTGACCAGTAAGGATCACACTGTGTCCCCCAGCCCCTCCCAGTGCTCCCAGTCTCACCAGTAAGGATCACACTGTGTCCCCCAGCCCCTCCCAGTGCTCCCAGTCTCACCAGTAAGGTTGACATCGTGTCCCCAAACCCCTCCCAGTCCCTCCCAGTGCTCCCAGTCTCACCAGTAAGGATCACACTGTGTCCCCTCAGCCCCGCCCCAGCCCATCCCAGCCCCTCCCAGTCCATCCCAGTCTCACCAGTACAGCTCACACCATGTCCCCCAGTCCCTCCCAGTGCTCCCAGTCTCACCAGTGAGGTTGACATCGTGTCCCCAAACCCCTCCCAGTCCCTCCCAGTGCTCCCAGTCTCACCAGTAAGGATCACACTGTGTCCCCCAGCCCCTCCCAGTCCCTCCCAGTGCTCCCAGTCTCACCAGTAAGGTTGACATCGTGGTAGGCCTCCAGCCAGGCCTGTGTCCCCAGCAGGTCGTGCTCGGTCACCAGGAAGATGAGATCCTTGGCCCAGTACACCTGGCCTGGGGAAACTGGGAGCTATGGGAGAGTCCCAGTACAGCCCAGTACACCCAGTACAGCCCCAGTGCACTCCCAGTGCCTGCCCAGTACAGCCCAGTACACCCAGTACACAGCCCCAGGGAGATGAGATCCTTGGCCCAGTACACCTGGCCTGGGGAAACTGGGAGCTATGGGAGAGTCCCAGTACAGCCCCAGTGCACTCCCAGTGCCTGCCCAGTACAGCCCAGTACACCCAGTACACCCAGTACACAGCCCCAGGGAGATGAGATCCTTGGCCCAGTACACCTGGCCTGGGGAAACTGGGAGCTGTGGGAATGGCCCAGTATGGCCCAGTCCCTGCCCCAATCCCCACCCAGCCCCTCTAAGGACCCCCAGCACCCCAGGGATCCCCCCAGCCCCAGTACCCCCAGTATCCCCAGTGCCCCCAGTATCCCCATCATTCCCAGTATCCCCAGTGTCCCCAGCATTCCCAGTATCCCCCCAGTGCCCCCAGTGCTCCCAGTGTCCCCAGCATTCCCAGTATCCCCAGTGCTCCCAGTGTCCCCAATGCCCCCAGTGTCCCAGTATCCCCAGTGCCCCAGCATCCCAGTATCCTCCCAATGCCCCAGTATCCCCAGTGCCCCAGTATCCCCAGTGCCCCCAGTGCCCCCAGCATTCCCAGTATCCCCAGTGCCCCAGTACCCCCAGGGCCCCAGCAGCCCCATCGGCCCAGTATCCCCAGTGTCCCCCTAGGAACCCCCAGCCCCGATAGCCCCCCAGGACCCCCAGTATCCCCAGCACCCCCAATGCCCCCAGTGTCCCCAATGCCCCCAGTGTCCCCAGTGCTCCCAGTACCCCCCAGTGCCCCAGTATCCTCCAGGAACCCCCAGCCCTGGTAGCCCCCCAGTATCCCCCAGCAGCCCCCCAGTGCCCCCAGTGCCCCCAGTGCCCCCCACCCCTGACCTCGGCAGTACCCCGCCAGGGCCAGCAGCAGCCCCCAGGACCCTGGGTGGGGACCCCAGTGCCCCCAGTGTTCCCAGTGCCCCCCCCAGTGCCCCCAGGACCCCCCCAGTGCCCCCAGTGCCCCCCAGTGCCCCCCAGGACCCCCCCAGCCCCCCCCCCAGTGCCCCCAGGACCCTGTTATGCTGACCTTGGAGCCCCCCGCCAGGGCCAGCAGCAGCCCCCCAGGACCCCTGGTATCCCCAGTGCCCCCAGTGCCCCCAGTGCCCCCAGTGCCCCCCAGTGCCCCCAGTGCCCCCCCCTGTGCCCCCCCAGAGCCCCCCAGCCCCCAGTGCCCCCCAGTGCCCCGTTACCCCCTGACCTCGGCAGTACCCCGCCAGGGCCAGCAGCAGCCCCACGGCCTGGCTGTTCTTGCCCAACGGAGCCGGGGACCCCAAAGCAGCGCCCCAACATCCCCGCAGCACCCCGAACACGTTGGTGCCACGCACCAGCTGGGGATGGAATGGGCACCCCAACATCACCCTGGGACCCCCAGACCCACCCTGAAACCCCCAAACCCACACAGGAACCCCAACCCAGCACCCTGAGAACACGTTAAAACGCCAAACTGGGACGGACAGACAGACAGACAGCCCAACGTCACCCTGGGACCCTCAAACAGACCCAGAGACCCCCAAACAACATCCCAGCTGGGCACAGACAGACAGACAGACAGCCCAACATCACCCACAGATCACCGAAACTGCCCAGGAACCCCAAACCCACCCTGAGACCCCAAACCCAAACAGGGACCCCGAAACACACCCAGTTCCCCCAGTTCCCCCAGTGCTCCCAGTTCCCCATTCCCCAGTTCCCAAAGCTCCCAGTCCCCCTTCCCAGTCCCCCGTCGAGTGCTCCCAGTGCTCCCAGTCCCTTCCAGTTCTCCCCAGTCCCCTCAGTCCTCCCAGTCCCCCCCATTCCACAAGTCCCCCCTCTCAGTGCTCCCAGTCCCCCAATTCCCAGTACTCCCAGTCCCCCCGTCCCCATTCCCAGTGCTCCCAGTCCCTCCCAGTCCCCATTCCCAGTGCCCGCAGTCCCTCCCAGTCTCTCCCAGTGCTCCCAGTCCCCATTCCCAGTGCCCCCAGTGCTCCCAGTCTCTCCCAGTCCCCCCAGTCCCCATTCCCAGTCCCCCCAGTCCCCATTCCCAGTGCCCCCAGTCCCTCCCAGTCCCTCCCAGTCCCCATTCCCAGTCCCTCCCAGTCCCCATTCCCAGTGCCCCAGTCCCCCCCAGTCCCCATTCCCAGTGCCCCCCCAGTCCCCTCCCAGTCCCCATTCCCATCCCCCCCCAGTCCCCCAGTCCCCATTCCCAGTGCCCCCAGTCCCTCCCAGTCCCCATTCCCAGTGCCCCCAGTGCACCCAGTCCCCATTCCCAGTGCCCCCAGTCCGGGGAAGGGTCCCCATTCCTGGAAGGGCCCCCAGTCCCTCCCAGTCCCCATTCCCAGTGCCCCCAGTCCCCATTCCCAGTGCCCCCAGTCCCTCCCAGTCCCCCATCCCCATTCCCAGTGCTCCCAGTCCCTCCCAGTGCTCCCAGTGCGTACGTAGCGCTCGTGGGCCTCGTCGGGGAAGGGCAGCGTGCGGCTGAAGGGCTGCACATGGACCTCGAGGCCCAGCTGGAACATGGTCTGCTCCAGCCACGCCACCGGCATTCCCCTGGGGAACAACAGGGGATTTAGGCACCTGAACCCTCCCTGAGCCCCTCAGGCTCTGCTCCAGCCATGCCCCACGGGCATTCCCCATGGGAATATATGGGAAACAACAGGGGATTTAGGCACCCTGAGCCCCACAGGCTCTGCTCCAGCCACCCCACGGGCATTCCCCTACAAACAATAGGGGATTTAGGCACCCTGAGCCCCTCAGGCTCTGCTCCAGCCATTCCCCTAAACATTTACGGGATAGGGGCACCCCAAAGCATCCCCAAATCCCTCCAACCAGGAGTGGGGATGGGGACTGCCCCACAACTCCCCCAAACCCCAAAGGGGTCACCCCCCTCCCCACTTGTGCCCTAGAAATGTCTGGGGTGTGTCCCCCCCTGAAAATCCCCCTCCCCAAATCCTCCAATGCACCCCAAACCCCCAAACCCGACCCCAAACCAACCCCAAACCCCCAAACCCAACACCAAACCCCCCAAATCTGACCCCAAACCCAACCCCAAACCCCCCAAACCCGACCCCAAACCAACCCCAAACCCCCCAAACCCAACACCAAACCCCCCAACTGACCCCAAACCCAACCCAAAACCAACCCCAAACCCCCCAAACCTGACCCCAAACCAACCCCAAACCCCCCAAACCCAACCCCAAACCCCCCAAACCTGACCCCAAACCAACCCCAAACCCCCCAAACCTGACCCCAAACCAACCCCAAACCCCCCAAACCCGACCCCAAACCAACCCCAAACCCCCCAAACCTGACCCCAAACCCAACCCCAAACCCCTCAAACCCAACCCCAAACCCTGCAAACTTGACCCAAACCCAATCCCAAATCCCCCAAACCTGACCCCAAAGCCCCCAATCCCACCCCAAATCCCCCCGTTCTCACCCCGCTTTCCTCTTGTGCCCCCTGCCCCGAGGCCTGTCCTCCTCCCCAAACCCCCCCAAACCCAACCCCAAACCAGGACCCCAAACCAGGGCAGGGAGCAGCAGGAACCTGACCCCAAATCCCCCAAACCCAACACCAAAAACCCCAAAACCAAAGTGACACCCCAAAATCCCCCAAACCCTCAGTGACCCCAAACCCAGTGACACCCAAAAATAACCCCAAACCCCTCAGTCTCACCCCAAAAAATAACCCCATAACCACAGTGACCCCAAACCCAACAGCCCGGGCCCCAAACCCATCAGTGACCCCCCAAACCATGGTGGGACACCCCAAACCCAGCACAGGGACATGCTGGGGGCCAGGGCAGGGAGCAGCAGGAACCAGGTGAGCCCCGACAGGTAACTCAGAACACTGCAAAGAGCACCCCAAAACCATCAGTGACACCCGAAAAATAACCCCATAACCACCAGTGACACCCCAAAGATAACCCCAAACCCATCAGTGACACCCCAAACCCAGCACAGGTACGTGCTGGGGCCAGGGCAGGGAGCAGCAGGAACCAGGTGAGCCCCGACAGGTAACTCAGAACACTGCAAAGAGCACCCCAAAATCAGTGACACCCCAAAAATAACCCCAAACCCACCAGTGACACCCCAAAGATAACCCCAAACCCATCAGTGACACCCCAAACCCATCAGTGACACCCCAAACCCAGCACAGGGACGTGCGGGGGGCCAGGGCAGGGAGCAGCAGGAACCAGGTGAGCCCCGACAGGTAACTCAGGACACTGCAAAGAGAACCCCAAAATCATCAGTGACACCCCAAAAATAACCCCATAAACACCAGTGACACCCCAAACCCATCAGTGACACCCCAAACCCATCAGTGACACCCCAAAAATAACCCCATAACCACAGTGACACCCCAAACCCATCAGTGACACCCCAAACCCATCAGTGATGCTGCAAACCCCCAAAAGGGACAGTGACACCCCAAAAATAACCCCAAAGGAACCAGGTGACACCCCAAAGATAACCCAGGACAAACCCATCAGTGACACCCCAAACCCATCAGTGGCACCCCAAAAATAACCAGGGATAAACCAGGTGACACCCCAAACCCATCAGTGACACCCCAAACCCATCAGTGACACCCCAAAAATAACCCCATAACCACAGTGACACCCCAAAGCCATCAGTGACACCCCAAACCCATAACCACAGTGACACCCCAAACCCAGCACAGGTACGTGCTGGGGCCAGGGCAGGGAGCAGCAGGAACCAGGTGAGCCCCGACAGGTAACTCAGGACACTGCAAAGGGAACCCCAAACCCATCAGTGGACAAACCCAGCAAAATAACCCCAAACAGCAGGAGTGACGTGACCCCGACAGGTAACTCAGGATGCTGCAAAAATAACCCCAAACCCATCAGTGACACCCCAAACCCAGCACAGGTACGTGCGGGGGGCCAGGGCAGGTACCATGTGAGCCCCGACAGGTAACTTAGCACACGGCGGGGGAACCCCAAAATGGGCATTGGCACCCCAAAAATAACCCCCAAATCATCCCCAGGACGCCCCCTGCCGCCCACTCACCAGGGGGATTTTGGGGTCTCCCCACTTGGCAGAAGGGTTTTGGGGTCCCCTCAAGGGTTTTGGGGTGCCCCAGTATCCAAGGGGCTTTTGGGGTCCTGCCCCCGTGTTTTGGGGTGCCCCAGACTCACCAGAGGGGGGTGTTGGGCTGCCCCAGGGGGTTTCGGGGTCCCCCCCGTGTTTTGGGGTGCCCCCACGGGGTGTCAGGGGTCCCCAGGGGATTTTGGGGTGCCCCAGGTTTTTGGGGACTCGCCAGAGGGGGGTGTTGAGGTCCCCGATAGCCCCCCTGTGTTTTGGGGTGCCCCCAGGGTTTTGGGGACTCACCAGAGGGGGGTTCTGGGGTTCCCCAGGGGGTTTTGGGGTCCCCCCCATACTCACCAGAGGGGGGTGTTGACACCCCCCCCCAGCCCCCCCAGGGGTATTTTGGGGTCCCCCAGGGGTTTTTGGGGTCCCCCCCATGTTCTGGGGTCCCTCACTCACCACAGCGGGGTGTTGAGCTGCAGCAGCAGCCTCCCAGCCCCCCTGGGGGTATTTTGGGGGGTATTTTGGGGGGTATTTTGGGGGTATTTTGGGGGTATTTTGGGGTCCCCCCAATCACTCACCACAGGGGGGTGTTGAGCTGCAGCAGCAGCCCCCAGCCCCCCCCGGGGTATTTTGGGGGTATTTTGGGGGGTATTTTGGGGTCCCCCCCCAATCACTCACCAGAGCAGGGTGTTGAGCTGCAGCAGCAGCCCCCCGCGGGTATTTTGGGGGGTATTTTGGGGGGTATTTTGGGGATATTTTGGGGATATTTTGGGGTCCCCCCCAGCCACTCACCAGAGCGGGGTGTTGAGCTGCAGCAGCAGCCCCCCGGGGTATTTTTGGGGATATTTTGGGGGTATTTTGGGGTCCCCCCAGTCACTCACCAGAGCGGGGTGTTGAGCTGCAGCAGCAGCCCCCCAGGGGTATTTTGGGGGGTATTTTGGGGGGTATTTTGGGGTCCCCCCCTCACTCACCACAGCGGGGTGTTGAGCTGCAGCAGCAGCCCCCCCCGGGGTATTTTGGGGGGTATTTTGGGGATATTTTGGGGTCCCTCACTCACCACAGGGGGGTGTTGAGCTGCAGCAGCAGCCCCCCAGGGGTATTTTGGGGGTATTTTGGGGTCCCTCACTCACCAGAGCGGGGTGTTGAGCTGCAGCAGCAGCCCCCCGGGTATTTTGGGGGTATTTTGGGGGTATTTTCACCACAGGGGGGGGGTCCCCTCATTTTCACCATTTTGGGGTCCCTCACCACCAGAGGGGAGTTGAGCTGCAGCAGCAGCCCCCCATTTTTGGGGGGGATATTTTGGGGTATTTTGGGGGTATTTTGGGGGGTATTTTGGGGATATTTTGGGGTCCCTCACTCACCAGAGGGGGTGTTGAGCTGCAGCAGCAGCCGCGCCAGCGCCCGCCGGCACTGCGGGTCCGACAGCAGCCCCATGGCACCGGCTGGGGGGGATGGGGGGCATGGGGGGTCAGGGGGGCAACGGGAACGCACCGACCCCACTGAGAGACCACCGAGACCCCAAAAACCCCACAGACACCACCGAGACCCCACAGACCCCACTGAGACTCCCAAACCCCACAGAGACCCCCAAACCCCACAGAGACCCCAAAAACCCCACAGAGACCCCAAAAACCCCACAGACCCCACTGAGAGACCACCGAGACCCCACAGACACCACTGAGAGACCCCACAGACCCCACTGAGAGCCCACAGACCCCACTGACCCCACTGAGAGACCACCGAGACCCCACAGACACCACTGAGACCCCAAAAACCCCACAGACCCCACTGAGAGACCACCGAGACCCCACTGACCCCACAGAGACCACTGAGAGACCACCGAGACCCCACTGACCCCACAGACCCTACTGAGAGACCACCGACCCCACAGACCCCACAGACCCCACTGAGAGACCCCACAGACCCCACTGAGAGACCACCAAACCCCACAGACCCCACTGAGAGACCACCAAGAGCCCACAGACCCCACTGAGAGACCCCACAGACCCCACTGAGAGACCACCGAGACCCCAAAAACCCCACTGAGAGACCACAGAGACCTCACAGACACCATTGAGACCCCAAAAACCCCACAGACCCCACTGAGAGACCACCGACCCCACAGACACCACTGAGACCCCAAACCCCACAGAGACCCCACAGACCCCACAGAGACCCCTGAGACCCTACAGACCCCATACAGACCACTGAGACCCCCAAAAACCCCACTGAGACCCCAAAACCCCCACAGAGACCCCACAGACACCACTGAGAGACCACAGAGACCCCACAAACCCCACAGACTCTACAGAGACTCCACAGAGACCCCAAAAACCCCACTGAGACCCCCACCCCATCCCATGGACACTCCAAATCCCACAGAGCCCCTAAAGACCCCACAAGAGACCCTCCCCAAACACCACAGAGCCCACTGAGAGCACAGAGAGACCCCACAGAAACCCCCAAGCCACAGAGACCCCACAGAGAGACCCCCGACCCCACAGAGCCCCTAAAGACCCTACAGAGATCCCAGAGACCCCAAACCCCACAGGGACCCCCCCAAACCCCTCACCCACCCCATGGACACCCCAAATCCCCTCATTGCCCCCCAAACCCCACAGAGACCCCACAGAGCCCTACAGGGCCCTCCCAAGCCCTACAGAGCCCCCAAACCCCAAAGAGCCCCCTCACCCACCCACCCCATGGACAACCCCAATCCCCCTCAGGCCCGGGCCCTGCCCTGCCCCCCGCCCCCACACCGCGTTCCCCCGCCCCCCACAGCCCCCACACGGACCAGCTCCCTGCCCCGCACCCCCTGTGCCCTCCGGGACCCCCAAAATGCCCCAAAAAGCCCCAAAAAGCCCCAAATCCCCCAAAACCTGCGGGGCACGGCAGGGCCAGGCCGCTCAATCGCTGCCGGAGCGCGCGGCCAGGGCGGAGCGCGGAGCGCCGAGACAGCGATCGAGGGCTCCGCCCCGCCAGGGGGCGCCAGGCGAGGGGCGGGGCCAACGGGATGTGGGCGGGGCCAACGGGATGTGGGCGGGGCCAAGGGAATCACGGGGATTTGGGGGGGAAAAAAGGGGAAAACGGGGCAAAAAAAGGGGGAAAACGGGGGAAACCAGGGGAAAACGGCGGAAAACCGGGGGTTGGGGGGCATAAAAGGGGGTAAAAAGGGGGGGTTTGGGGCACAAAAAGGGGTAAAAAGGGGGGTTTGGGGGCAAAAAAGGGGGAAAATGGGCGGCTTGGGGGCACAAAAGGAAGGTTTGAGGGGTACAAAGGGGGGCAAAAGAGGGGGGGAACACATGGGGCACAAATGGGGCAAAACCAGGGGTTTGGGGGCAAAAACGAGGGCAAACCTGGGGGCATTGGGGCACAAAAGGGGGAGGTTTGGGGCAGAAAGGGGGGGGGGATGGGGCACAAAAAGGGGGGAAAATGGGGGTTTGGGCAAAAAAGGATGCAAAACCGGGAGATTTGGGGGTACAAAAAAGGGGCAGAAAAGGAGGGTTTGGGGGCAGAAACAGGGGCAAAAGAAGGGGGGGGAAAAGGGGGAGTTTGGAGGGTGCAAAAGGGGGCAAAAAAGGGGGGAACCCACGGGGGCACAAAATGGGGAAAAAACAGGGAGTTTGGCGGTACAAATGGGGGCAAAAAAGGGGGTAAACCGGGGGCTTTGGGGGCACAAAAGGGGGCAAAAACTGGGGGGGGGGAATCGGGGGGTTTGAGGGCAAAAAATTGGGGAAAAAGGGGGGAAACCCAGGAGGCACAAAAGAGGGCAAAAAAGAAGGGTCTGGGGCACAAAATGGGGTAAAAAAGGGGGAAACCCGGGGGGTTTGGGGGCAAAAAAGGAGAGTTTGGAGGCACAAAAGGGGGCAAAAAGAGGGAAAACCAGGGGGTTTGGGGGTGCAAAACGGGGCAAAAATGGGGGTGTGGGGGCACAAAAGAGGTTCTGGGCAAAGGGGGGCAATGAGGGGCTTGGGGGGCCAAAGGATGCGCAAAGGCAGGTGACAGGGACAGCTTGGGGACAATGGGGTGTCACGGGGGACACAAGGAGGCAGCAGCGGGGGGTGACACACCCAGGGCACACAGGTGTGTGACACACAGAGGGACACACAACTGCAGTGACACACCCCGGTTTATTGCCACGGCCACACCCCAAACACACAGGGTCACAGCCACAGTGTCCCCAGGCCTGGTCACGGCAGGGTCACACCCCAGTGTCCCCAGTGTCCCCAGGCCTGGTCACGGCAGGGTCACACTCCAGTGTCCCCAGGCCTGGTCACTGAAGGATCCAGCTCCAGTGTCCCCAGGCCTGGTCACGGCAGGGTCACACCCCAGTGTCCCCAGTGTCCCCAGGACTGGTCACTGAAGGATCCAGCTCCAGTGTCCCCAGTGTCCCCAGGCCTGGTCACTCCAGTGTCCCCAGGCCTGGTCACGGCAGGGTCACTCCAGTGTCCCCAGGCCTGGTCACAGCAGGGTCACAGTCCAGTGTCCCCAGGATTGGTCACTGAAGGATCCAGCTCCAGTGTCCCCAGTGTCCCCAATGTCCCCAGGACGGTCACTGCAGTGACCAGGGGTCAGTTGGTCACCACAGGGTCCCCCGGGTCACTTGGCCACGGCAGTGTCCCCACTGAGGACAGGGCCATGGCAGTGTCCCCATGGTGTCCCTGTGGTCACTGCGCCACGGCAGTCCCTGTTCCACGGCCATGTCCCCATGCTGGTCACTATGGTCAGTCACTGTGCCATGGTGGTGTCCTGGTGTCCCCCGGGGGTCACTGTGCCATGGGCATGTCCCTGCAGTGGTCACTGTGCCATGGTGGTGTCCTGGTGTCCCCAGGGTGGGCACTGTGCCATGGTCATGTCTCTGCAGTGGCCACTGTGCCATGGTGGTGTCCCCACAGTGGTCACTATGGTCACTGTGCCATGGTGGTGTCCCTGTAGCAGTCACTGCTCCATGGCAATGTCCCCTTAGTGTCCCAGTGGTCAGTCACTGTGCCATGGTGGTGTCCTGCTGTCCCCAGGGTGGGCACTGTGCCATGGCCATGTCCCTGCAGTGGTCACTGTGCCATGGTGGTGTCCTGGTGCCCCCACAGTGGTCACTGTGCTGGTCAGTGCTCCATGGTGGTGTCCTGGGGTGGTCACTGTGGTCGGTCACTGACCCATGGCAGTGTGCCCATGGTGGTCACTCTGCTGGTCAGTGCTCCATGGCCGTGTCCTGGGGTGGTCACTGTGGTCACTCACTGCTCCATGGCCATGTCCTGGGGCTGTCACTGCGGTCACTCAGTGCTCCATGGCAGCATCCCGGGGCGGTCACTGCGGTCACTCACTGCACTACGCCTGTGTCCCTGCAGTGGTCACTGCTCCATGGTGGTGTCCTGGGGTGGTCACTGTGGTCACTCAGTGCTCCATGGCCGTGTCCCGGGGCGGTCACTCTGCTGGTCAGTGCTCCATGGCGGTGTCCTGGGGTGGTCACTGTGGTCACTCAGGGCTCCATGGCGGTGTCCCGGGGTGGTCACTCTGCTGGTCAGTGCTCCATGGCCGTGTCCTGGGGTGGTCACTGTGGTCACTCACTGCTCCATGGCAGCATCCCGGGGCGGTCACTCTGCTGGTCAGTGCTCCATGGCCGTGTCCTGGGGTGGCTGGGTCACTCAGGTCTCCATGTGGTCCCGGTCGGTCACTGTGGTGCAGGGCTCCATGGTGGTGTCCTGGGGCGGTCACTGTGGTCACTCAGTGCTCCATGGCAGCATCCCAGGGCGGTCACTCTGCTGGTCAGTGCTCCATGGCCGTGTCCCGGGGCTGTCACTGCGGTCACTCAGTGCTCCATGGCAGCATCCCGGGGCGGTCACTGTGGTCACTCAGTGCTCTATGGCCGTGTCCTGGGGTGGTCACTGCGGTCAGTCCATGGCAGCATCCCGGGGCGGTCACTCTGCTGGTCAGTGCTCCATGGCAGTGTCCTGGGATGGTCACTGTGGTCACTCACTGCTCCATGGCGGTGTCCTGGGGTGGTCACTGTGGTCACTCAGTGCTCCATGGCAGCATCCCGGGGCGGTCACTCTGCTGGTCAGTGCTCCATGGCCGTGTCCTGGCGCAGCCTGGCCCTCACCACCCCGTCCAGCACGGCGTGCAGCCCCTGGCAGGCGGCCTGGGCAGCGTCCAGCACGGGCCGCAGCCGCTCCTGGTGCAGGCGGGCGCTGAGCTGGCACAGGGCCAGCTGCCCGCTGCCCGCCACCGTGGCCACGGCCAGCCTGGGGCCGCCGGCCGCCTCCTCGGCCGCGCTCAGGTCACTCAGGGCCACCGGGGCCCCCAAAGTATCCCTAAAAGCCCGGCCGACCCGCCCCACGGCCCGCATAGCTCCCCAGCGTCCAGCAGGGCCAGGGCGCAGCGCCTCACGCTGGCACCGAGCTCACCGCCGTCGGCCTGGAGAACCTGGGGGAAAAGGGGAATGGGTCACCCCAAAGTATCCCTAAATATCCCCTAGAACACCCCAAAATCCCATGGACCCAATGTGCCCCAGCAGGGCCAGCCCGGCCGCGCTCACGCTGGCACCGAGCTCACCGCCGTCGGCCTGGAGAACCTGGGGGGGACAGGGGAATGGGTCACCCCAAAGTATCCTTAAATATCCCCAAAATCCCATAGACCCCATGTGCCCCAGCAGGGCCAGCCCAGCCGCGCTCATGCTGGCACCGAGCTCACCGCCGTCTGCCTGGAGAACCTGGGGGAAAAGGGGAATGGGTCACCCCAAAGTATCCCTAAATATCCCCAAAATAAACCCTGAAACACCCCAAAATTCCAGAGATCCTATGTGCCCCAGCAGGGCCAGCCCGGCCGCGCTCATGCTGGCACCGAGCTCACCGCCATCTGCCTGGAGAACCTGGGGGAAAAGGGGTCAGGGTCACCCCAAAATATCCCCAAAATCCACCCAAAATTCCAGAGATCCTATGTGCCCCAGCAGGGCCAGCCCAGCCGCGCTCACGCTGGCACCGAGCTCACCGCCGTCTGCCTGGAGAACCTGGGGGGAAAGGGGAATGGGTCACCCCAAAGTATCCCTAAACATCCCCTAAAACACCCCAAAATCCCATAGACCCCATGTGCCCCAGCAGGGCCAGCCCGGCCGTGCTCACGCTGGCACCGAGCTCACCGCCATCGGCCTGGAGAACCTGGGGGAAAAGGGGTCAGGGTCACCCCAAAGTATCCTTAAATATCCCCAAAATAAACCCTGAAACACCCCAAAATTCCAGAAATCCTATGTGCCCCAGCAGGGCCAGCCTGGCCACGCTCATGCT
This sequence comes from Emberiza elegans, assembly GCA_024865655.1. Taxonomy (NCBI): domain Eukaryota; kingdom Metazoa; phylum Chordata; class Aves; order Passeriformes; family Fringillidae; genus Emberiza; species Emberiza elegans. The sequence continues at coordinate 772,539 of JALJVW010000084.1, read as the reverse complement.
GGCACCGAGCTCACCGCCATCAGCCTGAAGAACCTGGGGGTAAAGAGGTCAGGGTCACCCCAAAATATCCCCAAAATCCACTAGAAATTCCCAAAATCCTATGGATCCCAGGGTGCCCCAGCCAGCCCACACTGGCACCGAGCTCACCGCCGTCGGCCTGGAGAACGCAGGGCACCGAGCTCATCCCTGTCTGCCTGCAGCACCTGTGGTCAGGGACACTCCAAAAACACCCAAATCACTCCAAAACCCCACAAACCTTGGGTGAGCATGGCCCCCCAGGGACCCCCAAATCCCCCCAGAACCCCCCCAAAGCTCACCTGGCACTGAGTGCATCCCGATCTGCCTGCTGGCAGAGCTGGCTGAGCACGGCTCCCTCCAGCACACGCAAAAAGCACAGCGCCCCCAAACCCCCAGAACACCCCCAAAATAACCCAAAACACCCCCAAATCCCCTCAGGATCCCCCCAGAGCTCACCTGGACGTGCACGTCGATCTGCGAGCGTGGGTAGAGCTGGCTGAGCACGGCTCCCTCCAGCACGCCCCAGGATCCCCCCAAACACCCCAGAACATCCCCAAATCACCTCAGAACGCCCCCAAACCCCCCAAATCCCCTCAGGACCCCCCCAAAGCTCACCTGGACGTGCACGTCGATCTGCGAGCGCGGGTAGAGCCGGCTGAGCACGGCTCCCTCCAGCACGCCCCGCAGCAGCAGCGCCCGCTCCCCCGACCTGCGGTCGGTGCCGCCCTGCGCCGGCCGCCGGCGCCGCTCGCCGCCCCCCGCGAACGGGGCCGAGCTGCAGCGGACACTGAGCAGGGCCCGGTCCGGGGGGGCCTTGGCCCGGGACCCCCGAATCTGGGAAAGAGGGGTGGGGGGGCACCCACAGGGAGGGGGGGGACCCCAGACCTGAGGGGAAAGAGGGGGAGTGGGGGGGACCCCCAAACCTGAGGGGGAAAGAGCAGGGAGTGGGGGGACACTCAAATGAGGGGGCCTATTTGGGGGGCGGCTTTGACTCAGGACTCCCGAACCCGGGGGGAAGATGGGGTTGGAGTGGGGACACACACATGGGGGGGGATGTAGGACCCCATATTGGGGGGGGCCCTGGCCTGGGACGCCCAAACCTGGCGGGAAAAGGGGCTGGGAGCGAGGGGGATGCCCACATGAGGGGGCTTGTGGGACCCCTGAACCTGGGGGAACAGGAAGCTGGGAGTGGGGGGATATCCAAAATGCGGGGGGCTGTGGGACCCCATCTTGGGGGGGTGAGAGGAGAAATAGGGGGGGGGGGTTCCAGGACGGGGCGGGGGGGGCACAAACTGGGGAGGAGGGGGATCAGAATGGGGGACCCTGAAAACGTCAGAGGGAGGGGGGCAGAGACATTGAGGGGGGGTCACAGCCCTGAGGGGGGGGTCACAGCACTGAGGGGGGGTCACAGCCCTGAGGGGGGGTCACAGTCCTGAGGGGTGTTTCGCAGCCCCAGGGCCCCGCTCACTCACCTCGTGCGGGCCGTACACGGCCGCCAGCACTTTGGTGTTGCCCTGCTCCAGGTAGGCCGAGCCGTCGGCCCGGGCCAGCACGCCGAGCCGGGCCCGCACCTTGCGCAGCTCGTCCGGCCTCCGCCCGTCCGCCCGGAACCCCGCGTCCGACACCAGCTCCAGCCCCGCCATGCCGGTACCGCCGCCGGTGCCGCTCCCGCCGCCGACACCGCGTGTGGGGCCGGACTACAACTCCCGGCGTGCCCCGCGCGCGGCCCTTAGTGCCCGTGCGCGCCGTGAGGGGCGGACTACAACTCCCGGCGTGCCCCGCGCGAGCAGCCCGCCAACGGGAGGCACCGCCCCCTGACCCTCCCACGGCTCAGGCCGCGCCCCCATCGGCTAGTCCTACAGAGGCCACGCCTACTGTGACGCAATCCCCACAGCAGGCCACACCCCAAGGTCGCTCGGGACAGAGACCACGCCCATTTGGACCACGCCCCCTGACGAAGACCACGCCTCCACGGAGGCGGTGTCCCAGCCCCGCCCCCCTGAGGCCCCGCCCCCTCGGCCGGTTCGCGGCACCGAACGGGACCGGGCGGCACCGGAGCGACCCCAGCGCCCCCTGGCGGAGCGGCACCACCCCCGGACCCCCCCTCGGGCACGGCCGAACCTTCCCGGACTGTCGGTCTCGGTCCCGGTCCGGGTCCCGAGCGGGCACCGCCGGCCGTCCCGCAGCAGCGAGCGCTCGGAGCGGGTCAGAACCGGCACCGAGCCAGCACCGAGCCCTCGTCCCACCGGCACCGGCGGTACCGAGCGCTGAGCGGGCCGGAGCGGGCGGCTCCGCTCTGCCGGTGCCGCTGACCCCGTCCGGCCAGCGCTGACCTTGCCCAGGCCGGTCCGGACCGGCCCCGAGCGCCGCCGCTCCCCGCCCGGTGCCGCTCCCGGTGCCGCCATGGCGGCCCCGCCGGGCCCCGCCGGGTTCCAGTTCGCCATCGACCGCGGCGGGACCTTCACGGACGTGTTCGCCCGCTGCCCCGGCGGCCGCGTCCGCGTCCTCAAGCTGCTCTCCGAGGACCCCGCGTACCGGGACGCGCCCACCGAGGGCATCCGCCGCGTCCTGCAGGAGGTGCGAGCACCGGGGGGACAGCGAGGGGACACGGCGGGACCCCCGGGGTACAGCGGGGACAGCGGGGGGACAGCGAGGGGACAACGAGACCCCCGGGGCGCTGCAGGGACAGCGGGGGGACACGGCGGGGACACGGCGGGGACACGGCGGGGACATGGCAGGACCCCCCAACTCCCCTGCTGGCACCACCGGGACCCCCGGGAGCACGGCAGGGTCATGGCGGGACCACCGGGACCCTCCCAAGTGCCCTGCTGGGACCCCCGGGACCACCGGGGACACGGCGGGGACAGCGGGGACGCGGCAGGGACAGAGAGGGGACAACGGGACCCCCGGGACCCCCAGGACACGGCGGGGACACGGCGGGACCCCCCAAGTGCCTTGCTGGGACCCCCGGGACCCCCGGGGCATGGTGGGGACGCGGCAGGGACATGGCGGGACCCCCTCAAATGCCCTGCTGGGACCTCTGGGACCCCCGGCACCCCCGGGGAAGGGCAGGGACACAGAGGGGACATGGCAGGGGGACAGCGGGGGACGCCCCCGAGTGCCCTGCTGGGACCCCCCCCGAGAGCCCACCGGGAACATCCCAGGACACCACGTGGGACCCCCCAGAACAAGCCCCGGGACCCCCTTCTGGGACCCCCCGGAGCCCCCCAGACCCCCACAGGGCCCCCCCCAGGACCCCCGGGACCCCCCTCAGGAACTCACCGGGACCCCCCAAGGGAACCCACGGGGACCCCCCCCAAATGCCTCTCCCAGAGACCCCCGTGGGAAACCCTGGGACCCCCAAAGGGACCCCAGGAACCCACCGGGATCCCTGGAGGAACCCACCCCGGGATGGGGGTCCCCAGGTGGGTCTGGGGTCCCCAAAGAGATCTAGGGGACCCAAATGGGTCTGGGGTCCCCAAATGGAGCTGGGGGTTCCCCAATGAGTCTGGGGTCCCCAAACGGGTCTAGGGGTCTCCAAATGGGTCTGGGGATCCCAAAATGGTGCTGGGGGTCCCCAGGTGGGTCTGGGGTCCCCAAAGAGATCTAGGGGACCCAAATGGGTCTGGGGTCCCCAAATGGAGCTGGGGGTTCCCCAATGAGTCTGGGGTCCCCAAATGGGTCTGGGGTCCCCAAATGGGTCTGGGGTCCCCAAATGGGGTTGGGGGTTCCCCAAGGAGGTCTAGGGGTTTCCAAACGGGGCTAGGGGTCCCCAAATGGGGCTGGGGGTCCTAGATGGGTCTGGGGTCCCCTAAGAGGTCTAGGGGTCCCCAAACGGGTCTGGGGGTCCCCAAAAAGGTCTGGGGTCCTGCTGTGGGGCTGGGGGTCCCAAATGGGTCTGGGGTCCCTAAACGGGTCTGGGGTCTCAGTTTGGGGTCCCGCAGGAGCTGGGGGTGCCGCTGCCCCGGGAGCAGCCCCTGGACGGGTCCCGGATCCAGTGGATCCGCATGGGCACCGGGGAGGCTGTGGGTCCCCAAATGGGTCTGGGGTCTCAGTGCTGGGGTCCCGCAGGAGCTGGGGGTGCCGCTGTGGGTCTGGGGTCCCCCGGGTGAATTTTGGGGTCCCGCAGGAGCTGGGGGTGCCGCTGTGGGTCTGGGGTCTCAGTTTTGGGGTCCCGAAGGAGCTGGGGGTGTCACTGTGGGTCTGGGGTCCCCTGGATGAATTTTGGGGTCCCCCAGGTGAATTTTGGGGTCCCGCAGGAGCTGGGGGTGCCGCTGTGGGTCTGGGGTCTCAGTGCTGGGGTCCCGCAGGAGCTGTGGGTCCCCAAATGGGTCTGGGGTCTCAGTTTTGGGGTCCTGCAGGAGCTGGGGGTGCCGCTGTGGGTCTGGGGTCCCCCGGGTGAATTTTGGGGTCCTGCAGGAGCTGGGGGTGCCGCTGTGGGTCTGGGGTCCCCCGGGTGAATTTTGGGGTCCCACAGGAGCTGGGGGTCCCCAAATGGGTCTGGGGTCTCAGTTTGGGGTCCCGCAGGAGCTGGGGGTCCTGAAATGGGTCTGGGGTCTCAGTTTTGGGGTCCCGCAGGAGCTGTGGGTCCCCAAATGGGTCTGGGGTCTCAGTGCTGGGGTCCCGCAGGAGCTGGGGGTCCCCAAATGGGTCTGGGGTCTCAGTGCTGGGGTCCCGCAGGAGCTGGGGGTCCCCAAATGGGTCTGGGGTCTCAGTTTGGGGTCCCGCAGGAGCTGGGGGTCCCCAAATGGGTCTGGGGTCTCAGTTTGGGGTCCCGCAGGAGCTGTGGGTCCCCAAATGGGTCTGGGGTCTCAGTGCTGGGGTCCCGCAGGAGCTGGGGGTCCCCAAATGGGTCTGGGGTCTCAGTTTGGGGTCCCGCAGGAGCTGGGGGTCCCCAAATGGGTCTGGGGTCTCAGTTTGGGGTCCCGCAGGAGCTGGGGGTGCCGCTGTGGGTCTGGGGTCTCACCCAGGGAGCTGGGGGTCCCCAAATGGGTCTGGGGTCTCTTCGACCAGGAGCTGGGGGTCCCCAAATGGGTCTGGGGTCTCAGTTTGGGGTCCCGCAGGAGCTGGGGGTGCCGCTGCCCCGGGAGCAGCCCCTGGACGGGTCCCGGATCCAGTGGATCCGCATGGGCACCACGGTGGCCACCAACGCGCTGCTGCAGCGCCGGGGCGAGCGCGCGGCCCTGGCCGTGACCCGCGGCTTCCGGCACCTGCTGCACATCGGGACCCAGGCCCGGCCCCGCCTCTTCGACCTGGTGAGCACCTGGGCACACACCTGGGATACACCTGGGCACACACCTGGGATACACCTGGGCACACACCTGAACCCCCAAACCCACCCCCAACCCCACCCCGGCACCTGCTGCACATCGGCACCCAGGCCCGGCCCCGCCTCTTCGACCTGGTGAGCACCTGGGCACACCTGGGATACACCTGGGTACACCTGGGCACACCTGGGAACACACCTGAACCCCCAAACCCACCCCCAACCCCACCCTGGCACCTGCTGCACATCGGCACCCAGGCCCGGCCCCGCCTCTTCGACCTGGTGAGCACCTGGGCACACCTGGGATACACCTGGGTACACCTGGGCACACCTGGGATACACCTGGGCACACCTGGGGACACCTGGGTACACCTGGGCATACCTGGGCACACACCTGGGCACACCTGGGATACACCTGGGCACACCTGGGTACACCTGGGCACACCTGGGCACACACCTGGGATACACCTGGGATACACCTGGGAAACACCTGGGCAGACCTGGGTACGCACCTGTACACACACCTGGGCACACCTGTACACAAACACCTGGGCACACACCTGGGCACACCTGGGCACATACCTGTACATACACCTGTGCATACACCTGTGCACACAGCTGGGCACACCTGGACAGCCCTGTACATACACCTGGGCACACCTGGGCACACACCTGCACGTACACCTGGGCACACCTGAGCACACCTGGGCACACCTGAACAGCCCTGTACATACACCTGGGCACACCTGGGCACACACCTGTGCCTGCTCTGGCACCGCCGGGGTCTGCGGTGCCACATCCCCGTGTCCCAGTGTCCCCTGGGCTGGGGCTGCCAGGTCCCTGTGCCCGCAGCGCCACGTGTCCCCTGTGTCCTGTGACCCCCCCCGTGTCCCCTCCGTGTCCCCTCCGTGTCCCCTCAGTGTCCCCTGTGTCCTGTGACCCCCCTGTGACCCCCCCGTGTCCCCCTGTGTCCCCCCTCCGTCCCCCCAGTGTCCCCTGTGTCCTGTGACCCCCGTGTCCCCTCCGTGTCCCCTCGGTGTCCCCTCCGTGTCCCCTCCGTATCCCCTCAGTGTCCCCTCAGTGTCCCCACACTGACCCCTCCGTGTCCCCTCCGTGTCCCCTCCGTGTCCCCTCCGTGTCCCCTCAGTGTCCCCTCAGTGTCCCCACACTGACCCCTCCGTGTCCCCTCCGTGTCCCCTCCGTGTCCCCCCAGTGTCCCCCCTGTCCTGTGTCCCCTCAGTGTCCCCTCAGTGTCCCCTGTGTCCTGTGACCCCCCCGTGTCCCCTCCGTGTCCCCTCAGTGTCCCCTCAGTGTCCCCTGTGTCCTGTGACCCGAGCTTGTCCCCCCGTGTCCCCTCCGTGTCCCCTCCGTGTCCCCTCAGTGTCCCCTTGGTGTCCCCTTGGTGTCCCCGCACTGACCCCCTTGGTGACACACGTGATGTCCCCTGTGTCCTGTGACCCCCCCTCAGTGTCCCCCCGGTGTCCCCTCAGTGTCCCCTCAGTGTCCCCACGGTGACCCACGTGATGTCCCGCCCGGTGTCCCCTCGGTGACCCGTGGCCGCCTGGCACGGGGCTGGCACGTCCTGTGACCGGCATCGCGCCCCGTGACTGGCACCGTGTCCCCGCGTGCCCCACAGTGTCCCCAAACACCCTGTCCCTGTGTCCCTGCTCAGGCTGGCACCATGTCCCCTGTGTGCCCCACAGTGTCCCCAAACACCCTGTCCCTGTGTCCCTGCTCAGAGTGGCACCGTGTCCCCGTGTGCCCCACAGTGTCCCCAAACACCCTATCCCCGTGTCCCCTCCCTGTGTGCCCCACCGTGTCCCCACCACCCTGTCCCCGTGTCCCTGCTGGGGCTGGCACTGTGTCCCCATGTGCCCCACAGTGTCCCCTCCTGAGCTGGCACCATGTCCCCGTGTGCCCCACCGTGTCCCCACCACCCTGTCCCTGTGTCCCCTCCCCGTGTGCCCCACAGTGTCCCCAAACACCACATCCCTGTGTCCCTGCTCAGAGTGGCACCATGTCCCCTGTGTCCCCCACAGTGTCCCCACCACCCTGTCCCTGTGTCCCCTCCCTGTGTGCCCCACACTGTCCCTCCTGGGGCTGGCACCATGTCCCCTTGTCCCCTACAGTGTCCCCATCACCCTGTCCCTGTGTCCCCTCCTGAGCTGGCACCGTGTCCCTACTCAGAGTGCCACCATGTCCCCTGTGTCCCCTCCCCCTGTGCCCCTCAGTGTCCCCTCTCAGGCTGGCACTGTGTCCCTGCTGGGGCTGGCACCGTGTCCCCCACACTGTCCCTCCTGGGGCTGGCACTGTGTCCCTGTGTGCCCCACAGTGTCCCCAACCCTGGGGTCCCTCCCTGTGTGGGGACACTGAGGGGGGCTGGGTGTCCCAGGGTGTCCCCACAGTGTCCCCACCCCCTGTATTGTCCCTGCTGGGGCTGCCACCTGGGTGTCCCTCCTGATGACACCGTGTCCTTGCCAGTCCTGTCCCCTCCTGTCCCCAGAGTGTCCCCAAACACCCTGTCCCCGTGTCTCTGCTTGGGCTGGCACCCTGTCCCCATGTCCCAGTGCCACCCCTGTCCCACTCCTGTCCCTGTCCTGTCCTGGTGCCACCCCTGTCCCTGTCCCTGTCCTGTCCCACTCCTGTCCCAGTGCCACCCCACTCGTGTCCCTGTCCTGTCCTGGTGCCATCCCAGTTCCCCCCAGTGCCACCCCTCTCCCTTCCCTGTCCCTGTTCTGTCCCACTCCTGTCCCTGCCCTGTCCCAGTGCCACCCCACTCCTGTCCCTGTCCTGTCCCGTCCCAGCCCTGCCCTGTGTCCCCGCGGTGTCACCGGGGTGAGGTGACCCCTGTGTCCCCGGGTGTCCCCACAGGAGGACTGGGGCCATGGGGGACGTGCACTGGGGGCCTGGGGGAGGTGACAGGGGACAGGGGACAGGGGACATGAAGGACAGGGGGATCCCGGAGCAGGAGGATTGTCACCTGCCCGGCAGTGACAGCTGGCCCCGGGTGCAAGGTGGGTGTCACCATTGTCACCATTGTCACCATTGTCACCATTGTCACCTGCCCGGCAGTGACAGCCCTGGCCCTGGGCCATCCAAGTTGGGTGTCACCATGTGTCACCATTGTCACCATTGTCACCATTGTCACCTGCCCGGCAGTGACAGCTGGCCCCGGGTGCAAGGTGGGTGTCACCATTGTCACCATTGTCACCATTGTCACCATTGTCACCTGATCCCGGCAGTGCCGGGAGTGACAGCTGGCCCGGGTGCAAGGTGGGTGTCACCACTGTCACCATTGTCACCATTGTCACCATTGTCACCATTGTCACCTGCCCGGCAGTGACAGCTGGCCCCGTGTGCAAGGTGGGTGTCACCATTGTCACCATTGTCACCATTGTCACCACTGTCACCATTGTCACCTGCCCGGCAGTGACAGCTGGCCCCGTGTGCAAGGTGGGTGTCACCATTGTCACCATTGTCACCATTGTCACCATTGTCACCATTGTCACCATTGTCACCTGCCCGGCAGTGACAGCTGGCCCCGGGTGCAAGGTGGGTGTCACCATTGTCACCATTGTCACCATTGTCACCATTGTCACCTGCCCGGCAGTGACAGCTGGCCCCGGGTGCAAGGTGGGTGTCACCATTGTCACCATTGTCACCATTGTCACCACTGTCACCATTGTCACCTGCCCGGCAGTGACAGCTGGCCCCGGGTGCAAGGTGGGTGTCACCATTGTCACCATTGTCACCATTGTCACCATTGTCACCTGCCCGGGAGTGACAGCTGGCCCCGGGTGCAAGGTGGGTGTCACCATTGTCACCATTGTCACCATTGTCACCATTGTCACCTGCCCGGCAGTGACAGCTGGCCCCGGGTGCAAGGTGGGTGTCACCATTGTCACCATTGTCACCATTGTCACCATTGTCACCATTGTCACCATTGCCCTGCCGGCAGTGACAGCTGGCCCCAAGGTGGGTGCAAGGTGGGTGTCACCATTGTCACCATTGTCATTGTCACCATTGTCACCATTGTCACCATTGTCACCATTGTCACCCTGCCCAAGTGACAGCTGGCCCCGTGTGCAAGGTGGGTGTCACCATTGCAGTGACAGCTGGCCCCGGGTGCAAGGTGGGTGTCACCATTGTCACCATTGTCACCATTGTCACCATTGTCACCATTGTCACCTGCCCGGCAGTGACAGCTGGCCCCGGGTGCAAGGTGGGTGTCACCACTGTCACCATTGTCACCTGCCCGGCAGTGACAGCTGGCCCCGGGTGCAAGGTGGGTGTCACCATTGTCACCATTGTCACCATTGTCACCATTGTCACCTGCCCGGCAGTGACAGCTGGCCCCGGGTGCAAGGTGGGTGTCACCATTGTCACCATTGTCACCATTGTCACCATTGTCACCTGCCCGGCAGTGACAGCTGGCCCCGGGTGCAAGGTGGGTGTCACCATTGTCACCATTGTCACCTGCCCGGCAGTGACAGCTGGCCCCGGGTGCAAGGTGGGTGTCACCATTGTCACCATTGTCACCATTGTCACCATTGTCACCATTGTCACCTGCCCGGCAGTGACAGCTGGCCCCGGGTACAGGGTGGGACACTGCGGTGGTGGCACTGGGTGTCACCTGGCAGGTGCCACCCCTGTCCCCGTCCCCTGCTGCTCTCTGCGGTGGCACCGGGGTTACAGCGGGTCCCAGGGCTCTCGGTGACACTGTCCCCATGTCCCCAGGTGTGTCCAATGTCACCCTCCTGGTGTGGTATGGGTGTCCCAGGGCTGTAGGTGACACTGTCCCCATGTCCCCATGTCCCCAGGTGTGTCGGGTGCCACCCTGCTGGTGCAGCACAGGCATTTAGCGTGTCCCGGGGCTGTAGGTGACACTGTGACACTGTCCCCGTGTCCCCAGGTGTGTCCGGTGTCACCCTGCTGGTGCAGCTCAGGGATTTAGCGTGTCCCAGGGCTGCAGGTGACACTGTCCCCGTGTCCCCAGGTGTGTCCGGTGTCACCCTGCTCGTGCAGCGGGGCTGTCCCAGGGCTCTCGGTGACACTGTGACTGTCCCCAGGTGTCTCGGGTGTCACCCTGCTGGTGCAGCACAGAGCCCAGGGCTGTAGGTGACCCTGTTGTCCCCATGTCCCCCTGTCCCCAGGTGTGTCCGGTGTCACCCTGCTGGTGCAGCGCCCTCTGGACGCGTCGCGGCTCCGCGCGGACCTGGAGCGGCTCCTGGCCCGCGGCATCCGGAGCCTGGCGGTGCTGCTGCTGCACAGCTACGCGTGAGAGAAATGGGGGGATTTGGGGGGGGTCCCTGAGGGTCCCCAGAGCCTGGGGGTGCTGCTGCTGCGGCAGTCACACCTGAGAGCGGGCTGTCCCAGGGATTTGGGGGACACTGTCCCCTGGGGGTCCCTGAGGGTTTGGGGGCTTTGGGGGTCCCTGGCCCGCGGCAGCCTGGCGGTGCTGCTGCTGCACAGCTACGCGTGAGAGAAACGGGGATTTGGAGGATTTTGGGGTTTGGGGGGATTGGGGGATTTTGGGGGCTTTCAGCGGTGTCCCAGAGCCTGCCTGGCGTGAGAAACGGGGGGTTCTGCTGAGGGTTTTGGGGGTCCTGGGGGGTCCCCAGAGCCTGCACTGAACAGCCTGGCGTGAGATGATTTGGGGGGGCTCCTGGGGGCTTTGGGGGTCCTGGGGGTCCTCAGGTGTGCCCCAGGTGACCCGTGTGAGAAAATTGCAAAAGATCCAAAATTTGGGGGTCCTGGGGGCTTGGGGGTCCCGGGGGTCCCCAGAGCGAAATGGAGAAATTTGGGAGAAACGGGGGATTTGGGGGGTCCTGGGGGCTTGGGGGGTCCTGGGGTTTGGGGAAATCCTGCAAACAGCCCAAACGCACGTGAGAAATTGGGGGGGTCCAAATTGCTGCCCCGGGATTGGGGGGTCCTGGGGGATTTGGGGGTCCTGATGGTGCTGCTGCTCCACAGCTACGGGTGAGAGAAATGGGGGGTTTGGGGCCGTTGGGTCCTGGGGGATTTGGGGGTCCCCAGAGCCTGCTGGTGCACAGCTACGCATGAGAGAAATGGGGATTTGGGGGGTCCTGGGGGGTTGGGGGTTGGGGGCTTTGGGGGGGTCCTGGGAGGATTTGGGGGGTCCCCAATAGCCTGGCGGTGCTGCTGCTGCACAGCCCCGCGTGAGAGAAATGGGGGATTTGGGGGGTTTGGGGGAGTTTGGGGGAATTTTGGGGGCATTTGGGGGGATTTTGGGGGATTTTGGGGGGGATTTGGGGGTCCCAGGGAGGATTTGTGGGGATTCTGGGGGGGCTTTCGGCGGTGTCCCCCCGCCTGGCGGTTCTGCACCCTCGTGCACGAGTGCGGAGATGTTGGGGGGCTCCCAGGTGACCCCAACCCAAAATTGCCAAAGATCCAAAATCGCCCCGAAACTCGCCTAAAAACCACCGGAAACGGAGAAATTTGGGCAAAAAGGGGGAAATTCAGCCCAAATTGACCCGAAATTCACTCCAAATTCTGCCCCAAATTCACCCCAAATTCAGTCCCAACTTCACCCCAAATTCAGTCCCAACTTCACCCCAATTTCAGCCCAAATTCAGCCACAATTCACCCCAAATTCGACCCCAAATTCAACCCCAAATCGCCTCAAGCTCAACCCCAAATTCACCCCAAACTCAGCCCCAAATTCACCCCCAAATCACCTCAAATTCAGCCCAAATTCAGCCGCAATCTGGCAAATTAATTAAACCCAAATTAGCTGCCCCAAATTAAACCCATTTATTGCACCTGGAAAGCCGGTCTGGGTTAATTAAACCCAATTAGGGATTAAGCCCAGAAAAGCCTCAGGTGGGAGGGGAAAAAGGGGAATGGAGAGAGCTGAAAAATGATGGAAAAAGGGAAAAATGCCCAGATTTGGGTTCTGGGGGTCAGAAAAATTAAAATAAAAAAAAAGAGAGGAAAAAAACCCCAGATTTGGGTTCTATGGGGTCAAAAATGAGGAAAATGCCCAGATTTGGGTTCTGGAGGCTCAAAAATGTGAAAAAAAAGGGAAAATCCCCAGATTGACTGATTGATTGATTGATTGATTGGCTGATTGATCAATAGGCTGATTGAGTGATTGATTGATTGGCTGATCAATGGATTGATTGGCTGATTAATTGATTGATTGGCTGATTGATTGATTGATTGATTGATTGATTGATTGACAGCTCTGCAGGTGGGATTGGGGGTTCCAGGTGACACCCCCAGTTAACACAGGTGTTCCCCAGGTGTTCCCCAGGTGACACAGGTGTGACACAGGTGTGACACAGGTGACACTCAGGTGTGACACAGGTGTGTCCCCACAGGTGGCCAGGCCATGAAGAGCAGGTGGGGGCCCTGTCCCTGGGGTTCTCCCAGGTGTGGTTTGGGGCACAGGTGTAACTCAGGTGACACTCAGGTGACACTCAGGTGTGACTCAGGTGTGTCCCCCAGGTGACACAGGTGTGACACAGGTGTGGCCCTGGTGCTGGGGTGGTCCCAGGCCATGGTTTGCAGGTGGGGGTGACTGGCCAGGGACACTCAGGGTCCCACTCAGGTGTTCCCCAGGTGACACAGGTGACACTCAGGTGTTCCCCAGGTGTTCCCCAGGTGACACAGGTGTGACACAGGTGTGTCCCCTCACAGGTGGCTGGGCCATGAAGAGCAGGTGGGGGCCCTGGCCCTGGGGTTCCCCCAGGTGTGGTTTGGGGTACAGGTGTAACTCAGAGCTTCCCCAGGTGACACTCAGGTGTTCCCCAGGTGACACTCAGGTGTGACTCAGGTGTGTCCCCACAGGTGGCCAGGCCACGAGGAGCAGGTGGGGGCCCTGGCCCTGGCCCTGGGGTTCTCCCAGGTGTGGTTTGGGGCACAGGTGTAACTCAGGTGACACTCAGGTGTTCCCCAGGTGACACAGGTGACACTCAGGTGTTCCCCAGGTGTTCCCCAGGTGACACAGGTGTAACTCAGGTGACACTCAGGTGACACAGGTGTGACACAGGTGACACTCAGGTGTTCCCCAGGTGACACTCAGGTGTTCCCCAGGTGACACAGGTGACACTCAGGTGTTCCCCAGGTGACACTCAGGTGTTCCCCAGGTGACACAGGTGACACTCAGGTGTTCCCCAGGTGACTCGGGGTGTCACGGCCAGGTGTGTCCCCCAGGTGGCCAGGTGCGATACCTGCAGGTGGGGCCCTGGGGCTGTCCCTGGGGTGAGCGGGCTGAAACGGGACTGACCTGGGACAGACACGGGACTGACCTGGGATAGAGCAGGGACTGACCCGGGACTGACCCGGGCCCACCTGAGCCCAGGTGTGCAGAGATACCTGCGCGGCTTCTGCCAGGGCTTCCAGGATGGGCTCAAGGTGAGCGGGGCTGAAACGGGATAAACTGACCTGGGACTGACCTGGGATAGAGCAGGGACTGACCCGGGACTGACCTGGGCCTACCTGAGCCCAGGTGTGCGCCGGTACCTGCACGGCTTCTGCCAGGGATGGGCTGAAGGTGAGCGGGGACACACCTGGGACTGACTGACCCGGGACAGGGCAGGGACAGACACGGGGTTGGACCAGGACTGACCCGGGACTGACCCGGGACAGACGTAGGACAGGCCTGGGACAGAGCTGGGACCATGCTGGGGACTGACCCGGGACACCCCCAGACCCACAGGGACGCCCTGGGACCCCCGGTCCCCCCATGGAGGATCCCCCCCCCCCATTTCCCACCGGGACCCCCCTCCCCATTTCCCACTGTGCCCCCCATGTCCCCCCCCCCCTGCGGACCCCCTCCCATCCCATGGGCCTCCCTGAGCCCCCTCCAATGCCCCCCCAGTTCTGCTGAGCCCCCCGGGACCCTCTGGGACCCCCCTGGCCCCCCGTACTCCGTTTTTAGGGGGTCCCGGTGCAGTTCATGGGGGCTCTGACCCCATAGACCTCCATAGACACCCCCAGGACCCCCCTGACCCCCCGTACCCCCATTTCAGGGGTCCCGGTGCAGTTCATGCGCTCGGACGGGGGCTCTGACCCCTGACCCCCCTGACCCCCCTGACCCCCTTGCCCCCGTTTCAGGGGGTCCCGGTGCAGTTCATGGGGGCTCTGACCCCACAGACCCCACAGACCCCACAGACCCCCCTGACCCCGTTTTTGCCCCAGTTTCAGGGGTCCCGTGCAGTTCACAGCCCCTGACGGGGCTTGCCCCCCAGGGGGCCGGGTTTCATGGGGGCGGGGGGGGGGCCATCCTGTTTCTTGGGGGGCCCGGCCATCCTGGGGGCCCGCCGGGGGGGCCACGCCAAGCACCACCTTCGACCCCCGGGACGGGACCCCCGTCATCGGCTTCGACATGGGAGGTGAGGCGGGGGCATCGGGGGGATCGGGGGCATCGGGGGGATTGGGGGGGGGGGATTGGGGTCCCAGGCAGGGGCGGGGTCACGGGGGGGGGGGATCGGGAGAATTGGGGGCTTGGGGGTCCCACTGGGATCGGGGTCATGGGGGGGATTGGGGGATTGGGGGGGGTCCCACTGGGATTGGGGTCACGTGGGGGTGGGGTCCCATTGGGATTGGGGGTCCCACTGGGATTGGGGTCCTGGGGGGTGGGGGGGGATCACAGGAGGGGGGGTCCCACTGGGCTGGGGGTCACGGGGGGGTCAGGGGCAGATTGGGGTCGTGGGGGGATTGGGGTCCCATAAGGATGGGGGTCCTGCTGGAATTGGGGTGACGGGGAGTGGGGGTCCCATTGGGGTCGTAGGGGAGGTTGGGGTCGCACTGAAGGTGGGGGTCCCACTGGGATTGGGGTACAGGGGGTCCCATTGGGATTGGGGTCACGTGAGGGTGGGGGTCCCATTGAGGGTGAGGGTCCCGCTGGGATTGGGGTCCTGGGTGGGGGCCCGGTGGGGTTGGGGTCACAGGAGGATTGGGGGTCCCATTGGGATGGGGGGGTCACAGGGGGTCAGGGGGGGATTGGGGGTCCCAGGGGTCCCACTGGGATCGGGGTCATGGGGGGGTCACACGGGGATTGGGGGGTCTGTCGGGGTCTCGGGGGGTTGGGGGATGGGGGGGTCCCGGCAGGGTGGGGTCCGCATTGAGGGTGGGGGTCCCGCTGGGATTGGGGTCTGTCTGGGTTTGGGGGTTCCGTTGGAATTGGGGTCACGGCAGGGTGGGGGTCTCGCTGTCATTGGGGGGTCTCGCTGGGGCTGGGGTCTGTCTGGGTTTGGGGGTCCCATTGGGATGGGGGTCAGAGCAGGGTGGGGGTCCCATTGGGATTGGGGGGTCTCACTGGGGCTGGGGTCTGTCTGGGTTTGGGGGTCACAGCAGGTCATTGGGGGTCTCACTGGGATGGGGGTCACAGCAGGGTGGGGGTCTCGCTGTCATTGGGGTCACAGCAGGGTGGGGGTCTCGCTGTCATTGGGGGGTCTCGCTGGGCTGGGGTCTGTCAGGGTTTGGGGTTTGGGGGGGCGGTCTCGGGGTCCCCCCCAGGCACCCCGGCCTGGGGCCACTGTGAGGGGGCTGGGGTCTGGCTGGGGCTGGGGGTCCCGCTGGGCTTGGGATGGGGCGGTTTTGGGGTCCCTCAGTTTTGGGGTCTCTCATTTTGGGCTCTGTCTGGGTTTGGGGTTTCTCTGGTTTTGGGGTCAGTTTTGGGGCAGTTTTGGGGTCTCTCAGTTTTGGGGTCTCTCAGTTTTGGGGTCCCTCAGTTTCGGGCTCTGTCTGGGTTTGGGGTTTCTCTGGTTTTGGGGTCAGTTTTGGGGTCCCCCTGCAGGCACCTGGACGGATGTGAGCCGTGTGAGGGAGTTGGGATGGGGTCAGTTCTTGGGGTCTCTCAGGTTGGGATGGGGCAGTTTTGGGGCAGTTTTGGGGCAGTTTGGGGCAGTTTTGGGGTCAGTTTTTGGGGCAGTTTTGGGGCAGTTTTGGGTCAGTTTTGGGTCAGTTTTGGGGCAGTTTTGGGGCAGTTTTGGGTCAGTTTTGGGGCAGTTTTGGGGCCAGTTTTGGGTCAGTTTTTGGGGCATTTTTGGGGCAGTTTTTGGGGCATTTTTGGGGCAGTTTTGGGTCAGTTTTTGGGTCAGTTTTGGGGCAGTTTTTGGGGCATTTTTGGGGCAGTTTTGGGTCAGTTTTGGGGCACTTTTGGGGCAGTTTTTGGGGTCCGTTTTGGGGCAGTTTTGGGGCTGTTTTTGGGGTCAGTTTTGGGGCAGTTTTGGGGCAGTTTGGGGTCAGTTTTGGGTCAGTTTTGGGTCAGTTTTGGGGTCAGTCTTGGGTCACTTTTGGGGCAGTTTTGGGGCAGTTTGGGGTCAGTTTTGGGTCAGTTTTGGGGTCAGTTTTGGGTCAGTTTTGGGGTCAGTTTTGGGTCAGTTTTGGGTCAGTTTTGGGTCAGTTTTGGGGCAGTTTTTGGGTCAGTTTTGGGTCAGTTTTGGGTCAGTTTTGGGTCAGTTTTGGGGCAGTTTTGGGGCAGTTTTTGGGGCATTTTTGGGGCATTTTTGGGTCAGTTTTGGGGTCAGTTTTGGGGCAGTTTTGGGGCCCTTTTGGGTCAGTTTTTGGGTCAGTTTTGGGGCAGTTTTTGGGGCATTTTTGGGGCAGTTTTGGGTCAGTTTTGGGGCAGTTTTGGGGCAGTTTTTGGGGTCCGTTTTGGGGCAGTTTTGGGGCAGTTTTTGGGGTCAATTTTGGGGCAGTTTTGGGGTCAGTTTTGGGGTCAGTTTTGGGTCAGTTTTTGGGGTCAGTTTTTGGGGTCAGTTTGGGGTCAGTTTTGGGGTCAGTTTTTGGGTCAGTTTGGGGGCAGTTTTGGGGTCAGTTTTGGGTCAGTTTTGGGGTCAGTTTTGGGGCAGTTTTGGGGCAGTTTGGGGTCAGTTTTGGGGTCAGTTTTGGGGTCAGTTTGGGGTCAGTTTTGGGGTCAGTTTTGGGGCAGTTTTGGGGTCAGTTTTGGGGTCAGTTTTGGGGCAGTTTTGGGTCAGTTTTGGGGCAGTTTTGGGGTCAGTTTTGGGGCAGTTTTTGGGCAGTTTTGGGTGCAGTTTTTGGGGTCAGTTTTGGGGGTCAGTTTTGGGGCAGTTTTGGGTCAGTTTTTGGGTCAGTTTGGGGTCAGTTTTGGGTCAGTTTTGGGTCAGTTTTGGGGCAGTTTTGGGGCAGTTTTTGGGGTCAATTTTGGGGCAGTTTTGGGGTCAGTTTTGGGGTCAGTTTTGGGGCAGTTTTTGGGGTCAGTTTTTGGGGTCAGTTTTGGGGCAGTTTGGGGTCAGTTTTTGGGGTCAGTTTTTGGGGTCAGTTTTGGGGTCAGTTTTGGCGCAGTTTTGGGTCAGTTTTGGATCAGTTTTGGGGTCAGTTTTGGGGTCAGTTTTGGGTCAGTTTTGGGGCAGTTTTGGGATCAGTTGTGGGTCAGTTTTGGGGTCAGTTTTGGGGTATTTTTGGGGGCAGTTTTGGGTCAGTTTTGGGTCAGTTTTGGGTCAGTTTTGGGGTATTTTTGGGTCAGTTTTGGGGCAGTTTTGGGGTCAGTTTTGGGGCAGTTTTTGGGGCAGTTTTGGGTCAGTTTTGGGGCAGTTTTGGGGTCAGTTTTGGGGCAGTTTTGGGTCAGTTTTGGGGCAGTTTTGGGGTCAGTTTTGGGGCAGTTTTGGGGCAGTTTTGGGGCAGTTTTTGGGGTCAGTTTTGGGGTCAGTTTTGGGGCAGTTTTGGGTCAGTTTTGGGGGTCAGTTTTGGGGCAGTTTTTGGGGCAGTTTTGGGTCAGTTTGGGGTCAGTTTTGGGTCAGTTTTGGGGCAGTTTTGGGGTCAGTTTTGGGGTCAGTTTTGGGGCAGTTTTGGGTCAGTTTTGGGGCAGTTTTGTGGTCAGTTTTGGGGCAGTTTTGGGGCAGTTTTGGGGCAGTTTTGGGGTCAGTTTTGGGGTCAGTTTGGGGTCAGTTTTGGGTCAGTTTTGGGTCAGTTTTGGGGTCAGTTTTTGGGGTCAATTTTGGGGCAGTTTTGGGGTCAGTTTTGGGGTCAGTTTTGGGGCAGTTTTTGGGGTCAGTTTTTGGGGTCAGTTTTGGGGCAGTTTGGGGTCAGTTTTTGGGGTCAGTTTTTGGGGTCCGTTTTGGGGTCAGTTTTGGCGCAGTTTTGGGTCAGTTTTGGGTCAGTTTTGGGGTCAGTTTTGGGGTCAGTTTTGGGTCAGTTTTGGGGCAGTTTTGGGGATCATTTGTGGGGTAGTTTTGGGGTCAGTTTTGGGGTATTTTTGGGGTCAGTTTTGGGTCAGTTTGGGGTCAGTTTTGGGTCAGTTTTTGGGGCAGTTTTGGGGCAGTTTGGGGCAGTTTTGGGTCAGTTTTGGGTCAGTTTTGGGGTCAGTTTTGGGTCAGTTTTGGGCAGTTTTGGGGCAGTTTTGGGGCAGTTTTGGGGTCAGTTTTGGGGCAGTTTTGGGGTATTTTTGGGGCAGTTTTGGGCTATTTTTGGGGTCAGTTTTGGGGCAGTCTTTGGGGCAGTTTTGGGGCAGTTTTTGGGGTCCCTCAGGCACCTCCACGGACGTGAGCCGCTTCGCGGGGCAGTTCGAGCACGTGTTCGAGGCCAGCACGGCCGGGGTCTCCATCCAGGCCCCGCAGCTCGACATCAACACCGTGGCGGCCGGGGGGGGCTCCCGCCTCTTCTTCAGGTGGGGAGGGGGCTCCAGGTGTGGGGGGATGTGGGGAGGGGCTCCAGGGTGTGTTGGGGTGAGGGCAGTGAGGGGTGAGTGTCACTGCCCCTTCTGTGTCCCCGTGTCTGTCCCGCTGTCCCCGTATCTGTCCCCGTGTCTGTCCCCATGTCCCCGTGTCTGTCCCCGTGTCTGTCCCTGTGTCCCCATGTCCCCATGTCCCCATGTCCCCGTGTCCCCGTGTCTCTCCCCATATCCCCCGTGTGTGTCCCCATGTTTGTCCCCATGTCTCTGTGTCCCTGTGTCTCTGTGTCCCCATATCCCCCGTGTCTGTCCCCATGTCTGTCCTGCTGTCCCCGTGTCCCCATGTCCCCGTGTCCCCGTGTCCCCATATCTGTCCCCATGTCTGTCCCCATGTCCCCGTGTCTGTCCCCGTGTCTGTCCCCGTGTCCCCATATCCCCCGTGTCTGTCCCCATGTCCCCGTGTCTGTCCCCGTGTCCCCATTTCCCCATGTCCCCATTTCCCCATGTCCCCGTATCTGTCCCCATGTCTGTCCCCATGTCCCCGTGTCCCCGTGTCCCCATATCTGTCCCCATGTCCCCATGTCTGTCCCCGTGTCTGTCCCCGCAGGTCCGGGCTCTACGTGGTCGGTCCCGAGTCCGCGGGCGCGCACCCGGGCCCCGCCTGTTACCGCAAGGGTGAGTGGGGACAGCGCCCGTGCCCCGTGTCCCCCTGACCCCCCCGTGTCCCCCCTGACCCCCCCGTGTCCCCCTGACAGTTTGTGTCCCCTCTGGCCCCCTGTGTCCCTCTGGTCCCCCTGTGTCCCTCCGTGTGTCCCCTCTGACCCCCCCGTGTCCCCTGATCCCCCCGTGTCCCCTCTGACCCCCCCCTGACCCCCTGTGTCCCCTCTGACCCCTGTGTCCCCCCTGACCCCCCCTGTGTCCCCTGTGTCCCCTGTCCCCCTGTGTCCCCTGACCCCCGTGTCCCTCTGACCCCATGTGACCCCCGTGTGTGTCCCTCTGTCCCCCCCTGTGTGTCCCCCTGTGTGGTGTCTGTCCCCTGACCCCCTGTGTGTCCCCCGTGTGTCCCCTGTCCCCCTGTGTCCCCTGACCCCCGTGTCCCCCTGTGTCCCTCTGACCCCCTGTGTCCCTGTGTCCCTGTGTCCCCCGTGACCCCCTGTGTCCCCCTGTGTCCCCTGACCCCCTGTGTCCCCTGTCCCCCTGTGTCCCCCATGTCCCCTGTCCCCTGTCCCCCCGTGTCCCCCTGTGTCCCCTGACCCCCCTGTGTCCCCCTGTCCCCCTGTGTCCCTCTGTCCCCGTGTCCCCTGACCCCCTGTGTCCCCCCCGTGTCCCCCCTGTGTCCCCCTGTCCCCATGTCCTGTGTCCCCCTGACCCCCGTGTCCCCCTGTGGTGTGTCCCCTGTCCCCCTATGTGTCCCCCCCCCCCTGTGTCCCTCTGACCCCCGTGTCCCCCCTGTGTCCCCCTGACCCCCCCGTGTCCCCTGATCCCCTGTGTCCCCTCTGACCCCCTGACCCCCTCCCATGTCACACAGGGTGTCCCCTGACTGTCACTGCAAGGGGCAATGAGTGACCCCCATGTCCCCTCTAACCCCCCGTGTCCTGGTGTCCCCAGGCTGTCCCCTGACCCCCGTGTCCCCTGACCCCCCTCCAAGGTCCCCGTGTCCCCCCTGACCCCCGGTGTCCCCGCTGTCCACAGTCTGTCCCCTGATGTCCCCTGACCCCCCCAATGTCCCCAGTCTGTCCCCTGACCCCCTGACCCCCCCCCACTGTCCCCAGTCTGTCCCCTGACCCCTGACCCCCCAATGTCCCCAGGCGGTCCCCTGACCCCCTGACCCCCGGTGTCCCCAATGTCCCCAGGCTGTCCCCTGACCCCCCCAATGTCCCCAGTCTGTCCCCTGACCCCCCGGTGTCCCCGCTGTCCCCAGGCGGTCCCCTGACTGTCACCGACGCCAACCTGGTTCTGGGCCGGCTGCTCCCCGAGTTCTTCCCGCGCATCTTCGGTCCCGACGAGGACCAGCCCCTCTGTCGCGACACGGCCGCGGCGGCCTTCCGGGAGCTGGCGGCGGCCATCCGCGCCTTCCGGGCTGGCACCGCGCCCGGCACCCCTGGTGACAGCGCTGGTGACACCGATGGTGGCACTGATGGTGGCACTGATGGTGACAGTGCTGGTGGCACCGATGGTGGCACTGATGGTGGCACTGATGGTGACACCGCTGGTGGCAGCGCTGGTGCCGCGCTGTCGGTGGAGGAGGTGGCGCTGGGCTTCATCCGCGTGGCCAACGAGGCCATGTGCCGGCCCATCCGCGCCCTGACGCAGGTGAGGGACCCCGGGGACCCCCGGCGTGGGCATGGGCAGGGGGCTCGGCGGGTGCCGGTGTCACCACGTGTCCCCACGGTGGCGGGTGGCAGCGGTGTCACCGCGTGTCCCCTCAGGGGTGGCGGGTGGCAGCGGTGTCCCCTCGGGGGTGGCGGGTGTCACCGCGTGTCCCCATGGTGGTGGCAGCGGTGTCACCGCGTGTCCCCTCGGTGCTGGTGGGTGGCAGCGGTGTCCCCTCGGGGGTGGCGGGTGCCAGCGGTGTCCCCATGGTGGCGGGTGGCAGCGGTGTCCCCCCGGGGGTGGCAGCGGTGTCACCGCGTGTCCCCTCGGTGGCGGGTGGCACCCGTGTGTCCCCATGGTGGTGGCAGCGGTGTCACCGCGTGTCCCCTCGGTGCTGGTGGCAGGCGCGGGGGACACGGGGGTGGCGACACGTGCTGGTGTCCCCATGGTGGCGGGGGCAGCGGTGCCCCGTGGGCTGGGGTGGTGGCGTCTTCACCGCAAGTACGGGGGGTGGGGGAGGCCGGGCGGGCACAGGGTGTCCCCAGGGTGGGCTCAGGGGTGGGGTGGCACCGCGTGTCCCCATGGGGTGGGCAGGGGTGGCGGGTGGGCTCGGGACCCTGGTGGGTGGGCACGTGGGACCGGGGGTGGGGGGCCAGGGGTCCCCATGGTGGGGGGCACAGGGACCCCCGGGGTGGGCTCAGGGACCCCATGGGGTGGGCGGGGGGCTCAGGTGTCCCCTCGGTGGGTGGGCGAGGGGGCACAGGGAGACCCCGGGGTGGGTGGCACCCCGGGGTGGGCGGGGGGGACCCCTGGGTGGGCGGGGCACGGGAGACCCCAGGATGGGCTCAGGGACCCTCGGGGTGGGCGGGGGGCTCAGGGACCCCCGGGGTGGGCACAGGGACCCCCGGGGTGGGCAGGGGGCTCAGGGATCCCCTGGGATGAGTGAGGGGCGAGGGGACCCCGTGTTGGGGCTGGGGCTGTGGGGATGGATCCCCTTTGTGGGGTGGGGGCGGCGGGGACCCCGATTTGGGGGCGGGGCTGGGGAGGGGTCCCTGGGGATTCCCCTCTGGGGGGGGTCCTGGAGACCCCCGGGCCCCTCCCCCAGTAGGGCTGGGGCTGGGGAGGGGGCGCGGGGGGTTTGGGGCGGGCCGGGCCCAGCGCTGGGACAGGGGCGGCGCGGGGCTGTCCCAAGGCTGTCCCTGCAATGTCCCCGCAGTGTCCCCGCGGTGTCCCTGCAGTGTCCCCGTGGTGTCCCCAGCGCTGGGACAGGGGCGGCGCGGGGCTGTCCCCGCAGTGTCCCCGCGGTGACAGCGCTGTCCCCTCCCCAGGCACAGCGGGCTGCTCTCGGTGCTGGGGTCCTGGCGCTGTCCCCGCAGTGTCCCCGCAGTGTCCCCGTGCTGTCCCCGCGGTGACAGCGCGGCGCTGCTGCTCTCGGCGCTGTCCCCGCAGTGTCCCCGTGCTGTCCCCGCGGTGACAGCGCTGTCCCCTCCCCGGCAGGCACAGCGGGCTGCTCTCGGCGCTGGGGCTGGCGCTGGCGGACGCGGTGCAGGAGGAGCAGGAGCCGTGCGCGCTCCCGTACGGCCCCGGCGCGTTCCCGCGGCTCGAGGCGCGCCTCCGCGAGCTGGAGCGGCGCTGCCGGGACGCGCTGCGCGCGCAGGGCTTCGCACCGTGAGCGACAGGCGACAGGCGACAGGCGACAGGCGACAGGCGACAGAGCCGCGACGGGGGCGGGAGGGACAGAGGGACGTGGGGACACAGGGGACAGGAGACACTGGGGACACCGGAGATGGGAGGATGGGGACATTGGGGACACCGATGATCGGGGACAGGGGACAGCGGGGACAGAGGGGATGGGCACAGGGGGCACTGGAGATGGGGTAGGGGACAGGGGACACTGAGGACAGCGGGGACAGCAGGGATGGGGACAGGAGGCACTGGGAATGGGGACAGGGGACAGGGGACACTGGGGACAGCGGGCATGGGAGGATGGGGACAGGGGACATGGGATGAGGGGCTGGGGACAGTGGGGATGGGGATGGGGATGGGACAGGGGACACTGGAGATGGGGCAGGGGACAGCAGGGACAGGGGACAGCGGGGATAGGGACACTGAGGATGGGGACAGGGGACACTGGGGACAGTGGAGATGGGAGGATGGGGACACTGGGGACACTGGGGATGGGACAGGGGACACTGGAGATGGGGCAGGGGACAGCAGGGACAAGGGACAGCGGGGATGGGGACACTGGGGACAGTGGAGATGGGAGGATGGGGACACTGGGGACACTGGGGATGGGACAGGGGACAGGGGACACCGGACATGGAGGGCTGGGGCCAGGGCGACGTGGGGACATTGTGATGCAGTGACACAGGGCCAGGGTGACAGGGTGACACCGTGGCAGTGCTGCAGTGCCCGTGTGACAGTGTGGGTGACACGGTGACACCGGTGCCAGGGTGACACAGTGTTGGTGCCAGGGTGCCAGGGTGCCAGGGTGCCAGTGTAGGTGCCACGGTGCCAGGTGCCAGGGTGCCAGGTGCCAGCGTGGGTGTCCCACGGGGCCAGATCCCCGTGGGCCCTTCCTGCACCAGTGCGCCCTGATGGTGTCAGCGCAGGGGCACCCCCCGGGCCCGGGCACCTGCGCCGCCGGGGACTTCCTGGGGGCCTTCACCGAGAGGTCAGTGCCACCCCAGTGCCACCCGAGCTGTCCTGGGGCCATCAGTGCCACCCCAGTGCCACCCGACCCCTCCCAGTGCCACCTCCAACCTGCCACAGTGCCACCAATCCTGTCACAGTGCCACCAATCCTGCCACAGTGCCACCCAACCTGCTACAGTGCCATCATTGCCACCCCACCTGCCACAGTGCCACCAATCCTGCCACAGTGCCACCCGACCTGTCACAGTGCCACCTGACCTGTCACAGTGCCACCCAACCCATCCCAGTGCCACCTGACCTGTCACAGTGCCATCAGTGCCACCCCAGTGCCACCTCCAACCTGCCACAGTGCCACCAACCCTGTCCCAGTGCCACCCAACCCCTCCCAGTGCCACCCGACCCATCCCAGTGCCATCAGTGCCACCCCAGTGCCACCAACCCATCCCAGTGCCACCCGACCCATCCCAGTGCCACCAACCCTGTCCCAGTGCCACCAATCCTGTCACAGTGCCACCTGACCTGTCCCAGTGCCACCAATCCTGTCACAGTGCCACCAACCCATCCCAGTGCCACCCCCCGGGCCTGGGCACCTGCGCCGCCGGGGACTTCCTGGGGGCCTTCGCTGCCCGGTCGGTGTCACCAGTGCCATCCCAGTGCCACCAGTGCCATGCTGGTGCTGTCACAATCCTCCCATCCCCGCCCCCCAGTCCCCTCTCTCCGTGTGTCCCTCTGTCTGGTCCCCCCGTGTCCCCCTGTCCCAGGGGCTGCTCTGGTGACACCCCCCATGTGTCCCCCTGTCCCCCATCCCTGTCCCCCATCCCTGTCCCCATGTCCCCCTGTCCCCCAGGTACCAGCAGGAGTTCGGTTTCACCATCCCAGGCCGTGTCCCCATGTCCCCAGGGTGTCACTGTGTCCATGTCTGGGTGTCCCTGTCACTGTCTGTGTGTCCCCATGTCCCTGTCACTGTCCCTGTCCCCATGTCCCCAGGTACCAGCAGGAGTTTGGGTTTCACCATGCCGGGCCGGGCCGTGTGTCCCTGTCTGTGTGTCCCCATGTCCCCAGGGTGTCACTGTGTCCATGTCCCCAGGGTGTCCCCCTGTCCCTGTCCCCAGGTACCAGCAGGAGTTTGGGTTCACCATGCCGGGCCAGGCCGTGTGTCCCTGTGTGTCACTGTCTGTGTGTCCCCATGTCCCCAGGGTGTCCCCAAGGTGTCCCCATGTCCCCCCCAGGTACGAGCAGGAGTTTGGGTTCACCATGCCGGGCCGGGCCGTGTGTCCCTGTCTGTGTGTCACTGTCTGTGTGTCCCTGTCTGTGTGTCACTGACACTGTCCCCATGTCCCCTCTCAGGTACCAGCAGGAGTTTGGGTTCACCATGCCGGGCCGTGTGTCCCTGTCTGTGTGTCACTGTCTGTGTGTCCCTGTCTGTGTGTCACTGTCACTGTCCCCCCCCAGGTACCAGCAGGAGTTTGGGTTCACCATGCCGGGCCGGGCCGTGTGTCCCTGTGTGTCCCTGTCTGTGTGTCCCCATGTCCCTGTCCCTGTCCCTGTCCCCAGGTACCAGCAGGAGTTTGGGTTCACCATGCCGGGCCGGGCCGTGGGTCCCTGTGTGTCACTGTCTGTGTGTCCCTGTCACTGTCTGTGTGTCCCCATGTCCCCAAGGTGTCCCCATGTCCCCAAGGTGTCCCCCTGTCCCCAGGTACGAGCAGGAGTTTGGGTTCACCATGCCGGGCCGGGCCGTGTGTCCCTGTCACTGTCTGTGTGTCCCTGTCTGTGTGTCCCTGTCTGTGTGTCCCCATGTCCCCAAGGTGTCCCCAGGTCCCCAAGGTGTCCCCATGTCCCTGTCCCCCCCCGGGTACGAGCAGGAGTTTGGGTTCACCATGCCGGGCCGGGCCGTGTGTCCCTGTCTGTGTGTCACTGTCTGTGTGTCACTGTCACTGTCTGTGTGTCCCTGTCACTGTCTGTGTGTCCCCATGTCCCCAGGGTGTCCCCCTGTCCCTGTCCCCAGGTACGAGCAGGAGTTTGGGTTCACCATGCCGGGCCGTGTGTCCCTGTCACTGTCACTGTCACTGTCCCTGTCCCCCCCCAGGTACGAGCAGGAGTTTGGGTTCACCATGCCGGGCCGGACCCAGAGGACGATCTGCGGGAGGCCCAGGCAGCACTGAGGTGTGCCCGAGCCCCCTGACCCAGGGGAGCCCCCAGGTGGAGACGGTGAGGGGGGAACGGGGGGCACCGGGAACGGGGGGGCACCGGGGGGGCACCTGGGGCACCCCGGGGGTGTGACGGGAAGGCGAACTGGGGAACGGGGGCCCTGGGGGTCCCCCAGGGAACGGGGGCACGGTGCTACTGGGGCAAGGGGGGAACCGGGGGGGCACCGAGGGACCTGCTGGGGGCTGGGGGGTCTGGGACCAGGGGTCTGGGGGACCAGGAGTGACCTCAGAGGTGACCCAGAGTGACCCCAGGTGAGCCCAGGTGCCCCAAGGTGACCCCAGGTGACTCCAGTGTCCCCCCCAGGTGACCCGGTGCTATGTCGGGGGGGGATGGCAGGAGGGGCCCCAGGGACCCCAGGGACCCAGGGGACCATGTGTCCCCAGGTGACCCCTGTGTGTCCCCATGTCCCCCCAGGTGACCCCAATGGGGTCAAGGGGACACCGGGGGACAATGGGGCCACAGGGACCCAGGTGGGACCCCAGGGACAATGTCCCCCAGGTGACCCGGTGCTATTTCGAGGGGGGGTACTGGATAGGACACCAACAGGTGACAGGTGTGACCCCAATGGGGACAATGTCCCCCAGGTGGGTGCTATTTTGAGGGGGGGGGGGACCCAGGTTCCAGATGGGGGGCTGGGGGACCACAGGGACCGGGCCGGCCATCATCATTGACACCAACAGGTGACACTGGGGACAATGGGGACAATGGGGACAATGGGGACACAGGGACAGAGATGGGGACACAGGGATGGGACAGGGACAGGGGACAGGGACCATGCCGGCCATCATCATTGACACCAACAGGTGACACTGGGGACACTGGGGACAATGGGGACAATGGGGACAATGGGGACAATGGGGACAGGGGACAGGGACAGGGGGGACAGGGACAGGGGACAGGGACCACGCCCTGCCAGGGCTGGCCATCGTCATCGACACCAACAGGTGACACCGGGGGACAGGGGGACAGGGACACGCAGACGGGGGGCAGGGATGGGACAGGGGGACGAGGGGGACAGGTGACATGGGAACAGGTGACACCGGGACAGGGGGACAGCAGGGACGGGGGGGACAAATGGACAGGGATGGGACAGGGGGGCAGGGATGGGGATGGGGACACACAGACAGCGGGATGGGGACAGTGGGACAGAGGGACAGAGGGACACGGGGATAGGGATGGGGAACAGGGACAGGGGACAATGGGGACAATGGGGACAGGGGGATGGAGGGGACAGGGACCCCCGGGCGTGGGGGGACACTGGGGGGGACCCTGGGGGACAGGGGGAGCCCAGGGAGCCGCGGGGACCCCCGGGACATCAGCGGGACCCCAAAGGGGTGGCGGGGACCCCCGTGTGACCCCCGTGGGGGTTCGGGGACCCCGTGTGACCCCCGTGGGGGTTCGGGGACCCCGTGTGACCCCCGTGGGGGTTCGGGGACCCCGCGTGACCCGCGCCCCCCAGCACGGTGCTGGTGGAGCCGGGCTGCCTGGCCCGTGTCACCGCGCTCGGGGACATCAGCATCGAGGTGGGCGCGGGGCCCGCGCCGGCGCTGGGCACGGCCATGGAGCCCGTGGCGCTGTCCGTGTTCTCGCACCGCTTCATGAGCATCGCAGGTGGGCTGGGGGTTTTGGGGGTTTGGGGGCTTTGGGGGGTTTGGGGGTTTGGGGGGGGGGGTGTGGGGATTTGGGGGTCCTGAGGGTCCCTGGGCACGGCCATGGAGCCCGTGGTGCTCTCGGTGTTCTCGAACCGCTCCATGAGCATCGCAGGTGGGGTTTGGGGGCTCTGGGGGGCTTTGGGGGTTTGGGGGGGTTTGGGGGGTCATGGGGGGGTTTGGGGGCTCCATGAGCATCGCAGGTGGGCTCTGGGGAGCTTTGGGGTGTTTGGGGGGCTTTGGGGGGGGCTTTGGGGGTCCTGGGGGGATTTGGGGGGGGTCCCGAGGGTCCCTGGGCACGGCCATGGAGCCCATGGTGCTCTTGATGTTCTTGAACCGCTCCATGAGCATCGCAGGTGGGGTTTGGGGGGGTTGGGGGTTGGGGGGGTCCTGGGGGGGCTTTGGGGGCGTTGGGGGGGCTTCATGAGCATCGCAGGTGGAACTTTGGGGGTTTTTGGGGGGTCTCTGGGGTGGTCCCTGGGGGGCTCCCCAATTCTGCCCCATTGTTGGGGTGTCCCTGGGGGTCCCCGGGGACAGGGACCCCTCAATTCAAACCCATCTCCCCCAGTTCCCTGAGGCAGACCCAGGGCTGGGGGTCCTGGCGTGGTGCTGGGGTGGTCCCGGGGGTCTCTGGGGGTCCCGGGGGTCTCTGGGTGGTCCCGGGGGTCCCCCCGGCATCTCCCCATTTTTGGGGTGCACTGAAGGAGCCGTGGCCCCGCAGGGACCCCTCCGTTCAATCCCACCCCTCGAGGCAGACCCAGGGCTGGGGGTCCCGGGGTGGTCCCGGGGGTCTCTGGGTGGTTTCTGGGGTCTCTGGGTGGTCCCAGGGGTCCTGGGGTGGTCCCTGTGGGTCCCCCCGGATTCTGGGCTCCCTCTGAGGGTCCCCAGGAGCAGGGACCCCTCAATTCAGTGTCACCCCTTGAGGCAGACCCAGGGCTGGGGGTCCTGGGGTGGTCCTGGGGGTCTCTGGGGGGTCCCGGGGTCTCTGGGTGGTCCCTGGGGTCTCTGGGGTGGTCCCTGTGATCCCCCCGGTTCTGCCCCATTTTTGGGGTGCACTGAGGGTGCCGTGTCCCCTCAATTCAATCTCATCCCCCCCAGTTCCCTGACGCAGACCCAGCACCGGGGGTCTCTGGGTGGTCCCGGGCTGGCCCTGGGGTGGTCCTGGGGGTCTCTGGGGGTCTCTATGGGATCCCCTGTGAGTCTCTGGGGGTCCCTGGGGGTCTCTGGGGGTCCCTGTGGGTTCCTGTGGGTCCCTGTCGGTCCCTGGGGGTCTCTGGGGGTCTCTGGGGTTCCCTGTGGGTCCCTGTGGGTCCCTGTGGGTCCCTGGGGGTCCCTGTGGCTCCCGGGGGTCTCTGGGTGGTCCCTGGGGGTCCCTGTGGGTCCCTGGGGTCTCTGTGGGTCCCTGGGGTCTCTATGGGTCCCTGTGGGTCCCTGGGGGTCCCTGGGGGTCCCTGTGGGTCCTCTGTGGGTCCCTGGTGGTTTCTGGGGGTCCCTGTGGGTCTCTGGGTGGTCCCTGGGTGGTTTCTGTGGGTCCCTGGGTGGTCCCTGTGGGTCCCTGTGGGTCCCTGTGGGTCTCTGTGGGTCCCTGGGCGTCCCTGGTGGTTTCTGTGGGTCCCTGGGGGTTTCTGTGGGTCCCTGGGGGTCCCTGTGGGTCCTTGTGGATCCCTGTGGGTCCCTGTGCGTCTCTGGGTGATTTCTGTGGCTCCCTGTGGCTCCCTGTGGGTCCCGGGGGTCCCTGTGGGTCCCGGGGGTCCCTGTGGTCTCTGTGGGTCCCTGTGCCCTGTTGGGGCCCGACGGGGGCTGAGGTGCCAACGCCCTCAATCCAATGCACCCCCAGTTCCATGCAGGAGGCCGTGCACCGGGTTCCAGGTGAGGGGTCTGGGGGGTTTGGGGTCCCTGGGGGTCCCAGGGTGGCCCCAGGGGCTCTATGGGGTCCAGGTGAGGGATTTGGGGGGGGAGGGGGGGTCCCAGGTGGGATGGGGGGGGTCCCAGGGCCATGCAGGAGGCCGTGCAGTTCCAGGTGACACCATTTGGGGGGGATTTGGGGGGTCCCAGGTGGGATTTGGGGGGTCCCAGGGCCATGCAGGAGGCCGTGCAGTTCCAGGTGAGGGGTCTGGGGGGATTTGGGGGGTCCTGGGGGGTTTGGGGTTTGGGGTGATTTGGGGGAGTTTTGGGGGAGTTTGGGTGTCCCAGGGCCATGCAGGAGCCGTGCAGTTCCAGGTGAGAGATTTGGGGGATTTGGGGGTTTGGGGAGTTTGGGGGTCTGGGATTTGTGGGGAGTTTTGGGGATTTGGGGTCCCACCTGGGCCATGCAGGGGGCCATGCAGTTCCAGGTGAGGGGTCTGGGGATCTGGGGGGAGTTTGGGGGTCCCAGGTGGGGGTCCCAGCTCAGGTGGGTCCCAGGGGGGATTTGGGGGATTTGGGGGATTTGGGGGGATTTGGGGGTCCTGGGGGCCATGCAGGAGTCCGTGCAGCCCAGGTGAGGGAATTGGGGGACCTGGGCACCTTGGGGGGTTTGGGCAGATTCCAGGGGGAGTTTGGGGGATTTGGGGTTCCAGGGCCATGCAGGGCCGTGCAGTTCCAGATGACACCATTTGGGGGGGATTTGGGGGTCTTGGGGGGTTTGGGTGTCCCAGGTGGTCCCAGGGCCATGCAGCAGCCGTGCAGTTCCAGGTGAGAGGTTTGGGGCGTTTTGGGGGTCCTGGGGGTTTGAGGGGTCCCAGGTGGGCTCAGGTGGGTCCCAGGGGATTTGGGGGGTCCTCCAGGTGAGGATTTGGGGGATTTGGGGGTCCCAGGGGTGCAGGATTTGTGGGGTCCCAGGTGAGGGGTTTGGGGCTCCCAGGTGTGCCAGGTGGGTTCTGAGGGATTTGGGGGATTTGGGGGGATTTGGGGGTTTGGGGTCTGGGGGCTGTGGCAGTTCCAGGCCGGGAATTTGGGGTGTTTGGGGGGATTTTGGGGCTTCAGTTCCAGATTTGGGAGATTTGGGGAGATTTGGGGAGTTCCTGGGGGATTGGGGGGGATCCTGGGGGATTTGGGGTCCAGGAGGGGATTTGGGGAGATTTGGGGCCTTGGGGGGTTTGGGACCCTGGGGGAGTTTGGGGGTCCTGGGGGATCTGGGGGAATTTTGGGGGTCCCAGGTGGGATTTGGGGTTCCAGGGGGATTTGGGGATTTCTGGGGCAGATTTGGGGTCCTGACGGGAATTTTGGGGAATTTGGGGGGTTCAGGAAGTAGATTTGGGGGGGTCCTCGAGGGGATTTGGGGTCCTGGGGAAAGTTCCAGGGGGCATTTGGGGTCTTGGAGGGTTTAGGGACCCTGGGGTGGGGGGAGTTTGGGGGTTCAGGGGGGATTTGGGGGTCCTGTTCAAATTTGGGGAATTTGGGTTGATCTGGGGTCCCCAATGGGTGTTTGGGAGGTTCAGGGGGGGATTTGGGGTGATTGGGGAGGATTTGGGGGGTCCTGGGGGGATTTAGGATCCCGACAGTGACTTAGGGGCCTGGAGGGGATTTGGGGGGGATTTTGGGGGGGATTTGGGGGGTAATTTTGGGGGATTTGGGGGGGTTTGGGAGGGGATTTGGGGGGATTTCGGGGGATTTGGGGTTCACCCCCCCCAGATCCGTAACCTGGGCCCGGAGCTGAGGGAGGGAGACGTGATCCTGAGCAACCACCCGAGAGCTGGGGGGAGTCACCTGCCCGACCTGACCGTCATCACACCTGTGAGTGACACACCTGGGACACCTGTGAGTGACACACACCTGGGGACAGGGACACACCTGGGGACAGGGACACACCTGGGGGGGACACACCTGGGGTGATCAGGGGAGCAACCACCCGGGAGGATTTGGGGGGAGCCACCTGGGGGACCTGAGGGTTCATCACACCTGTGGGTGACACCTGGGACACCTGGGACACACCTGTGAGTGACAGTTTTGGGGGGACACACCTGGGCTGTGATCCTGAGGGGAGAAAGGGGGGGGGTCACCTGGGAGTCATCACACCTGTGAGTGACACCTGGGGACACACCTGGGGATAGGGACACACCTGGGGACAGGGGATTTGGGGGGATCCTGGTGGGGGAATTTTGGGGAGCCACCTGCCCCCAGATCCGTCATCACACCTGTGGTGACACACCTGGGACACCTGTGAGTGGGGGGGACACACCTGGGGCTGTGATCCTGAGCAACCACCCGAGGGCCGGGGGGAGCCACCTGCCCGACCTGACCGTCATCACACCTGTGAGTGACACACCTGGGACACCTGGGGACACCTGGGGACAGGGACACACCTGGGGACACCTGTGAGTGACACACACCTGGGGGGGACACACCTGGGCTGTGATCCTGAGCAACCACCCGAGAGCTGGGGGGAGTCACCTGCCCGACCTGACCGTCATCACACCTGTGAGTGACACCTGGGGACACCTGTGACACACCTGTGACACACCTGGGACACACCTGGGACACACCTGGGGACACCTGGGACACCTGTCCCCCCGTCAACTGTCCTGGCTGGGTGTCCCCAGGACTTTCAGCCCCCTAATGTCACCTGTCCCCAGGTGTTCTGGCCAGGCCAGCCCTGCCCAGTGTCACCTGTCCCAGGTGTCTGACCCAGTGTCACCTGTGCCATGTCCCTAACCCCAGTGTCATTGTCACCTTTATCTGTCCCATGTCCCTGACCCCAGTGTCACCTGTGTAACCCCAGTGTCACTGTCACCTTTACCTGTCCCAGGTGTTACCTGTCCCAGGTGAGGTCAGGTGTTCTTTGTCACCATTACCTATGGGCACCACGCCTGACCCAGTGTCACCTGTGTGACCCCAATGTCACCCTTACCTGTCCCATGTCCCTGACCCCATGTTACCTGTGCCCAGGTGTTCTGGCCAGGTGAGCCGCGCCCCGTGTTCTTCGTGGCCAGCCGCGGGCACCACACCTGACCCAGTGTCACCTGTGTGACCCCAATGTCACCGTTACCTGTCCCAGGTGTTCTGGCCAGGTGTAACCCCAATGTCACTGTCACTGTTACCTGTGCCCAGGTGTTCTGGCCAGGTGTAACCCCAGTGTCACCCTTACCTGTCCCAGGTGTTCTGGCCAGGTGTAACCCTCAATGTCACCCTTACCTGTCCCAGGTGTTCTGGCCAGGTGTGACCCCAATGTCACCTGTCCCATGTCCCTGACCCCAATGTCACCTGTGTAACCCCAATGTCACCTGTGCCCAGGTGTTCTGGCCAGGTGAGCCGCGCCCCATGTTCTTCGTGGCCAGCCGCGGGCACCACGCCTGACCCAGTGTCACCTGTCTGACCCCAGTGTCACTGTCACCTGTGCCCAGATGTTCTGGCCAGGTGTAACCCCAATGTTACCTGTCCCAGGTGTTCTGGGACAGGTGGGGACATTTACCTGTCCCAGGTGTTCTGTCCAAACTGTAACCTCAATGTCACCATTACCTGGCCCAGGTGGGGGACAGGGGACATCCTGGTGACACTGGGACACTTGGGGTCCCAGGGGACTGGCCAGGGACATTGGGGACACTGGGGACCTTGGGGGTGTTGGGGCCACTGGGGACATCAGTGTCACTGTCACATTGGGGTCCCAGGTGTTCTGGCCTTCAAACTGTTCCTGTGCCCAGGTTCCAGGAGCCAGGTGGGACCCCAATGTCGGGGTCACTGGGGACACCTGGGGACATTGGGGACATTGTCACCTGTCCCAGGTGTTTGGGACACTGGGGACATCGGGGACATTGGGGACATTGGGGACATCCCGGGGGATTGGGGACATTGGGGACATTGGGGACAGCCAGGGGGATTGGGGACATTGGGGACATTGGGGGACAGAGGTGTTCCTGTCCTTCAAACTGGTCACCAACGGCGAGTTCCAGGAGCGAGGTGGGACACGGGGACATCCTGGGGACACTGGGGACACTGGGGACACTGGGGGGATTGGGGACATTGGGGACACTGGGGACACTGGGGACATTGGGGACATTGGGGACACTGAGGGGATTGGGGACATCAGGGGGATTGGGGACATTGGGGACAGCCAGGGGGATTGGGGACGTTGGGGACACTGAGGGGACACTGGGGACACCCAGGGGATTGGGGACACTGGGGACATTGGGGACACTGGGGACATTGGGGACACTGAGGGGACACTGGGGACACCCAGGAGCAGGGTGTGTGCTGTGGGGGAGGGTGTGGCAGGAGGGGGGGTGACATGATGGGGGACAGGGGGGACAGGATGGGGACACGCCGCTGGCCCTGGAGGGGTGTCCCTGTCCCTGTCCCCTCTCACTGTCCCTGTCCCCAAAAGGTGTCACTGTCACTGTCCCTGTCCCCAGGGCGTGTCACTGTTCCCGGCTGTCTCTGTCACTGTCCCTGTCCCTGTCCCCAGCTGTCACCGAGGCCCTGCTGGCCCCCAGCTCTGTCCCCGGCTGTCATTGTCACTGTCACTGTCCCTGTCCTGTCACTGTCACTGTCATTGTCCCTGTCCCTGTGTCCCCGAGGCCCTGTCACCGAGGCCCTGTCCCCATGGGGTGTCACTGTCCCTGTCCCCATGAGATGTCACTGTCACTGTCACTGTCACTGTCATTGTCCCTGTCC
Organism: Emberiza elegans; assembly: GCA_024865655.1. Taxonomy (NCBI): domain Eukaryota; kingdom Metazoa; phylum Chordata; class Aves; order Passeriformes; family Fringillidae; genus Emberiza; species Emberiza elegans. The sequence continues at coordinate 738,243 of JALJVW010000084.1, read as the reverse complement.
CCAGCGGTGACCGAGGCCCTGCTGGCCCCTGGCGCTGTCCCCATGGGGTGTCACTGTCCCTGTCCCCATGAGATGTCACTGTCCCCGGCTGTCACTGTCACTGTCACTGTCCCTGTCCCTGTCCCCAGCTGTCACCGAGGCCCTGCTGGCCCCCGGCGCTGTCCCCGGCTGTCATTGTCACTGTCACTGTCACTGTCACTGTCACTGTCCCTGTCACTGTCACTGTCCCTGTCCCTGTCCCCATGGGGTGTCACTGTCCCTGTCCCCATGAGATGTCACTGTCCCCGGCTGTCACTGTCACTGTCACTGTCCTGTCACTGTCACTGTCACTGTCACTGTCCCTGTCCCTGTCCCCAGCTGTCACCGAGGCCCTGCTGGCCCCCGGCGCTGTCCCCGGCTGCTCGGGGACGCGGAACCTGCGGGACAACCTGGCCGACCTGCGGGCACAGGTGGCGGCGAACCAGAAAGGGATCGGGCTGGTGCGGGAGCTCATCGGGCAGCACGGGCTGCGCGTGGTGCAGGCCTACATGGGGCACGTGCAGGTGAGACCCCAAAAACCCCAAATACACCCAAAAATACCCTAAATACACCCCAAAAATACCCTAAATACACCCCAAAAACATCAGAAACCCCAAAAACCCCAAATCCACCCCAAAAACCCCAAATCCGCCCCCAAAACCCCCAATCCCTGTGCCCGGAGCTCATCGGGCAGCACGGGCTGCGCGTGGTGCAGGCCTACATGGGACACGTGCAGGTGAGACCCCAAAATACCCCAAATACACCCAAAAATACCCTAAATACACCCCAAAAATACCCTAAATACACCCCAAAAATACCCTAAATACACCCCAAAAACATCAGAAACCCCAAAAACCCCAAATCCACCCCAAAAACCCCAAATCCACCCCCAAAACCCCCAATCCCTGTGCCCGGAGCTCATCGGGCAGCACGGGCTGCGTGTGGTGCAGGCCTACATGGGACACGTGCAGGTGAGACCCCAAAAAACCCCAAATACACCCCAAAATACCCCAAATACACCCCAAAAATACCCTAAATACACCCCAAAACATCAGAAACCCCAAAACCCCAAATCCACCCCAAAAACCCCAATCCCTGTGCCTGGAGCTCCTCGGGCAGCACGGGCTGCGTGTGGTGCAGGCCTACATGGGACACGTGCAGGAGAGACCCCAAAATACCCCAAATACACCCCAAAAATACCCCAAATACACCCCAAAATACCCTAAATACACCCCAAAAACATCAGAAACCCCAAAAACCCCAAATCCACCCCAAAAACCCCAATCCCTGTGCCTGGAGCTCATCGGGCAGCACGGGCTGCGCGTGGTGCAGGCCTACATGGGACACGTGCAGGAGAGACCCCAAAATACCCTAAATACACCCAAAAAATACCCCAAATACACCCCAAAATACCCTAAACCCATCAAAACCCCAAATCCACCCCAAAAACCCCAAATCCACCCCAAAAACCCCCAATCCCTGTGCCCGGAGTTCATCGGGCAGCACAGGCTGCGCGTGGTGCAGGCCTACATGGGACACGTGCTAAAAACCCCTAAAATCACCCCAAGACCCTCCAAACCATCAAAACCCCTCAAAAACCCTAAAACCATCAACCCCCCCCCAAAACCTCAAAATCCCCCAAACCCGCAAATACCCCCGAACCCCAAATTCAGCTGAGGGAGCCCCAAGCCCCAAATCCCCCCCAAAACCCCCAAATTCACCTCAAAACCCCCAAATTAACTCCAGCAACCCTAAATGCACCCCAGAAATCCCCAGAAACCCCAAATTCACCCCCAAAACCCCAAATACAGCCCCAAAACCATCCCAAAACCTGCAGATACACCCCCAAAATGCCAAATTCCCCTGAGAGTGCCCCAAAAACCCAAATCCCCCCCAAAACCCCAAATTCACCCCAAAATTCCCCAGGAACCCCAAATGCACCCCAAATTCACCCCAAGCACACCAAATACAGCCCCAAAAATATCCCAAAACCCCAAATACACCCCAAATACCCCAGAAACCCCAAATACCCCCCAAAATTCCCCAGGAACCCCAAATGCACCCCAAATTCACCCCAAAATTCCCCAGGAACCCCAAATTCACCCCAAGCACACCAAATACAGCCCCCAAAAATCCCCAAACCACCAAATGCAACCCGAAACCCCCAAAAACTCCCAAAACACCCCGAAACATCTCCCAAAAACCCCAAATGCACCCCAAAAATCCCCAGAACTGCCCCAGGAACCCCAAATGCACCCGAGAGATCCCCAAAACCCCAAATGCACCCAAAATCCCCAAACAGCCCCAAACCACCGGACACAGCCTGAAAACCCCAAACGCCCCCAAATCCCCCAAACGGCCCCAAAACCCCAAACTCAGCCTCAGACAGGGAGAGCCCCAAAAACCTCGAAACTGCCCCAGGAACCCCAAATCCCTGCGTGACCCCTGCGTGACCCCTGTGTGACCCCTGTGTGACCCCTGTGTGACCCCTGACCCCTGTGTGACCCTGTGACCCCTGCGTGACCCCTGTGTGACCCCTGTGTGACCCCATGACCCCTGTATGACTCCTGTATGACCCCTGTGTGACCCCTGTGTGACCCCTGACCCCTGTGTGACCCCTGTGTGACCCCTGCATGACCCCTGCGTGACCCCTGACCCCTGTGTGACCCCTGTGTGACCTCTCTGTGACCCCTGACCCCTGTGTGACCCCTGTATGACCCCTGCGTGACCCTGTGACTCCTGTGTGACCCCTGACCCCTGTGTGGCCCCTGCGTGACCTCTCTGTGACCCCTGTGTGACCCCTGTGTGACCCCCGGTGACCCCGTGACCCCCGGTGACCCCAGGCCAACGCGGAGGTGGCCGTCAGGGACACGCTGCGGGCGGTGGCCGCGCGCTGGGGGACGTCGCTGGTGGCCGAGGACACGATGGACGATGGCACCCCCGTGCGGCTCAGGGTGACGCTGGAGCCGCAACAGGTCTGGGGACACCGTGGGGACAGCTTGGGGACAGCCTGGGGACACCGCGGGGACACCACGGGGACAGTCTGGGGACAGCTGGGGACACCGCGAGGACGCCTGGGGACACCGCGGGGACATCACAGGGACAGCTGGGGACAGCTGGGGACAGCCTGGGGACACCGCGGGGACACCACGGGGACAGCCTGGGGACAGTTTGGGGACAGTTGGGGACAGCCTGGGGACAGTTGGGGACATGGGGACAGCTGGGGACACCTTGGGGACAGCTGGGGACAGCCTGGGGACACCTTGGGGACAGCTGGGGACAGCCTGGGGACAGTTGGGGACACCACGGGGACATCACGGGGACACCGTGGGGACAGTTTGGGGGCAGTTGGGGACACTACGGGGACATCACGGGGACACCACAGGGACAGTTTGGGGACAGTTTGGGGACACCTTGGGGACACCTTGGGGACATGAGCATAGCCTGGGGACAACCTGGGGACATGGGGACACCTTGGGGACTGCACAGGGACACCATGGGGACACGGGAACAGTACAGGGACATGGGAACATGGGGACAGCCTGGGGACAGCCTGATGACAGCTTGGGGACACTTTGGGGACATGGGGACACCTTGGGGACGTGGGGACAGCCTGGGGACACAGTGGGACCCCCTGAGGGACACCTTGGGGGAACCCGGCTTTGGGGATCCCTGGGCTCTGGGGATGAGTTTTGGGGTCCCCATGGGGCTCTGGGTGGGTTTTGGGTGGGGACAGGCCCCTGGGGGTTTTGGGGTTACGCTGGGTTCTGTGTGGGTTTTGGGGTCCCTACCCGGGTTTTGGGGTCCCCCTGGTGTCTGGGTGGGTTTTGGGGTCCCCCCAGGTTCTGGATGGGGTTTTTGGGGTCACCCCCAGGTTTGGGGTCTCTGGATGAGTTTTGGGGTCCCCCCCCGGGCTCTGGGTGGGTTTTTGGGGTCCCCCCGGTGTCTGGGTGGGTTTTTGGGGTCCAACGCCCCCCGTCCCCCCCCAGGGCAGCGCCGTGTTCGATTTCGGGGGGACGGGACCCCAAGTCCTGGGGAACTGCAACGCCCCCCGCGCCATCACCCTGTCAGCGCTGATCTACTGCCTGAGGTGCCTGGTGGGGCACGACATCCCCCTCAACCAGGTGAGACCCAAAATATCCCCAAAATATCCCAAAAACACCCCAAATACACCCTAAAATACCCCAAATACAGCCCAAATACACCCCAAAAACCCAAACACACCCCAAAAACCCCAAACCCCCTGTCGGCGCTGATCTACTGCCTGAGGTGCCTGGTGGGGCACGACATCCCCCTCAACCAGGTGAGTCCCAAAATATCCCAAATACACCCCAAATACACCCCAAATACAGCCCCAAAACAGCCTGAGCACCCCAAAACCCAAACACACCCCAAACCCCCCTGTCAGCGCTGATCTACTGCCTGAGGTGCCTGGTGGGGCACGACATCCCCCTCAACCAGGTGAGACCCCAAAACATCCCAAACACACCCCAAATACACCCCAAATACAGCCTGAGCACCCCAAACCCCAAACACACCCCAAAAACCCCAAACCCCCCTGTCGGTGCTGATCTACTGCCTGAGGTGCCTGGTGGGGCACGACATCCCCCTCAACCAGGTGTGCCCAGGTGTGCCCAGGTGTACCCAGGTGTATCCCAGGCGTGCCCAGGTGTATCCCAGGTGTACCCAGGTGTATCCCAGGCGTGCCCTGGTGTATCCCAGGTGTGCCCAGGTGTATCCCAGGTGTATCCCAGGCGTGCCCAGGTGTGCCCAGGTGTATCCCAGGTGTGCCCAGGTGTGCCCAGGTGTATCCCAGGTGTATCCCAGGTGTGCCCAGGCATGCCCACGTGTATCCCAGGCGTGCCCAGGTGTATCCCAGGTGTGCCCAGGCGTGCCCAGGTGTATCCCAGGTGTACCCAGGTGTGCCCAGGTGTGTTCTCCCCCCCAGGGCTGCCTGGCCCCGGTGCAGGTGCGGATCCCCCCGGGCTCCATCCTTGACCCCTCCCCCGACGCCGCCGTGGTGGGCGGGAACGTGCTGACGTCACAGCGCGTGGTGGACGTGGTGCTGCGCGCGTTCGGCGTCTGCGCCGCCTCCCAGGTGAGGGGAGGGGACAGGGGAGGGGGGGACAGGTGGGGGGGGACAGGTGAGGGACAGGGGAGGTGAGGGGACAGGTGAGGGGGGGGACAGGTGAGGGGACAGGTGAGGGGACACAGACACGTGAGGGGACAGGGACAGTGACAGGTGAGGGGACAGGTGAGGGGACAGGAAAAACGGAGGGGACAGGGACAGGTGAGCGACACAGACAGGTGAGGGGACATGGACAGGGGAAGAGACAGGTGAGGGGGACACAGGTGAGGGGGACACAGGTGAGGGGACACGGGCAGGTGAGGGGAGATTTTGGGGTCAGTTTGGGGACACATTTTCAATGTCCCCATGTCCCCAGAGCTGCATGAACAGCGGGGTTTGGGGTTTTGGGCTATTTGGGGTCGGTTTTGGGGTGTTCGGGGTCAGTTTGGGGTGTTTGGGGTCATTTTTGGGGTGTTTGGAGTCAGTTTTGGGTGTTTGGGGTCACTTTTGGGCTATTTGGGGTCAGTTTGGGCTGTTTGGGGTCAGTTTTGGGCTATTTGGGGTCATGTTTGGGGTGTTTGGGGTCAGTTTTGGGCTGTTTGACGTGACATTTCTGTTTAGGGTGACAGTTTGGTGCTCAGTGGGATTTGGGGTATTTGGGGTGACATTTTTGGGGTGTTTCGGGTGACAGTTTTGGGCTGCTTGGGGTCAGTTTTGGGGTGCTTAGGGTGACACTTTTGAGGTCAGTTTTGGGGTGGCCGTGTCCCCATTGTCCCCAGGGCTGCACGAACAGCGGGGTTTGGCCTTTTTGGGGACCGTTTTGGGGTCCCCTGTCCCCAGGGCTGCATGATCAGCGGGGTTTGTGGTTTTGGGGTGTTTGGGGTCGGTTTTGGGGTGACATTGTCCCCATGTCCCCAGAGCTGCATGAACAGCGTGCCACCCTCAGCTCCCTGCGGGGTTTGGGGTGTTTGGGGTCAGTTTTAGGGTCAGTTTTGGGTTATTTGGGGTCAGTTTTGGTGCTGGTTTTGGGGTGACATTGTCTCCTTGTCCCCAGGGCTACATGAACAGTGGGGTTTTGGGGCGTTTGGGGTCAGTTTTGGGGTGTTTAGGGTGACATTTTTTGGGCTGTTTGGGGTGACATTTTTGGGGTGTTTAGGATGGCATTTTCACTGTTTAGGTTGTCCCCAGGGGCTGCATGAACAGGGGGTCATTTGGGGTGACATTTTTGGGGGTTGGGGGTCAGTTTTGGGGTCAGTTTTGGGGTCAGTTTTAGGATCAGTTTTGGGGTATTTAGGGTGACATTTTTGGGGTGTTTAGGGTGACATTTTCATTTCCCCGGTTTTGGGGTCCCAGGGCTGCATGAAGTTTTGGGGTCCCTGTCCCAGGGCTGCATCCCCAGGGGGTTTGGGGGTTTGGGGTTGGTTTTGGGGTCGGTTTTGGGGTGACATTGTCCCCCGTTGAGGGAACAGCTCCCAGGGTTTGGGGTGTTTGGTGACATTTTTGGGCTGTTTGGGGTTACATTTTCATTTTCCCCTGGGGCTGCATGACATTGTCTCCTGTCCCCAGGCTCCCATGAACAGTGGGGTTTTGGGGTATTTGGGGTTGATTTGGGGTATTTGGGGTCAGTTTTAGGGTCAGTTTTGGGCTGTTTGGGGTCAGTTTTGGGGTGACAGTGTCCCCATTGTCCCCAGGGCTGCATGAACAATGTCACCTTTGGCTCCCCGCAGGGCTTGGGGTATTTGGGGTTGGTTTGGGGTATTTGGGGTCAATTTTAGGGTCGGTTTTGGGGTGACATTTTCATTGTCCCCAGGGCTGCATGAACAGCATCACCTTTGGCTCCCCACGGAGGGGTTTGGGCTATTTGGGGTCAGTTTTGGGGTCAGTTTTGGGGTCAGTTTTGGGCTGTTTTGGGGTCAGTTTTGTCCCCAGGGCTGTTTTGAACAATGTCACCTTCAGTTTTAGGGGGGTTTGGGGTATTTGGGGTCAGTTTTGGGCTGTTTGGGGTCAGTTTTGGGGTCAGTTTTGGGGTGACACTGTCCCCATTGTCCCCAGGGCTGCATGAACAAGCGTCCCCTTCGGCTCCCCACGGGGGGGTTTGGGGTTCTGGGGTCAGTTTTGGGTCAGTTTTGGGCTGTTTGGGGTCAGTTTTGGGGTCAGTTTTGGGCTGTTTGGGGATCAGTTTTGGGGTGACACTGTCCCATTGTCCCCAGGGCTGCATGAACAACGTCACCTTCGGCTCCCCGGGTTTAGGGGGGTTTGGGGGTCAGTTGGGGGCTGTTTTGGGCTGTTTTGGGGTCAGTTTTGGGCTGTTTGGGGTCAGTTTTGGGGTGACAGTGTCCCCATTGTCCCCAGGGCTGCATGAACAACGTCACCTTCGGCTCCCCATGGGGTTGGTTTGGGGTATTTGGGGTCAGTTTTGGGGTCAGTTTTAAGGTCAGTTTTGGGCTATTTGGGGTCAGTTTTGGGGTCAGTTTTGGGCTGTTTGGGGTCAGTTTTGGGGTGACACTGTCCCATTGTCCCCAGGGCTGCATGAACAACGTCACCTTCGGCTCCCCACGGGGGGGGGTTTGGGGTTCTGGGGTCAGTTTTTGGGCTGTTTGGGGTCAGTTTTGGGGTCAGTTTTGGGGTCAGTTTTGGGGTCAGTTTTAACCGACCCAGTTTTGGGGTATTGGGGGTGGGGTTTTGGGGTCAGTTTGGGGGTCCTTTGGGGTCTGGGAGTTTGGGGGTTTTGGGGTTTGACATTTTGGGGGTCCCAGGGCTGCATGACCAACACGCGGATCAGGACCCGAGATCCCGAGAGTGGGGGGGGCTCCGGGGGATCCCATAGGGTCTGGGGGATTTGGGGGGTTTGGGTTTGGGGGTCCCACATGTCCATGACCAACACGCGCATCACCGACCCCGAGATCCTGGAGAGCAGGTGGGGCTGGGGGCTCCGGGGGGGTCCTGGGTGGATTTTTGGGGGGTCCTGACCCCATTTTCTCCATCCCCCCCCCAGGTACCCGGTGGTGCTGTGGGGGTCTCGGGGGGATTTTGGGGTGATTTTTGGGGGGTTTTTCCCCATTTTTCCATCCTTCTGCAGGTACCCAGTGATGCTGTGGTGGGGATTTTGGGGGGATTTTACCCCATTTTTCTCCCTAGGTACCCAGTGCTGTGACAGGCTCGGGGGTCTCTGGGTGATTTTGGGGGGTTTTGGGGGTTTTTTTCTCGTTTTCCTGTGCCTCCCCAGGTACCCGGTGGTGCTGTGGGGGTCTCGGGGGGATTTTGGGGTGATTTTTGGGTGGTTTTACCCCATTTTTCTCCCCAGGTACCCGGTGGTGCTGTGATGGGCTCAGGGGTCTCTGGGTGATGTTGGGGTGATTTTTGGGTGGTTTTTGGGTGATTTTTGGGGTGATTTTTGGGGATTTTACCCTGTTTTTTCCATCCCTTTGCAGGTACCCGGTGGTGCTGTGACAGGCTCGGGGGTTTTGGGTGATTTTTGGGTGATTTTTGGGTGATTTTGGGGGGTTTTACCCCATTTTTCCATCCCTTTGCAGGTGCCTGGTGGTGCTGTGATGGCTCAGGGGTCTCTGGGTGATTTGGGGTGATTTTGGGGTGGTTTTGGGTGGTTTTTGGGGATTTTACCCCGTTTTTTCCATCCCTTTGCAGGTACCCGGTGGTGCTGTGATGGCTCGGGGGTCTCTGGGTGATTTTTGGGTGGTTTTGGGGTGATTTTTGGGGGGTTTTACCCCGTTTTTCTGTGTTCCCCCCAGGTACCCGGTGGTGCTGCGGCGCTTCGAGCTCCGGGCGGGCTCGGGGGGCGCGGGCCGGCACCGGGGGGGGGACGGGGTGGTCCGGGAGCTGCAGTTCCGGGCGCCCACGCAGCTCTCGGTGCTGAGCGAGCGCCGGGCCACCCGGCCCTACGGCATGGCGGGTGAGGGACCCCGAAATCCCCAAAATATCCCCAAAATATCCCCAAAATATCCCCAAAATATCCCCAAATCCCCTGAGCCACCCGGCCCTACGGCATGGCGGGTGAGGGACCCCGAAAAATCCCCAAAATATCCCCAAAATATCCCCAAAATATCCCCAAAATATCCCCAAATCCCCTGAGCCACCCGGCCCTACGGCATGGCGGGTGAGGGACCCCAAAATATCCCCAAAATATCCCTAAAATATCCCCTAAAACACCCCCAAATCATCCCCAAATCCCCTGAGCCACCCGGCCCTACGGCATGGCGGGTGAGGGACCCCGAAAAATACCCAAAATATCCCCAAAATATCCCCAAAATATCCCCAAATCCCCTGAGCCACCCGGCCCTACGGCATGGCAGGTGAGGGACCCCAAAATATCCCCAAAATATCCCCAAAATATCCCCAAAATATCCCCAAATCCCCTGAGCCACCCGGCCCTACGGCATGGCGGGTGAGGGACCCCGAAAAATCCCCAAAATATCCCCAAAATATCCCCAAAATCACCCAAAATCCCCTGAGCCACCCGGCCCTACGGCATGGCAGGTGAGGGACCCCAAAATATCCCCAAAATATCCCCAAAATATCCCCTAAAATATCCCCAAATCACCCCAAAATCCCCTGAGCCACCCGGCCCTACGGCATGGCGGGTGAGGGACCCCAAAAATCCCCAAAATATCCCCAAAATCCCCTAAAATATCCCCAAAATATCCCCAAATCCCCTGAGCCACCCGGCCCTACGGCATGGCGGGTGAGGGACCCCAAAATCCCCCCAAAATATCCCCAAAATATCCCCAAAATATCCCCAAAATATCCCCCAAAATCCCCTGAGCCACCCGGCCCTACGGCATGGCGGGTGAGGGACCCCAAAAAACACCCAAAATATCCCCAAAATATCCCCAAAATATCCCCAAATCATCCCCAAATCCCCTGAGCCACCCGGCCCTACGGCATGGCGGGTGAGGGACCCCAAAAATCCCCAAAATATCCCCAAAATATCCCCAAAATATCCCCAAAATATCCCCAAATCCCCTGAGCCACCCGCCCCCACGGCATGGCGGGTGAGGGACCCCAAAAACCCCAAAATATCCCCAAAATATCCCCAAAATATCCCCAAAACATCCCCAAATCCCTGAGCCACCCGGCCCCACGGCATGGGTGGGTGAAAAATACCCAAAATATCCCCAAAATATCCCCAAAATATCCCCAAAACATCCCCCCAAAATCATCCCCAAATCCCTGAGCCACCCGGCCCCACGGCATGGCGGGTGAGGGACCCCAAAAATACCCAAAATATCCCCAAAATATCCCCAAATCACCCCAAATCCCCTGAGCCACCCGGGCCCCTAAAATATCCCCAAAAAATAAAATATCCCCTAAAATATCCCCAAATCACCCCAAAATCCCCTGAGCCACCCGGCCCTACGGCATGGCGGGTGAGGGACCCCAAAAAACACCCAAAATATCCCCAAAATCCCCTAAAATATCCCCAAAATATCCCCAAATCCCCTGAGCCACCCGGCCCTACCGCATGGCGGGTGAGGGACCCCGAAATATCCCCAAAATATCCCCCAAAATATCCCCAAAATATCCCCAAATCCCCTGAGCCACCCGGCCCTACGGCATGGCGGGTGAGGGACCCCAAAATATCCCCAAAATATCCCCAAAATATCCCCAAAAAATCCCCAAATCCCCTGAGCCCCCAAATTCCCCACAAATCAGGTGAGGGACCCCAAAATCCCCCCAAAATATCCCCAAAATATCCCCTAAAACGACTGGTAAAATACCCCCCAAAATATCCCCAAATTCCCCCAAAATCCCCTGAGGCACCAGGCCCTATGGGATGGCGGGTGAGGGACCCCAAAAAATCCCCTAAAACATCCCCAAAATCCCCCCTAAAATCCCCCCCAAAATCCCCCCCAAAATCCCCCAAATCCTCTGAGCCATCGGGCCCTACAGCATGGTGGGTGAGGAACCCCAAAAAATACCCTAAAACATCTCCCAAATCTCCCCCAAAATCCCCTAAAATGTCCCCAAAATCCTCCCCAAAATACCCTCCAAACCAACCCCCGGCCCCCCGATCCCCCATAACCCAGGCCCTATGGAATCCCCAAAATATCCCCAAAATCCCCCAAAATCCCCCAATCCCTGAGCCAAAATATCCCCAAAATCCCATGGCAGGTGAGAGACCCCAAAAATACCCAAAATCCCCCCAAAATCCCCTAAAACACCCCCAAAATCCTGCAAAAATCCTGCCCCAAATCCCCTGAGCCACCCGGCCCTACGGCATGGCGGGTGAGGGACCCCAAAAAGCCCAAATTCTCCCCCAAATCCCCCCAAAATCCCCCAGGACCCCCTCAATTACTGACACCCCCCCCCCAAATCCCAGAATTCCCTCCCTGACCCCTGCCCCCCCCCACCCGGGGGTCCCCCTGACCCCTGGGACCCCCCCTGACCCCCCAGGGGGCCCCTGGGGACCCCTGAACCCCTGACCCCCTTTCCCAGGGGGATCAACTGGGGGCAAGGGCTGAACCTGCTGGAGCCGGGGGGGAGCCGGGCGCGAAATCAACCCTGGGGGCCCAAAAACTGTGGCGTGGAGCCAAAATCACCCCAAAACCTGCCCCTAAATGTCCCCAAAACCTGCCCAAAAATCACCCCAAAAACTGCCCCAAAAAACCTGGGGCCCAAAACTGCCCCAAAATCACCCCAAAAACTGCCCCTAAACTGTGCCAAAACCTGCCCCTAAACTGTGCCAAAACCTGCCCAAAAATCACCCCAAAAACTGCCCCTAAACTGCCCCAAACCCCATCAACCTGGGGGGCAAGAGCTCGGTGCGCGTGGAGCCGGGGGTGAGCCAAAATACCCCGAAATGTCCCCAAAACCTGCCCAAAAACTGCCCAAAACCTGCCCCAAAATCACCCCAAAACCTGCCCAAAAACTGCCCAAAACCTGCCCAAAAACTGCCCCAAAAACTGCCCCAAACCCCATCAACCTGGGGGGCAAGAGCGCGGTGTGCGTGGAGCCGGGGGTGAGCCAAAATACCCTGAAATCAACCCAAAAACTGCCCAAAAAACTGCCCAAAAAACCCCATCAACCCCAAAACTGTGTGCGTGGAGCCGGGGGTGAGCCAAAATACCCTGAAATCAACCCAAAAACTGCCCAAAAACTGCCCCAAAATCACCCCAAAAACTGCCCCAAAATCACCCCAAAAACTGCCCCAAACCCCATCAACCTGGGGGGCAAGAGCGCGGTGTGCGTGGAGCCGGGGGTGAGCCAAAATACCCCGAAATGTACCCAAAAACTGCCCCAAAATCACCCCAAAAACTGCCCCTGAACTGCCCCAAAAACTGCCCCAAACTCCATCAACCTGGGGGGCAAGAGCTCGGTGCGCGTGGAGCCGGGGGTGAGCCAAAATACCCCGAAATGTCCCCAAAAACTGCCCCGAAACTGCCCCAAAACCTGCCCAAAAACTGCCCCAAAATCACCCCAAAAACTGCCCCTAAACTGTGCCAAAACTGCCCAAAAAACTGCCCAAAAACTGCCCCAAACCCCATCAACCTGGGGGGCAAGAGCTCGGTGCGCGTGGAGCCGGGGGTGAGCCAAAATACCCCGAAATGTCCCCAAAACCTGCCCAAAAACTGCCCCAAACCAGCCCAAAAACTGCCCCAAAACTGCCCCAAACCCCATCAACCTGGGGGGCAAGAGCGCGGTGTGCGTGGAGCCGGGGGTGAGCCAAAATACCCCGAAATCAACCCAAAAACTGCCCAAAAACTGCCCCAAAACCTGCCCAAAACCTGCCCCTAAACTGTGCCAAAACCTGCCCAAAAACTGCCCCAAACACTGCCCCAAAACCTGCCCCAAACCCCATCAACCTGGGGGGCAAGAGCTCGGTGCGCGTGGAGCCGGGGGTGAGCAAAAATACCCCGAAATGTCCCCAAAAACTGCCCCGAAACTGCCCCAAAAACTGCCCAAAAACTGCCCTAAAATCACCCCAAAACCTGCCCCTGAACTGCCCCTAAACTGCCCCAAACCCCATCAACCTGGGGGGCAAGAGCTCGGTGCGCGTGGAGCCGGGGGTGAGCCAAAATACCCCGAAATCGCCCCAAAAACTGCCCCGAAACTGTGCCAAAAACTGCCCCAAAATCACCCCAAAAACTGCCCAAAAACTGTGCCAAAACCTGCCCAAAAATCACCCCAAAAACTGCCCCTAAACTGTGCCAAAAACTGCCCAAAAATCCCCCCAAACCCCATCAACCTGGGGGGCAAGAGCTCGGTGCGCGTGGAGCCGGGGGTGAGCCAAAATACCCCGAAATGTCCCCAAAACCTGCCCAAAAACTGCCCCAAAACCTGCCCCAAAATCACCCCAAAAACTGCCCAAAAAACTGCCCAAAAACTGCCCCAAACCCCATCAATCTGGGGGGCAAGAGCTCGGTGCGCGTGGAGCCGGGGGTGAGCCAAAATACCCTGAAATCGCCCCAAAATCACCCCAAAAACTGCCCCTAAACTGTGCCAAAACCTGCCCCAAAATCACCCCAAAAACTGCCCCAAACACTGCCCCAAAACCTGCCCAAAAACCACCCCAAAATGACCCTAAAAATCACCCTAAATTCTTGCCCCAAAAACCGCCCCAAAGTCACCCCAAAATCACACCAAATCCCTGACCCCAAACCCCAACCCCCCCAAATCCCCCTGACCCCAAACTGACCCCAAACTCTGACCCCCAACCCCAAATGTCCCCAAACCCCACACCCTGACCCCAAACCCCAAACCCCAAACCCCAAATCCCTGACCCCAATCCCTGACCCCAATCCTGACCCCAATCCCTGACCCCAAACCCTGACCCCAATCCCTGACCCCAAACCCCAAATGCCCCTGACCCCAAACTCTGACCCCCAATGCCCCCCAAACCCCAATCCCTGACCCCAGACCCCAAACCCCAAACCCCAATCCCTGACCCCAATCCCAGACCCCAATCCCTGACCCCAAACCCTGACCCCAATCCCTGACCACAGACCCCAAACCCCAATCCTGACCCCAGACCCCAAACCCCAATCCCTGACCCCAAACCCCAACCCCTGACCCCAATCCCCCCAAACCCCAACCCCTGACCCCAATCCCCCCCAGACCCCAACCCCTGACCCCAATCCCTGACCCCAAACCCCAACCCCTGACCCCAATCCCAGACCCCAATCCCTGACCCCAAACCCCAACCCCTGACCCCAAACCCCTGACCCCAGACCCCAATCCCAGACCCCAAACCCCAGCCCCTGACCCCAACCCCAGACCCCAATCCCTGACCCCAGCCCCCAATCCTGACCCCAGCCCCTCTCCCCACAGGACGTTTTCCGGCTGCTGACCCCGGGCGGGGGCGGGTTCGGCCCCCCCGAGGATGGGGCTGGGGGCGCCCCCCAGGACCCCCCGGACCCCCAGGACCTCTGGGCCCCCCAGAGCCCCCAAAATGCCCCAAATGCCCCAAATGCCCCAAATGCCCCAAAGGCCCCGGCCCCACGAACCTTCCTGGAGCGCGGCAGCGTCTTCGAGTTCCGGCAGGCGCAGGAGGCCGTGTGAGGGAGCGGGGCGGCTGGGGGCGCCCCGAAATGGCTGGGGGCGCCCCAAAACGGCTGGGGGGCGCCCCATAGCCCCCTGTGGGACCCCAGAGCGGCTGGGGGGCGCCCCATAACCTCCTGTGGGGCACCCCATAACCCCCTGTGGGGCACCCCAAAACGGCTGTGGGAGCCCCAAACCCCCTGTGTGACCCCATAACCTCCTGTGGGACCCCAGAGCGGCTGGCCGGCGCCCCATAACCTCCTGTGGGACCCCAAACCCACTGTGGGGCACCCCATAACCCCCTGTGGGACCCCATAACCTCCTGTGGGACCCCAAACCCACTGTGGGACCCCAAACCCACTGTGGGGCACCCCATAGCCCCCTGTGGGGCACCCCAAAACGGCTGGGGGCGCCCCATAACCTCCTGTGGGACCCCAGAGCGGCTGTGGGGTGCCCCATAACCCCCTGTGTGACCCCATAACCTCCTGTGGGGCGCCCCATAACCTCCTGTGGGGCACCCCATAGCCCCCTGTGGGGCACCCCGAAACGGCTGGGGGCGCCCCATAACCTCCTGTGGGGCACCCCATAGCCCCCTGTGGGGCACCCCGAAACGGCTGGGGGCGCCCCATAACCCCCTGTGGGACCCCAAACCCACTGTGGGACCCCATAGCCTCCTGTGGGACCCCAAAACAGCTGGGGGGTGCCCCATAGCCCCCTGTGGGGCACCCCATAACCCCCTGTGGGGCGCCCCATAGCCCCCTGTGGGGCACCCCGAAACGGCTGGGGGGCGCCCCATAACCCCCTGTGGGACCCCATAGCCCCCTGTGGGACCCCAAACCCCTGTGGGACCCCATAGCCCCCTGTGGGACCCCGAAACGGCTGGGGGTGCCCCATAGCCCCCTGTGGGGCGCCCCATAGCCCCCTGTGGGACCCCAAAACGGCTGGGGGGCGGCCCATAGCCCCCTGTGTGACCCCAAACCCACTGTGGGACCCCAGAGCAGCTGGGGGGTGCCCCATAACCTCCTGTGGGGCACCCCAAACCCACTGTGTGACCCCAAAATGGTTATGGGGCGGCCCCACACCCGCTGCATGACCCCAAGCCCACCATGTGACCCCGAAACAGTTATGGGGTGGCCCCAAATCCACTATGGGGCACCCCAAATCCCACTGTGTGACCCCCAAACCCTGCTGTGTAACCCCAAAACAGCTGTGGGGCGGCCCCAAACCTGCTATGGGGCAGCCCCCCACCCACTCCAGCCATGCACAGCCTATGGGGCAGCCCCCCATCCCATCTGTGCACTTCCTATAGGGCACCTGCTATGGGGCAGCCCCTGCTCTAGATACACACAGTCCATGGGGCAGCCCCTCACCCAGCTATGGGGCAGCCCCTGACCCTGCTATGGGGCAGACCCCCACCCACTCCAGCTATGCACACTCTATGGGGCAGCCCCCCATCCCCTCTATGCACTTCCTATAGGGCACCTGCTATGGGGCAGCCCCTGCTCTAGATACACACAGTCCATGGGGCAGCCCCCTAACTCCACTATGGGGCGGCCCCTGACCCTGCTGTGGGGCAGCCCCCCCTAGATACGCACAATCCATAGGGCAGCCCCTCACCCACTCCAGCTATGGGGCAGCCCCTAACTCCAGCTATGCACGCCCCCCGGGGCAGCCCCCATCCCTGCTATGGGGCAGCCCCTCACCCAGCTATGGGGCAGCCCCCTGACCCCGCTATGGGGCAGCCCCTGCCAAACCCTGCTATGGGGCAGCCCCCCAGATATGCACAGTCTATGGGGCAGCCCCCCCTAGATACACACAGTCCATAGGGCAGCCCCCTAACTCCGCTATGGGGCAGCCCCCATCTCATTTATGTGCCTGCTATGGGGCAGCCCCCATCCCTGCTATGGGGCAGCCCCTCACCCCATCTATGCACCTGCTATGGGGCATCCCTGACCCTGCTATGGGGCAGTCCCCCCATGATACACACAGCCTATAGGGCAGCCCCCTAACTCCACTATGGGACAGCCCCTCACCCCATCTATGCACCTGCTATGGGGCAGCTCGAAACCCTGCAATGGGGCAGCTCCCCTTCCCTGCAATGGGGCACCCCCCGACCCCCTCTATAGGGCACCCCTTCCCAAACCCTGCTATAGGGCAGCCCCCCACCCATTCCAGCTATTGCACAGCCTATGGGTCAGCCCCTCTTCTAGATACGCACAGTCCATAGGGCAGCCCCCTAACTGCACTATGGGGCAGCCCCTGACCCTGCTATGGGGCAGCCCCCCCTAGATACGCACAATCCATAGGTCAGCCCCCTAACTCCAGCTGTGGGGCAGCCCCTAACCCATCTATGCACCTGCTATGGGGCAGCCCCCCATCCCTGCTATGGGGCAGCCCCTCTTCTAGATACGCACAATCCATAGGGCAGCCCCCTAACTCCAGCTGTGGGGCAGCCCCCATCCCATCTATGCACCCGCTATGGGGCAGCGCCAAACCCTGCTATGGGGCAGCCCCCCATCCCTGCTATGGGGCAGCCCCTCCTCTAGATATGCACAGTCCATGGGGCAGCCCCCTAACTCCACTATGGGGCAGCCCCCCTTTAGATACGCACAATCCATAGGGCAGCCCCTCACCAGCCATGCACCCACCAGCTATGGGGCAGCCCCCAACTCCAGCTATGCACCCACCCTGGGGCAGCCCCTCACCCCGCTATGGGGCAGCGCCAAACCCTGCTATGGGGCAGCCCCCTCACCCCGCTATGGGGCAGCCCCCTCACCCTGCTGTGGGGCAGCCCCCTCACCCCGCTATGGGACAGCCCCTGACCCCGCTATGGGGCAGCCCTTGACCCTGCTATGGGGCAGCCCCTCATTTAGATACTCACAGTCTATAGGGGCACCCAAAACCTTTCCCAGCTCAGCCCCTCCATGGGGGCTGCTCCCCCCTTTGGGGGCCTCCCCCCAGTCCCCCCCAGTCTCCAATAAAGCTTCTTGTGCCCCCCAATGCCTGCCTGGTGTCTTGGGGGGGGACAGGGACCCCCCCAGCCCCACAGAGCCCCCCAGGACTCTGCCCCACAGATCCGGGGGGGGACAGCGACCCAGTGACCCCAAATCTGGGAATGGGGGTGGTGGGAACACCCCTGTGCCATGGGGGCTGTGCCAGCCCTGCCGGGGAGGGGCTGGATCGATACTGGGTGGAGGCCAGATCAATGCTGGATCAATGCAGGATTAATGCTGGATCAATGCCAGATCAATGCTGGATGGAAGCTGGATCAGTGCCTGATCAATGCCGGATCAATACTGGATCAATGCCTGATCAATGCCAGATCAATGCCTCATCAATGCCTCATCAATGGTGGATCAATGCCAGATCAATAGCAAATCAATGCTGGATAAATCCCAGATCAATACTGGATCAGTGCTGGATTAATGATGGATCAATCCCAGATCAATGCCGGCTCAATGTTGGCTCAATCCCGGATCAATGCTGGATCAATACTGAGCCAATGACGGATCAGTCCCGGATCAGTCCCGGATCAGTCCCGGATCAATGCTGGATCAATACTGAGCCAATGATGGATCAGTGCTGGATCAGTCCCGGATCAGTCCCGGATCAGTCCCGGATCAATGCTGGATCAATACTGAGCCAATGCCGGATCAATGCCGGGTGTTGCAGGACGATTCGGACCCGGGGTTTGAGCTGGAGCTGGAGGGGACCCTGTGCCCCCGATCCCCATTCCCCATCCCCATCCCCATTCCCCACAATCCCCATTCCAATTCCCATTCCCTTCCCCATTCCCCCATTCCCATCCCAGTTCCCCATCCCCATTCCCATCCCCATCCCGGTTCCCCATTCCCATCCCCATTCCCATTCCCATTCCCATCCCAGTTCCCCATTCCCCATTCCCATTCCCCATTCCCATCCCCATCCCCATTCCCCATTCCCATCCCCATCCCCATCCCATCCCCCCATCCCCATCCCCATTCCCCATTCCCCCCATTCCCCATCCCCATTCCCCCATTCCCATCCCAGTTCCCCATTCCCCATCCCCATTCCCATCCCCATCCCGGTTCCCCATTCCCATCCCCATTCCCCATTCCCATTCCCATCCCAGTTCCCCATTCCCCATTCCCATTCCCTATTCCCATTCCCATTCCCCATTCCCCATCCCCATTCCCCCATTCCCATTCCCATCCCAGTTCCCCATCCCCATTCCCCATTCCCCATCCCCATTCCCCCATTCCCATTCCCATCCCAGTTCCCCATCCCCATCCCCATTCCCATTCCCCATTCCCATTCCCATCCCAGTTCCCCATTCCCAATCCCATTCCCTGCACAATCAAGTCCGAAACTCGACTCATTTTTCCAGAATTCCTTCATGAGCTTCGTCCCAGCACCAGAGCCCCAGAGCAGAGCCCGGCAGATGCCAGAGCAGTGCCCCATCAATGCTGGGCTGATGCCGGATCAATACAGATCGATGCTGGGTCAATGCCAGATCAATGCCCAGTCTATGCTGGAATGATTCCCTATCAATGTCAGATCAATAGCCAATATCAATACTGCAACAGTGCCAGATCAATGCTGGATCCACCCTGGACTGATACCTGATCAATGTCAGATCAATAGCCAATATCAATACTGCCCCAGTACTGGATCAATGCTGGATCCATCCTGCACTGATACCCGATCAATGTCAGATCAATAGCCAATATCAATACTGCCCCAATACTGGATCAATGCTGGATCCACCCTGGACTGATACCCGATCAATGTCAGATCAATAGCCAATATCAATACTGCCCCAGTACCAGATCAATGCTGGATCCATCCTGGAGTGATACCCAATCAATGTCAGTTCAGTAGCAGATCAATACTGGATCCATCCTGCACCGATACCCGATCAATGTCAGATCAATAGCAGACTGATCCTGCCCCAGTACTGGATCAATGCTGGATCCATCCTGCACCGATACCCGATCAATGTCAGATCAACAGCAGATCAGTACTGTTCCAATACCGGATCAATGCTGGGCCCATCCTGCACCGATACCTGATCAATGTCAGATCAATAGCAGACTGATCCTGAATCAATAAGGGATCAGTGCTGGATCCACCCTGCGCTGATACCTGATCAATGTCAGATCAATACTGCACCAATCCTGCCCTGATACCAGATCAATGCTGGGCCCATCCTGCACCGATACTGGGTCAATGTCAGATCAATAGCAGACTGATCCTGAATCAATAAGGGATCAGTGCTGGATCCCGTTATGGACTGATACCAGATCAATGTCTGGATCAATGCTGATCAATACCAGATCAATACCAGATCAATGCTGGATCTGTTATGGACTGATACCCGATCAATGTCAGATCAATAGCCGATATCAATCCTGCCCTGATACCGGATCAATGCTGGATCCGTTATGGACTGATACCAAATCAAAACTGGATCAATGCTAGATCAATACCAGATCAATGCTGCACCAATACTGTCCCAATCCTGGACCGATAGTGGATCAATCCTGCATCAATAGT
This sequence comes from Emberiza elegans, assembly GCA_024865655.1. Taxonomy (NCBI): domain Eukaryota; kingdom Metazoa; phylum Chordata; class Aves; order Passeriformes; family Fringillidae; genus Emberiza; species Emberiza elegans. The sequence continues at coordinate 718,127 of JALJVW010000084.1, read as the reverse complement.
GGATCAATCCTGCCCTGATAGCGGATCAATCCTGGCCCGATAATGAATCAATCCTGCATCAATAACGGATCAATCCTGCCCCGATAGCGGATCAATCCTGGACCGATAGCGGCTCAATCCTGCCCCGATAGCGGATCAATCCTGCCCCGATAGCGGATCAATCCTGCCCTGATAGCGGATCAATCCTGCATCGATACCGGATCAATCCTGGCCCAATCCTGCCCCTGCAGTGGCCGGAGCCATGGTCACACTGGGGTCAGAGCAGTGACCGGTGCTGTGTCCATCCCCGTGTCCATCCCTGTGTCCGTCCCCGTGTCCATCCCGTGTCCATCCCGCTGTCCGTGCCATGTCCATCCTGTGTCCATCCCGTGTCCATCCCGTGTCCATCCCGTGTCCGTCCCGTGTCCATCCCGTGTCCGTGCCGTGTCCATCCCGTGTCCGTCCCGTGTCCGTCTCGTGTCCATCCCCATGTCCATCCCGTGTCCATCCCGTGTCCATCCCGTGTCCCTCCCATATCCATCCTGTGTCCATCCCATGTCCGTCCCGTGTCCATCCCGTGTCCATCCTGGGCTGTCAGATGTCCATCCTGTGGGCCCCTCCGTGTCCATCCCGTATCCATCCGTGTGCCCCATGGCAGGTGGTCCATCCCGTGTCCATCTCGGTGATGTCCATCCCCGTGTCCATCCTGTGTCCATCCGTGGGGACAGCGGGGTCAGCCCTGTGTCCATCCGTGGGTCATCCGTGGGGTCCACGGGGGTCCACAGGGGTCCCGGGGGTCCCGGGGTCGCTCACGGTGCTCAGCGCCGGCTCCCTCCTCAGCAGCGCTCTGTCCACCCTGCGGCCCTGCCACGGCCGCGGCGCCAGCGGGTCCAGGGCCCCGCAGGACAGGATGGGACCCGCCAGGAACCGCTCGCGTCCCCACGGCTGGGACAGCGTCCTGGGGGACACGGGGACAGAGTGACACAGTGACAGGGACACAGGGACATGGGGACAGTGGGACAGTGACAGGGACACAGGGACATAGGGACACAGCGGGTCCAGGGCCCCGCAGGACAGGATGGGACCCGCCAGGAACCGCTCGCGTCCCCACGGCTGGGACCCCTGGGGGACACGGCTGGGACATGGGGGACCTGGGGACATGGGGACACATGGACACAGTGACAGGGACACAGGGACATGGGGACATTGGGGACACTGGGGACATTGGGGACACGGGGACAGTGACAGGGACATGGGGACATGGGGACATGGGGACACGGGGACATGGGGACAGGGACACAGGGACAGGGACACGGGGACATGGGGACATGGGGACGGGGACACGGGGACATGGGGACAGTGACAGGGACACGGGGACATGGGGACATGGGGACATGGGGACAGTGTGGGACAGAGTGACAGGGGACACAGGGACAGAGTGACACAGTGACAGGGACACGGGGACATGGGGACATGGGGACATGGGGACAGTGACAGGGACACAGGGACATGGAGACATGGGGGAGTGGGACACGGGGACACAGGGGACAGAGTGACAGGGACACAGGGACATGGGAACATGGGGACAGTGACAGGGACATGGGGACACGGGGACAGAGTGGGACAGAGTGGCGGGAACACGGGGACAAGGGGACACAGGGGGACACGGGGACAGGTGACGCAGTGACGCAGGGATGGAGGACGCCCCACCCCCCCCAGGGCTGGGTCAGCCGGACCCTTCTTGTCCCCAGCCCCATGTCCCCAGTGTCCCTCCCGTGTCCCCAATGTCCCCCCCCAGCCCACGTCCCACCCCTGTGCCCCCCCCCGTGTCCCCAGTGTCCCCATTGTCACCTCCTCATCTCCTCAGGGGTGGACACGGGCTCCTCGTAGATCTTGAGGTAGTTGAGCAAGCGTCCCTGGGGACAGCAGGGGACAGGAGGGGACAGGGACATGAACGGGACCCCGGGCACGGGGAGGGGACAGCAGGGGACAGGAGGGGACAGGAGGGGACAGCAGGGGACAGGGACATGCGAGGACACCCGACATGGGGAGGGGACAGGAGGGGACAGGGACATGAGTGAGACCCCGGACACGGGGAGGGGACAGGGACATGAACGGGACCCCAGGGGCCAGGGAGGGGACAGGAGGGGACAGTGCGTTCCCCAGGCACGGGTAACCGTGGGGTCCCCGGGCAGAGGTGACACTGGGGTCCCCGGGAGGTGACACTGGGGTCCCCGGGCAGAGGTGACACTGGGGTCCCCGGGAGGTGACAGCGGTGTCCCCACCGATGGCCCAGGGCTGCTCCTGGCCCGAGTCGCGGCACGCGGGGTCCCAGAACTCCTTGAAGAGGGCGTGGCGCTGGTTCTGGCTGTCACCTGCCGGGGACACGGCGCTGCTGTCACCCCCGTGTCCCCCGATGTCCTCCCTGTGCTTCTGTGTCCCCCCGTGTCCCCCCGATGTCCCCTGTCCCCACCATGACCTCCCCATGTCCCTCCCGTCCACCGGTGTCCCCCAGTGTCCCTCCGTGTGTCCCCCACTCAGGAGCCACCTGTCCCCCATCCTGTCCCTCCGTGTCCCCCCCATGTCCCCTCCCCGGCTCCTCTGTCCCCTGCCTGTGTCCCCACAGTGTCCCCTCCGCATCTCCCTGTGTCCCTCTGTCCCCCTGTGTCCCACACTTCTGCCCCCCGTGCCCCCCATTTCCCTCTGTCCCCCCCCATGTCCCCCTGTGTCCCCTGTCCCCCTCCCATGGCCCTTTGTGTCCCACACCTCTGTCCCCTCCTGTGTCCCCCCGTGTCCCCCCCTGTCCCCACCGCGGGAGCAGTTGTCGAAGTTGAGGTCCCCACAGAGGACATCGAAGGCCACCAGGTCCCCAGGCCGGTCCTGGTCCCGCCGGAACTCCCGGAGCCACCGGAGCACCAGGGACAGCTGCTGGTCACGGATGGTGGCATCGGCTGGGACAGGGGGACAATGGGGACAGGGACAGACACAGGGACAGCTGCTGGTCACGGATGGTGGCATCGGCTGGGACAGGGGGACAATGGGGACACGGGGACGTGGGGACAATGAGGACATGGGGACATAGACACAGGGACAGCTGCTGGTCACGGATGGTGGCATCGGCTGGGACAGGGGGACAATGGGGACATGGGGACAATGGGGACAGGGACAGACACAGGGACAGCTGCTGGTCACGGATGGTGGCATCGGCTGGGACAGGGGGACAATGGGGACAGGGGGACAATGGGGACATGGGGACAGACATGGTGATGGGGACACAGGACATGGGAACATGGGGACATCATGGGGACAGCTGCTGGTCATGGATGGTGGCATTGGCTGGGACATGGGGACAATGGGGACATGGGGAAAGGGACATGGGGACAGGGACATGGGGACATGGGGGCTTGGACTTGGGGACACATACAGACACCGGGACAGGGACATGGGAACATGTGCAGACACAGGGATGGGGACACAGGGACGTGGGGACATGGGGACATGGACACAGGGACGTGGGGACATGGACAGACATGGGGATGGGAACACAGGACATTGGGACATGGGGACAATGGGGACATGGGGATATGGACATAGGGACATGTACAGACACAGAATTGGGGACAGGGACATGGACAGACATGGGGATGGGGACACAGGACATGGGAACATGGGGACATGGACACATGGATATGGGGCATGGACATGGGGATGTGGACATGGCAACTTGGGGACACGTATAGACACAGGGATGGGGGCACCGGACATGGGGACAGGGACATGGGGGCACATACAGACATTGGAATGGGGACAGCAGATATGGGGACATTGACACGGGGACATGGGGACATGGACAGACATAGGGATGGGGACACAGGACATGGGGACATGGACACATGGACGTGTACTGACACAGGGATGTGTCGGGACATGGGGACATGGAAAAACGGACATATGGACACATACAGACACACAGACACGGGGACATGGGGACACAGACGGACCCAGAGTGACAGACATGGGCATGTGGACACACACGTGGGCAGACGGACACAAGTGGGCACAGACACCTGGACACAGCTGGACAGCACCACACGGACCCAACACCCCGAGGGTCCCCAGTGTCCATCCCCAGTGTCCCCACCAGTGTCACCCCCCAGTGTCCCCCCACGCCGTCACCGTGTCCCCGCTCACCTGCAGGCGCCTGCAGGTGGGTGCAGCCCAGGTACCCCACGACGCGCCGGCCACGCCCCGTCCCCAGCAGCACCTGGAGAGCACACCAACCACGTGTCACCTCAGCCCCGTGTCACCCCCCGCGCCCCTCGGGGGTGCCCTCAGGTGCCGTCCCCTGACCTGCGCCACCAGCAGCCCCTTGTTGGCCAGCGCGTCCTCGCGGGCGGCGTTGGGGAAGGGCTGGAAGCGGGCGGCGAGCAGCGGGAAGCGGCTGCCCAGGAGCAGCCCGCTGCCCAGGGCCCGCAGCCGGCCGCAGCGCAGCCCGCCCGGCCCCACGCCCCACAGCACGCGGCGCGGAAGCGGCGCCGAGTTGCCGCGCGCAGGACGGGCGTCGCGCGCCCCGAACACCTCCTGCAGGCACACGAAGTCGGCGTCCGGAGGGACGCGGGCGCTCAGCACCGGGGGCATGGGGTCCGCCAGCGGGATCGGCCGCTCCGGCCCCGGGCTGGGCACCGGGCGTGGAGCAGCTCCCGGCGGTGGGCTGGTCATCGGCAACGCCGGCGGTGGCACCGCGATCAGTGCTCGGCCAAGGGTTGGCCATCGGCGTCGGGTTGGCCATCAGCGTTGAGTTGGTCATTGGGGTTGGGTTGGTCATTGGGGTTGGGTTGGCCATCCATGTTGAGTTGGTCATTGGGGTTGGGTTGGTCATTGGGGTTGGGTTGGTCATCCATGTTGAGTCGGTCATTGCAGTTGAGTTGGCCATTGGCGTTGAGTTGGTCATTGGAGTTGGGTTGGTCATCCATGTTGGGTTGCCCATCAGTGTAGAGCTGCCCATCCATGTTGGGTTGCCCGTCGGTGTCAGGCTGCCCATCGGCATCTCCGGCCATTCCATTGCGCTGCCCACTGCCGCTGCCGGCCCGGCCGCCCTCCCTGCGTCCCCCCCGGTGCTCCCGTAGCTGCGGCCCCCCCGCGGCTCCAGCAGCCCGCGCCGGGTTCCGGAAGGTTCCGCGGGCGCTGCGGCCGCCAGGATCCGCCCGATGGCGGCCGCCCTGCGCCGCGTGTGGCCCAGGTTGCTGAAGCGCGCCAGCCCGCTGGGCAGCAGGCACACGTTGGCCGTCAGGAAGGTGAAGCCGCGCGCTCGCCGCGGGTCCCAGGGCTCGGCCGTGCCCGCGGTGCCCGCGCGCTGCAGGACGAAGGGCCGGCGCTGGGCCTGCGCCGGGAGCCACAGCAGCAGCCCCAGCAGCGCCGGTGGCAGCGCCAGCAGCAGCGCCAGCGCCAGCACCGGTGCCAGCAGCGCCCGGGCGCCCACGGCCAGGCAGCGCCCGGCCCGGCGCCGCCGCCAGCGCGCCCGCTGCGCCGTGGTGGGCACGAGCAGCGCCAGCAGCCGGTCCAGCGCCCAGTACCCGGGGCACAGCAGCGCCTCGGCCGCCGCGGCCAGCGCGGCCAGCGCCCGGCTGGGGAAGGGGGCGTCCGGCAGCGAGCACGGGGGCGGCCACGGCATCGGCGCGTCCTGGGGGCGCCCCTGGAGCGGCTCGGGGGCGCGGGCGCAGCTGGCACAACCTGCGGGGAGAGACCCCGGTGAGGGCGAGGGACCCCGGGCGTGTCGCTGTCCCCTATGGAGCGGGACCCTCCGTGACCTGCGCGGGAAAATGGGCCGTGACCCCGCCCACACAATGGTGGTCAGCGTGGGAAACTCCTGTGGCCGGAGCGAGACCCCTCCCCATCCCGGCCACCGTGGGAGCGTCCCCGGACCCCCCCCAAACCCCAACTCCCGTGGGAAACTCGCGCGGCCACCGTGGGAACGTCCGGCGGGAATGTCCCCTGGCGGCCGGGCCGTCCCCCGCGTCCCCGGTGCCACCGTGGGAACGTCCGGCGGGAATGTCCCCTGGCGGCCGGGCCGTCCCCCGCGTCCCCGGTGCCACCGTGGGAATGTCCCCTGGCCGGGCCATCCCCCGCGTCCCCCATGTCCCCAGCGGCCACCGTGGGAACGTCCCCTGTCCGGGACCCTCCCCCTGTTCGGGACCCTCCCCCTGTGCGGGACCCTCCCCCTGTTCGGGACCCTCCCCTGTGCGGGACCCTCCCCCTGTGCGGGAAGCGGCAGCGGGACCGGCACGGGGGGTGACAAGAACAGGACCCCCGTCCTGATGTCCCCTCAGGGTCCCCACGGGTCCCCGGGACCCCCGAGGCCACCTCAGGCGGGCGCAGCCGGGAGGGGACGCTCTGGTCCCTGGTGGCCCCACCTGCGCCCCCAGCCCCGCCCCGCAGCCGCCCCCTCACCTGTCCCGGGTTTTGGGGGGGGTCAGGAGGCACCGGGACCCCGCTCGGGGTGAGACTGGACAGGTGAGCCCCAGCCCCTCCCCTTGGCCAGGTGAGGCCCGGCCCCTCCCCTTGGCCAGGTGAGTCCTGCCCGGCTGGGCTGGCCGGACAGGTTTGGCAGCTTTGAGCCCTCAGGGCCGGACATTACACGCGGTCAGTGACACCTCACCTGGGCAGGTGAGACCTCACCTGGGCCAATGAGACCTCACCTGGGCCAATGAGACTCACCTGGGGTGCTCACACCTCACCTGGGCAGGTGAGACCTCACCTGGGCCACTGACACCTCACCTGGGCCAATGAGACTCACCTGGGGTGCTCACACCTCACCTGGGCAGGTGAGACCTCACCTGGGGTGCTCACACCTCACCTGGGCAGGTGACTCCTGCCTGACTCCTGCCCCAGTTCTTCCCAGATCCTGCTGACTCTGCAGCTGCCCAACCCCAGCATGGGATGGAGCCGGATACTGGGAATGCTGGGGAGACTGGAAATACTGGGAGCACTGGGAGCACTGGGAATGCTGGGGACACTGGGATTGCTGGGGACACTGGGGGCACTGGGGGCACTGGGAATGCTGGGAATGTTGGGGACACTGGTGATGGTGGGGGCACTGGGGACACTGGGGACATTGGGGACAACAGGCCACTAGCAGTGCTGGGGACACTGGGGACACTGGGGACGTTGGGGACAACAGGCCACTAGCAGTGCTGGGGACACTGGGGACACTGGCATTCCTGGGGATGAGGGCACTGGGCCTACTGGGAGCACTGGGGCACCCCCGGGGGTCCCCCCCGACCCCCGGCTTGTCCCTTGTCCCCTCGGGGCCGTGGGTGGCAGCGCTGGCCGTGCCACGGGTGACACAGGCCAGGTGTGGCACTGGGACAGCCCCTGACACCCACGGGGCCGAATCTGTGTCACCTGCACCCGTGGGGACCGTCCCAGTGTCCCCAGTGCCAAACCCCAGAGGGGTCCCAGTGTCCCCAGTGTCCCCCCAGAGGGGTCAGTGCCAGTATCCCCATGTCCCCAAGGTGCAGTCCCAGTGTCACCCACATTGTCCCCGTGGTGCTATCCCAGTGACACCACCATTGTCCCCATGGTTCTGGCCCAGTGACAATGGCATTGTCCCCATGGTGGTGGCTCGGTGCCACCAGCAGTGTCCCCGCAGTGCCGGCAGTGTCACTCCCATTGTCCCCACAGTCCCGTCCCGATGTCACTGCCATTGTCCCCAGGGTGCTGGCAGTGTCACCCCCATTGTCCCCGCGGTGCCGCCCTCTCCCGGGTGTGGCCACCAAGCCCTCCCTGTCGCGTCCCTTGCTGTGCCCGGGGGGGGACAAGTGACACCGCAAGTGACACCCGGTGGCCCGAGGGCTGGGCAGGACCCGTGCCACCCGCGCCACCTCCGAGCCCGTCCCCGTTCCCAGTTCCAGTTCCCAGTTCCCAATTCCCAGTTCCCAATTCCCGTTCCCAGTTCCAGTTCCCAGTTCCCAATTCCCAGTTCCCAATTCCCGTTCCCGGTTCCAGTTCCCAATTCCCAATTCCCAATTCCTATTTCCCGGTTCCTAGTTCCCAATTCCCCTTGCCCAGTTCCCGTTCCCAGTTCCAGTTCCCATTTCCCATTTCCCAATTCCCAGTTCCCAGTTCCCAGTTCCCGTTCCCAATTCCAGTTCCCAGTTCCCAGTTCCCAGTTCCCTTGCCCAGTTCCCAGTCCCCTCCCGGTCGCCGCCACCTCCCCGCCACCCCCTCACCTGCGCACGCCGCCATGGCGGCCACCACCGGGGCCACCACCGGGGCCACCACCGGGGCCACCACCGGGAGCCACCACCGGGGCCACCACCGGGAGCCACCACCGGGAGCCACCACCGGAGCCACCTGTCGCCGCTGCCAGCCCGGCGGCCGCGGGTGACAAACAAACATCCGCCGGCCGCGGGGTCACGGCGGCGCCGCCCGGTGTCGCGTTCCTGTCGCGCTGCGTGGCCGGACACGGGGCCAGCCCCGGCACACCGGGGACACACCGGGAACAGCCCGGGGACACACCGGGGACAGCCCGGGGACACACGGGGACACACCAGGGACACACCGGGGACACCCCCGGGGCCAGCCCCGGGACACACCGGGACACACCGGGGACACCCCGGGGACACCCCGGGACACACCGGGGACACCCCGGGGACACACCGGGGCCACACCGGGGACACACCGGGGCCACACCGGGGCCACACCGGGGACACACCCGGGGACACATGGGCCGCCGCCGCCGCCGCCGCCGCCAGGTGCGGCCGGACCGCTTCTCCCGGCAGCCCCAAGGGGCTGTGGCGGCCCCTGTGTGCCCGCGCCGCCCCGCAGCCCCTCACCTGCCCAGGTGACGCTGCGCGGGGTGCCCCGAGCTGTCCCTGTCCCCCTGGCCCCTGTCCCCTCCATTTCCTTTTCCCGCCACCGGAGGGACCGGACTCACGTGGGGGGGGGGGTCGGGTCCCTGTCCCCCCCTCTCCCCCGGACTCCCCCACCTCGGTCCGTGTCCCCTCCTGTCCCCCTGTCCCCCCAGCTCGCAGCCGGCGCCCCCTGAGCCCCCCCGGGGCAGGACGGGACACGGGAGGGGGCAGGGATGGGGACAGGGATGGGGACAGGGAAGGGACAGGGATGGGGGCAGGGATGGGGGCAGGGATGGGGGCAGGGATGGGGCCAGGGATGGGGCCAGGGATGGGGCAGCCCCGACCGCCCCCCGGGACCCCCCCCGGTGACCTCGGTGCGGCTCCGCGGCTCCGTTGTCGCGCTCAGAAGCGAAAGGAAAAGCGCGGCCAAAAGCGAAAGGAAAAGCGCCGCGACCCCCCCGGGCCGCCGGGACCCCCCCAGTACGGCCGTGAAGCCCCCAGGATGGCCCCCCCAGTATGGCAGTGACCCCTCACAGGATGGCCCCCCCAGTACGGTCCCCCCAGTGCGGCCATGACCCCCCCAGTATGGTCAGTGACCCCCCCAGTGCAGCCGGGACCCCCCATTATGGCTCGGGACCCCCCATTATGGCCATGACCCCCAGTATGGCCATGACCCCCAGACCCCCCCCCCAGTGCCGCCGGGACCCCAGACTGGGCAGACTGGGCAGGGGACGGGGGGGGGGGGGGTCAGTACCAAGGGGTTGCACCGGCCCCCAGCCCCCCAGCCCCCCCCAGCCCCGTCCCCGCTGTGTCCCGGGCTCACCTGGGCTGGGCAAGGGGGGGGAACCCCGCGAGGGCCGTGCCAGGTGTGTGCCAGGGACAGCGCCAGGTGTGTGCCAGGTGCCATGTCAGGATCATGCCAGGTGCTGTGCCAGGTGCCATGCCAGGTGTCATGTCAGGTACCATGTCAGGATCATGCTAGGTTTCATGCCAGGTGTCCTGCCAGGTCCTGTGCCAGGTATCATGCCAAGTACCGTGCCAGGTTCCAGGTGCCATGCCAGGTGTCATGTCAGGTACCATGTCAGGATCATGCTAGGTGCCATGCCAGGTGTCCTGCCAGGTCCTGTGCCAGGTGTCATGCCAAGTACCATGCCAGGTTCCAGGTGCTGTGCCAGGTGCCATGTCAGCTGTCATGTCAGATGCCATGCCAGGTGCCATGCCAGGTGCTGTGCCATGTGTCATGCCAGGTTCCAGGTGCTGTGCCAGGTGTCATGTCAGGTACCACGTCAGGATCATGCCAGGTGCTGGGCCAGGTGCTGTGCCAGGTACCATGTCAGGTACCATGTCAGGATCATGCCAGGTGCCATGCCAGGTGTCATGCCAAGTACCATGCCAGGTTCCAAGTGCTGTGCCAGGTATCATGTCAGGTACCATGCCAGGTACCATGTCAGGATCATGCCAGGTGCTGTGCAAGGTGCCATGCAAGGTGCCATCCTGAGTTTTGTGCCAGGTGTCATGCCAGGTGCCATGCCAGGTGCCGTGCCAAGTACCGTGCCAGGTTCCAGGTGCTGTGCCAGGTGTCATGTCAGGTACCATGTCAGGACCATGCCAGGTGCCAGGTGTCAGGTGCCATCCAGGTTTTGTGCCAGGGTCAGGTGCCATGCCAGGTGCTGTGCCAGGTGCTGTGCCAAGTGATGTGCCAGGTGTGCTGTGCCAGATGTCATGTCAGGCATCATGCCAGGTACCATGTCAGGATCATGCCAGGGTTCCAGGTCCCATGCAAGGTGCCATCCTGTGCCAGGTGTCCTGTCAGGGACCATGCCAGGTGCCGTGCCAGGTTCCAGGTGCTGTGCCAGGTGTCATGTCAGGTACCATGTCAGGACCATGCCAGGTGTCACTCCAGGTGTCCTGCCAGGTCCTGTGCCAGGTGCCGTGCCAGGTGCTGTGCCAAGTGATGTGCCAGGTGTCACGCCAGATGTCATGTCAGCATCATGCCAGGTGTCCTGCCAGGTGCCAGGTCCCGTGCCAGGTGCTGTGCCAGGTGTCCTGCCAGGGACCATGCCAGGTGCTTTTCAGCAGCCTGTGCCAGGTCCATTCCTGATACCAAGCCATGTGTCACATCAGGGTCACACCAGGTGCTGTGCCAGGTGTCCTGCCAGGTTCCAGGTGCTGTGCCAGGTGTCATGGCAGGTGCCATGTCAGGTGTCATGTCAGGTACCATGTCAGGTACCATGCCAGGATCATGCCAGGTATCATGTCAGGTGCCATCCTGAGTTTTGTGCCAGGTGTCGTGCCAGGTACCATGTCAGGATCATGCCGGGTGTCACTCCAGGTGTCATGGCAGGTGCCAGATGCTGTGCCAGGTGTCATGTTAAGTACCATGTGAGGATCACGCCAGGTGCCGTGCCAGGTGCCAGGTCCCGTTCCAGGTGCCGTGCCAGGTGCCAGGTTCTCCATGTCCCACCATCCCTCCCTCCATGCCCCAGGTGTCCGGGGTGGGGTCACACAGGTGTCCAGAGAGGCCCCAGGTGTGCGGGGGAGGGGGAATGGCAGAGGGGTCCATCATGGCCCCAGGTGTGTGGGAGGGGGTCCCAAGTGTCCGGGGGGAGGCCAAGCCCACTGTGGACACCCACTGTGTACCTATGGGGCAGGGGGAATCTCTGTGGGGCAGGGAGGGGTCTCTATGGGGCCAGGCCCCTCTATGGGGCAGGGGGCTCTCTATGGGGCCAGGCCCCTCTATGGGGCAGGGGGCTCTCTGTGGGGCCAGGCCCCTCTATGGGGCAGGGGGCTCTCTATGGGGCAGGGGAGGTCTCTGTGGGGCTGGGGGGTCTCTTATAGGGCAGGGGCCCCTCTATGGGGCAGGGGGTCTCTATGGGTCAGGGTGTCTCTATAGGGCAGGGGGGGTCTCTATGGGGCAGGGGGAGGGTTTTATGGGGCAGAGGGGGTCTCTGTGGGGCTGGGGGTCTCTATGGGGCAGGGGGGGTCTCTGTGGGGCAGGGAGGGTCTCTATGGGGCAGGGGGTCTCTATGGGGCAGGGGGGGTCTCTGTGGGGCAGGGGTCTCTCTATAGGGCGGGGGGTCTCCATGGGGTGGGGGGGTTTCTATGGGGCAGGGGGGTTTTTATGGGACAGGGGGGGGGTCTCTGTGGGTCAGGGGGTCTCTGTGGGGCAGGGGGTCTCTATAGGGCAGGGGGGTCTCTATGGGGCAGGGGGGTCTCCATGGGGCAGGGAGGGGTCTCTGTGGGGCAGGGGGTCTATGGGGCAGGGGGTCTCTATGGGTCAGGGGGGTCTATGGGGCAGGGGGTCTCTATGGGGCAGGGGGCTCTCTGTGGGGCAGGGGAGGGGTCTCTATGGGGCAGGGGAGGGTCTCTATGGGGCAGGGGGCTCTCTGTGGGGCAGGGAGGGGTCTCCATGGGGCAGGGGGGGTCTCTATGGGGCAGGGGGTGTCTCTGTGGGGCAGGGGGTCTATGGGGCAGGGGGTCTCTATAGGGCAGGGGGGTCTCTGTGGGACAGGAGGGTCTCTATGGGGCAGGGGGGGTCTCTATGGGTCAGGGGGTCTCTATGGGGCAGGGGGGGGTCTCTGTGGGGCAGGGGGGTCTCTATAGGGCAGGGGGGCTCTCTATGTGTCCAGCCCCCTCTCTGGGTCCCAGTGTGGCGCTGTCCCCCCCCGCAGGAATTTGTCGCCTCTCGGGGACACTTTGTCACCGCGGCCGTGACAAAGTGGAGCCGTGTCCGGGGACGGCTGCCAGGCCCCCCGGCCCCACAGCGGCCCCACAGCGCCGCCAGAGGGGCCCGATAAGGCCCCCCCGGCCCCCGGCATGTCCCGATATAGCCGCGACAGGGACGGGCTGTCAGCGCCCGCCGGTGCCGGGACATTGGCCAGGGACCCCCGTCCTGCCCCACAGAATGCCCTGAAAGGGATCCCCGGTGTGCGCCCCACTGAACCCCCAAAAAGGGAACCCCCTGCCCCATAGAATCCCCCAAAAAGGGATCCTCCTGCCCCATAGAATCCCCTAAAAGGGATTCCCCTGCCCCATAGAATCCCCTAAAAGGGATCCTCCTGCCCCATAGAATGCCCTGAAAGGGATCCCCGGTGTGTGCCCCACAGAATCCCCCAAATAAGGGAACCCCCTCTGCCCCACAGAATCCCCTAAAAGGGATCCTCCTGCCCCATAGAATGCCCTAAAAGGGATCCCCCTGTGTGTGCCCCACTGAACCCCCCAAAAAGGGATCACTTGTCCTCATAGAATCCCCAAAAAGGGATTCCCCCGCCCCACAGAATCCCCTAAATGAGGGAATGCCCCATGCCTTCCCCACAGAATCTCCTAAATAAGGGACCCCAGGTTCCGATCCCACAGAATCCCCTAAAAGGGAGCCACTGTCCCTGCCCCATAGAATCCCCTAAGAAGGGACCCCCTGTTCCACAGAATCCCCAAAAAGGGACCCCCCTGCCCCATAGAATCTCCTAAAAAGGGACCCCCTGTTCCACAGAATCCCCTAAATGAGGGACCCCCTGTCCCTGCCCCACAGAATCCCCAAAAAAGGGACCCCCCTGCCCCATAGAATCTCCTAAAAAGGGACCCCCTGTTCCACAGAATCCCCTAAATGAGGGACCCCCTGTCCCTGCCCCACAGAATCCCCAAAAAGGGACCCCCCTGCCCCATAGAATCTCCTAAAAAGGGACCCCCTGTTCCACAGAATCCCCTAAATGAGGGACCCCCTGTCCCTGCCCCACAGAATCCCCTAAAAAGGGACCCCCTGTTCCTGCCCCATTGAATCCCATGAAAAGGGATCCCCTGCCCCTCAGGATCCCCTAAAAAGGGACCCTCGGTTCCGATCCCATAGAATCCCCTAAAAAGGAACTCCCCCATGCCCCACAAAATCCCCTAAAAAAGGACCCTCTTGTCCCTGACCCATAGAATCCCCTAAATGAGGACACCCCTTTTCCTGCCCCACAGAATCCCCTAAATGAGGGACCCCCTGTCCTTGCCACATAGAATGCCCTAAATAAGTGACCCCCTGCCCCATAGAATCCCCTAAATAAGGGACACCCCTATTCCTGCCCCACAGAATCCCCCACAAAAGGACACCCCCTGTCCCATAGTATCCCCTAAATGAGGGATCCCTCTGTTCCTGCCCCATAGAATCCCCTAAAAACGGACCTCCTGTTCCAGTCCCACAGAATCCCATGAAAAGGGACCCCTGGTCCAAATCCCATAGAATCCCCTAAATAAGGGATGCCCCTGTCCCTGCCCCATAGAATCCCCTTGAGGGACCCCCCCCTATTCCTGCCCCATAGAATCCCCTAAAAAGTGACCCCCTTGCCCCATAGAATCCCCTAAATAAGGGACCCCCCTGTTCCTGCCCCATAGAATCCCCTAAAATGGGACCCCTTAGTCTCTGCCCTATAGGAACCATCCCAAACCTGGGTCTGCCCCACAGCTCATGCTATGGGGCGAACACGGGGGGCTCGGACCCACCGACCCCACAACTCGCCCTATGGGGCGAACAGGGGAGGCTCGGACCCACTGACCCCACAGAGACCCCGTGGGGGGAGGGGAGGGGGGGATGGGGCGCCCCTCCCCGTCCTTTATCAGCCCCCGGGCCCCGCCCCACAGCCCCTCCCCCACAGCGCCCTATAAAATCTGTGGGGCCGCGGGGCTGCCCCAGTGCTGCTGTGGGGCACGGACTGAGGGTGAGGGGTCTGTGGGGCGGGCATGGGGGCGTGAGGGGTGCAGGGGGGTCTGTGGAGCACAGGGGATCTGTGGGGCGCACAGGGGAAGCCTTTGGGATCTGTGGGGTGCATGGGGATCTGTGGGGCACATGGGAAGCCTGCGGGACCCACGGGGCACCGGGGATTTGTGGGGTGCACAAGGGGTCTGTGCGGAACATAGGGGGATCTGTGGGGCGCAGGGGAAGCCTTTGGGGATCTGTGGGGTGCATAACAAGTCTGTGGGATCTGTGGGGCACAGGGGATTTGTGGGGTGCACAGGGGTCTGTGGGGAGTGCATAACGGGATCCATGGGGCACAGGGGATTCTATGGGGCACAAGGGACTTGTGGGGTGCACAGGCGTCTGTGGGGTGCATAAGGGATCCGTGGGGCGCATGGGAAGCCTTTGGGATCTATGGGGCACACATGGGGTGTGCGGGGGCCACAGGGATCTGTGGGGGGCGCATAGGGGGATCCGTGGGACGCGTGGGAAGTCTGCAGGATCTGTGGGGCACAGGGAATTTGTGAGGTGCACAGGGGGTCTATGGGGCACCCAGTGTTTGGGGTGGGTACTGGGTCGCACAGGGGGTCTGTGGGGTGCACAGGGGGTCTGTGGGGTGCACAGGGGATCTGTGGGGCACAGGGGAGGCCTGGGGGATCTGTGGGGTGTATAAGGGGATCTGTGGGGCACAGGGGAGGCCTGCGGGATCTGTGGGGTGTATAAGGGGATCTGTGGGGCACAGGGGAGGCCTGCAGGATCTGTGGGGTGCACGTGAAGGCTGTGGGGATCATGGGGGTTTTGTGGGGGGCACGTGGGGTCTGTGGGGCACACATGGGGTGTGTGGGGTGCAGCCCCTCACCCGCTGTGTCCCCCCAGATCCCTCCATCCAACCCACCGGACCTACGGACTGCAGGTGGGGCTGGGGGGCTTCGGGGGGGCTGCCCATGGTGGGGGTCTGTCCCTGTCCCCCCCCAGGTGTCCCTGTCCCCCCAGGAGAGATGGCGGACACGGTGCTGGTGACACCATGGGGGTCAATCAATGGTCACAGGGGTCAATCAATGACCATGGGGGTCAATCACGGGGGTCCATGGCGGGTCCGTGGGTGGGTTGGGGTCCATCCCCAGGTGTCCCTGTCCCCCCAGGACAGATGGCGGACGCGGTGCTGGTGACACCGTGGGGTCAGGGATGACCGTGGCACTCCATGAATGGCCACGGGGGTCAATCAATGGCCATGGGGGTCAATCATGGGGGGTCCATGGCGGGTCAGTGGGTGGGTCGGGGTCCGTTGCTGTCACCCCACAGTGACATTGTCACCCCCAGGACAGATGGCGGACGCGGTGCTGGTGACACTGTGGGGTCCATCAATGACCATGGGGGTCAATCAATGGCCATGGGGGGGTCCATGGAGGGTCAATGAGTGTGTTGGGGTCCATCCCTGTCACCCCCAGGTGTCATTGTCACCCCAGGAGAGATGGCGGACACGGTGCTGGTGACACTGTGGGGTCCATCAGTGACCATGGGGGTCAATCAATGGTCACAGGGGTCAATCAATGGCCATGGGGGGGTCCGTGGGTGGGTCGGGGTCCATCCCCAGGTGTCCCTGTCCCCCCAGGACAGATGGCGGACGCGGTGCTGGTGACAATCAGTGACCATGGGGGTCAATCACGGGGGTCCGTGGCGGGTCAGTGGGTGGGTCGGGGTCCATCCCTGTCACCCCACAGTGACATTGCCCCCCAGGACAGATGGCAGACACGGTGCTGGTGACAATCAATGATCATGGTGGGTCAATGGGTGGGTGAGGGTCCATCCCTGTCACCCCCAGGTGTCATTGTCACCCCAGGACAGATGGCGGACGCGGTGCTGTGACAATCAATGACCATGGCGGGTCAGAGGGTGGGTTGGGGTCCATCCCTGTCACCCCACAGTGACATTGTCCCCCAGGACAGATGGCGGACGCGGTGCTGGTGACAATCAATGACCATGGCGGGTCAATGGGTGGGTTGGGGTCCATTCCTGTCACCCCCAGGTGTCCCTGTCCCCCAGGACAGATGGCGGACGCGGTGCTGGCGGCGCTGGGCGCGGCGGCGCCGTTCCTGCGGCCGGGCGAGCGCGAGCGCCTGGCGGCCACCACGCGTCCCTTCGACCCCCGCGCCGAGTGCTTCGTGCCCCACGCGGGACACGAGTTCGTCAGGGGACGCGTGCTGGAGAGACAGGGCGGGAGCGTCACCGTGGAGACCGAGCTGGGAGAGGTGACATGGGGGGGTCATGGGGACCTTGGGACATTGGGACCTTGGGGTCACAGGGGTCTCAATGGGACACTGGCGGCAGCGCCACCGTGGAGACCGAGCTGGGAGAGGTGACACCAGGGGGAACAGGGACATGGGGCTGTCGTGGGGACCTTGGGGTCACAGGGGTCTCAATGGGACATTGGGGGCAGCGTCACCATGGAGACCGAGCTGGGAGAGGTGACATGGGGGGGGTCATGGGGAGCTTGGGGACATGGGGGGTCACAAGGGTCTCAATGGGACATTGGCAGCAGCGCCACCGTGGAGACGGAGCTGGGAAAGGTGACACTGGAGGGGCACGGGGGGCACAGGGACATGGGGACCTTAGGGAGGGTCACAGGGACCTTGGAGACATTGGGACCTTGGGGTCACAGGGGTCTCAATGGGACACTGGAGGCAGTGTCACCGTGGAGAGCGAGCTGGGAGAGGTGACATGGGGGGCACAGGGACATGGGGGGGTCATGGGGACATTGGGGTCATGGGGGGGGGGGTCATGGGGTTGCAGGGCTTGGGAGGTCACCGGGGGCTTGGGAACATGGGGGCCTTGGGGATGTGGGGGATCAGTGGGGGCTTGGGGAGGGTCACAGGGCCCTGGGGGGGTTCATGGGGACCTTGGGGACGTGTGGGGTCACAGGGGTCTCAATGGGACAGTGGGGAGATGCCACCATGGACACCAAGCTGGGAGAGGTGACACCAGGGGTCATGGGGACCTTGGGGAGGGTCACGGGGCTCTGGGGGGGGGTCATGGGGACCTTGGGGTCATGGGGGCCTTGGGGACATGAGGGGGTCACAGGGGTCTCAATGGGACAGTGGGGAGATGTCACCGTGGAGACCAAGATGGAATTGGTGACATGGGGGGATTACTGGGGACTCACATGGAGCACCCCTGGTGACCCCCCTGGCCCCCCGGTGTCCCCCAGACGGTGACGGTCAAGGAGGGCGACGTGCACCAGCAGAACCCGCCCAAGTTCGACAAGATCGAGGACATGGCCATGCTGACGTTCCTGCACGAGCCCGCCGTGCTCTTCAACCTCAAGGAGCGCTACGCGGCCTGGATGATCTACGTGAGACCCCCGGGGGCTGCGGGACCCCACAGTGGGGAGGGGGACTCCAGAAACGGGTGAAGGGACAGTGGGGACCCTGCCCCAAAGCTCTGGGAGAGCTGGAACCAGGTGGGGGCTTCTGGGGACACCTGGAACCATGGAGGGGCTTCTGGGGACAGCTGGAACAGCAGTGGGGTATCTTGGGGGGGTCCTAGGGGGCTCAGGGGGTGTCTGGAATGGAGGGGGCTTTTGGGGGGTCTGTGGGGTACCTAGAACTTGGGGGGTTCACAGAAAAACCCATCTGGAAACTGGGCGGGGGGGGGGGTCCATGGGGCACCTCACACCTGGAGGAGATTCTGGGGGGGGGTCTTTGGGGCACCAGGAATTGAGGGGGGGGGGGGAGGCTTCTCCAGAGCCATCCAGATCCCAAATGTCCCATCCCTGGCTGCCCTGAACCCCCCCAGACCCAAAATCTCCAATTCTTGGACCCCCAGGAACCCTGAACCTCCCCCAGACCCAAAATCTCCAAATCTTGGACCTCCAAGACCCCTGAGCCCCCTCCAGATCCTCCCATGTCCCATCCCTGACTCCCCCCAGCCACCCTGAACCCCCCCCCCCCAGACCCAAAATCTCCAAACCTTGGACCCCCAGGACACCTGAACCCCCCCAGACCCAAAATCTCCAATTCTTGGACCTCCAGCACCCTGAACCTCCCCAGACCCAAAATATCCAATCCTTGGACCCCCAGGAACCCTGAACCTCCCCCAGACCCAAAATCTCCAATTCTTGGTCCCCCAGCACCCCCAGACCCAAAATCTCCAATTCTTGGATCCGCAGGACACCCAAACACCCCCCCAGACCCAAAATATTCTAACCTTGGACTCCCAGCACCCCTGAACCTCCCCCAGACCCAAAATCTCCAATCCTTGGATCCCCAGGAACCCTGAACCTCCTCCAGACCCAAAATATTCTAACCTTGGACTCCCAGGACACCTGAATCCCCCCCAGACCCAAAATACCCAAACCTTGGACCCCCAGCACCCCTGATCCCCTCCAGACCCTCCAATGTCCCACCCTTGACCCCCCAAACCCCCCAGCCCCCCTTCCCACACCGCGGTTGGGGTGGGCGTCCCCACCCCGGGTGTTCGTCCCCCCCAGACCTACTCGGGGCTGTTCTGCGTCACCGTGAACCCCTACAAGTGGCTCCCGGTCTATGACCCACAAGTGGTGGCCGCCTACCGGGGCAAGAAGCGCAACGAGGTCCCCCCGCACATCTTCTCCATCTCCGACAACGCCTACCAGTACATGCTGACAGGTGGGACCCCCGAAACGGGCCCGGGCACACCTGGGCTCACCTGGGCACGAGGGGAGGTCCAAGGGTCCGTGTGGGTCCTCACGGTTTTGAGATGTCGCAGCTGGGAGGGTGCAGAACCCCAACATCTCCCTCACCTTGGATCCACCTCACCTTGATCCCACCTGGGAGGGTGGGGAACCCCAACATCTCCCTCACCTTGGATCCACCTCACCTTCATCCCACCTGGGAGGGCGGGGAACCTCAACATCTCCCTCACCTGGGTCACACCTGAGACCTCAACATCTTCACCTGGAAGGGTGGAGAACCCCAAGGTCTCCCTCACCTTGGTCACACCTGGGAGGGTGGAGAACCCCAGCCACACCTCAAGACCACCCAGTTTCTCTCCCCAACCTCCCCTGGTCCTCACCTGGGAGTCTGGAGACCCCCAAGACCCCCAGTTATCTCCCGCCTTGGTCCTCACCTTGGGTGGCTGGAGAACCCCAAACCCCAAGCTTCTCCTGAACTTTGTCCCACCTGAGCTGCTCCTCACCTGGGGAGGGCTGAAGACCCCGGACCCCTCCTCACCCCCGACCCCTCTCTCTCCCCACAGACCGCGAGAACCAATCCATCCTCATCACGTGAGTCCCCACCCCTGACGCCGCCCCACAGGTGTGGGGTGGGCCCAGGTGCCCCCAGGTGACCCCTCGGTGACCCCCTGGTGACCCCTCGGTGACCCCTCGGTGACCCCCTGGTGACCCCCTTGCCCCCCCAGCGGCGAATCGGGGGCGGGGAAAACGGTGAACACCAAACGCGTCATCCAATACTTCGCCAGCATCGCCGCCATCGGCGACCGCAAGAAGGAGGCAGCCAATAGCAACAAGGTAAAAGGGTGGGGCCCGGCCACGCCCCCCACGGTGGGGAGGGTCCCCTGGCCATGTCCCCGCCCACCCGTGGTGTCACGCCCACCCCAGGGCACCCTGGAGGATCAAATCATCCAGGCCAACCCCGCACTCGAGGCCTTCGGCAACGCCAAGACCGTGCGCAACGACAACTCCTCGCGATTCGTGAGTGGGGCGGGGCCTGGGGGCGGGGCCGGGGGATGTGGGGTGGGGTCCGTGGGGTGGGGTCTGGGGGAGGAGTCTACAGGGCCTTGGGGTGGGGTCTGTGGGGTGGGGCCAGTGTTTGTGGGGCACATCAATGGGGTGGGGATGGTGTCTGTGAGGTGGGGCTTGAGAGAGGAGTCTACAGGGCCTTGGGGTGGGGTCTCTGGAACAGCACCAATGGGGTGGGGTCTATGGGGTGGGGCCAATATCTATGAGAACATCAATGGGGTGGGGTCTATGGGGTGGGGTCGGTGTCTGTGGGGCACATCAATTGGGCAGAGTCTACGGGGTGGGTTCTGTGAGGTGGGGATTGGATTTTGGGGTCTGTGGGGTGAGGTCTATGGGGTGGGGTCGGTGTCTGTGGGGCACATCAATTGGGCAGAGTCTATGGGGTGGGTTCTGTGAGGTGGAGATTGGATTTTGGGGTCCATGGGGTGGGGCCAGTGTCTGTGGGGTGGGGCTTGAAGGAGGGGTCTACAGGGCCTTGGGGTGGGGCAGCACCTGTGGGGTGAGGTCTATGGGGTGAGGCCAGTGTCTGTGGGGCACATCAATGGGGTGGGGTCTATGGGGTGGGTTCTGTGAGGTGGGGATTGGATTTTGGAGTCCATAGGGTGTGGCCTGTGTCTGTGGGGCACATCAATGGGGTGGGGTCTATGGGTGGGTTCTGTGAGGTGGAGATTGGATTTTGGGGTCTATGGGGTGGGGCCGGTGTCTGTGGGGCACAGTTGTGGGGTGGGGTCTGGGGGAGGAGTCTGCTGGGCCTTGGGGTGGGGTCTGTGGGGCAGAACCCATGGGGCCAAGTCTATGGGGTGGGCCTGGTGTCTGTCAGTCACTTCAATGGGGTGGGGTCTCTGGGGTGGGGCCAGTGTCTTTGAGGAACATCAATGAAGGTCTATGGGTGGGCTCTGTGGGGAGCAGACTGTAGGTTGGGATCTATGGGGCAGAGTCCGTAGGTGGGTTCTGTGAGGTCAAGATTGGATTTTGGGGTCTGTGAGGTGAAGTCTATGTGGTGGGGTTGGTGTCTTTGGGGCACATCAATGGGGTGGGGGTCTATGGATCGGCTCTGTGGGGAGGAGACTGTAGGTTTGGATCTATGGGGCAGAGTCCATTGGGATCTATGGGGTGGGGCAGGGCTGGTGGGATGGGGTCTGTGGGTGGGGTGTACAGGTTAGGGGCTGTGGGACAGAGTCCATAGGGCTGGGTCTGTGGGGTGGGGTGGTCTGTGGGACAGGGTCTATGGGGAGGGGTGGACAGGTTAGGGTCTGTGGGGCAGAGTCTGTGGGGCTGGGTCTATAGGGCTGGGGTTGGGTCTATGGGGTGGGGTGGACAGGTTAGGGTCTGTGGGGCAGGGTCTATAGGGCTGGATCTATGGGGTGGGGTGGACAGGTTAGGGTCTGTGGGGCAGGGTCTATAGGGCTGGATCTATGGGGTGGGGTGGACAGGTTAGGGTCTGTGGGGCTGGGTCTATAGGGCTGGGGTTGGGTCTATGGGGTGGGGTGGACAGATTAGGGGCTGTGGGGCAGAGTCTGTAGGGCTGGGTATGGGGTGGGGTGTACAGATTAGGGGCTGTGGGGCACGGTCTATGGGGCAGAGTCTGTAGGGCTGGGGCTGGATCTATGGGGTGGGGTGGACAGGTTAGGGGCTGTGGGGCAGAGTCTGTAGGGCTGGGGCTGGATCTATGGGGTGGGGTGGACAGATTAGGGGCTGTGGGGCACAGTCTATAGGGCTGGGGCTATGGGGTGGGTTCTGAAGATCGCAGTGGTAAAGGGGACGGGGTCTATGGGACAGCACCTATGGGGAAGGGTCTATGGGGTGGCCTCTGTGGGGCAGAGTCTTTGTGTGGGGCCTGTGGGGCGGGACCTATGGCCCCCCACCACCCTTTTAGGGCAAATTCATCCGGATCCACTTCGGGGCCACCGGGAAGTTGGCGTCGGCCGACATCGAGACCTGTGAGTGGCCTCAGGGTGCTGGGAGCCGGGCTTGGCCACTGTCCGGCCTCTGTCCGTGTGTCCAGAGCCCTCCTCGTCCCTCTGTCCACGTCCTCACCTTTCCATCTCCTCATGTCTCCATCCATCCCTCCCGCCCTCCAAATGTCCGTCTGTCTTCCTGGTTGGTGGATCCAGGAGTTGTCCATTCCTCCATCCGTCCATCCATCATCCATCCGTCCATCTGTCCATCCACCCACCCACCCATCCACCCACCCATCCATCCATCTCTCCATCCATCCCTCCACATGTTCATCCCTCCAGGCCTCTCCATGGTTGGTAGATCCAATGAGTTGGTGTCCTGTCCTGTTGTCCATCCCTCCATCTCCTCGTCCCATCAGCCATCTGACCCTCCAGCTCCTCATCTTTCCATCTCTTCATGTCTCCATCCAACTTTTCCTTTATCCACCCATCTATTCACTCATCCACATGTCCATGCCTGCGCCCATTTCTCCATGTCTCCATTCCTCTCCTGACCCCAGCATGCCCTCTCCATCCCTCTCCTCACCCCACCTTCTCCCCATCCAGACCTCCTGGAGAAGTCCCGTGTCATCTTCCAGCTGAAGGCGGAGCGCAACTACCACATCTTCTACCAGATCCTCTCCAACAAGAAGCCGGAGCTTCTGGGTGAGCTGGGCCACCACCATGGCCTCCAGGTTTCTTCTTGCCCCCTCGTCCCGAAATTTGGGGTGGTTTGAGGAGATTGGAGTGCTCAGAGTTGTCTCCATCCCCCACCAGAGATGCTTCTGGTCACCTCCAACCCCTACGACTACGGGTACGTGTCCCAGGGCGAGGTGACCGTGGCCTCCATCGACGACGCCGAGGAGCTGTTGGCAACTGACGTGAGCAGGGAGGGGTGGAGGGAGGGATGAGTCCATGGATGGATGGGTGGATGAGTCCATGGGTGGAGAGATGGAGGGATGGAGAGATGGGTGGATGAGTCCATGGACGGAGAGATGGAGAGATGAATGGATGAGTCCATGGATGGATGGATGGAGATGCGAAGAGATGGATGGATGAGTCCATGGATGGATGGAGAGATGGATGGATGAGCCCATGGATGGATGGGTGGATGGATGGGAAGATGGAGAGATGGATGGATGAGTCCATGGATGGATGGATGGATGGATGAGTCTGTGGATGGAGAGATGGATGGATGAGTCCATGGATGATTGGATCTGTGGATATAGAGGTCCTCAAATGGGTGGATGAGTCCATGGATGAATGGATGGAGGTATGGAGATGGCTGGATGGCTGGATGGATCTGTGGGTATAGAAGTCGTCAAATGGGTGGATGAGTCCAAGGATGGATGGACGGATGCTTCCATAGATCAATGAGTCCCTAGAAGGAGGGAGGGATGGATGGATGGATGGATGGATGGATGGATGGATGGATGGATGGATGGATGGATGGATGGATGGATGGATGGATAGATGGATGGGTTCTCAGATGGATCTGTGAATATAAATGTCCTCAAATGGGTAGATGAGTCCATGGGTGGATAGAGATATGGAGATATGGAGAGTCCATCCATCCATGGATATAGAACTCCTCAAATGGGTGGATGAGTCCATGGATAGATGGATGCTTCCATGGAACAATGAGTCCTTAGAAGGAGGAATGGAGGGATGGAAGAATGGGTCCTTAGATGGATCCATGAATATAAATGTCCTCAAATGGATGGATGAGTCCATGAATGGATGTGTCCAAGGTTGGATGAATGAAGTTCTGAAATGGATGGATGGATGGATGGATGGATGGATGGATGGATGGATGGATGGATGGATGGATGGATGAGTCCATGGATGGATAAGTCCTCAAAAGAATGGATGGATCTGTGGATGGATGAGTCCACAGATGGATGGATCCAGGATAAATGACTCCTGAGCGGGACAAATGAACCCATGGATGAATGAACAAGTCCATGCACAAGTCTTTCAAGTGGACACGAGGCTAATGAGTGGGAAGGACAGTGGGAGGTGCCCTCAGGTGGTGACCATCGCAGGTGGTGACCGTCGCAGGTGGTGACCAGCAGAGGCTGTGCCCTCACGTGTCCCCTCCCTCACCTCCTCCACCCCTCCCAGAGTGCCTTTGACGTCCTGGGCTTCACAGCCGAGGAGAAGGCCGGTGTCTACAAGCTGACGGGGGCCATCATGCACTTCGGCAACATGAAGTTCAAGCAGAAGCAGCGGGAGGAGCAGGCGGAGCCGGACGGCACCGAAGGTGGGTCGGGGTGAGGGGGTGACAGGTCAGGGAGGGGTCACCAGGAGAGGTGGCACCTGACCAGGCGTCTCCTGCTCCACAGATGCCGACAAGTCCGCCTACCTGATGGGGCTGAACTCGGCCGACCTGCTCAAGGGCTTGTGTCACCCACGCGTCAAGGTGGGCAACGAGTACGTCACCAAGGGGCAGAGCGTCCAGCAGGTCTACTACTCCATCGGGGCCTTGGCCAAGGCCGTCTACGAGAAGATGTTCAACTGGATGGTGGTGAGGATCAACAACTCGCTGGACACCAAGCAGCCGCGGCAGTACTTCATCGGCGTCTTGGACATCGCTGGCTTCGAGATCTTTGATGTGAGGCTCGAGGCAGGGCAGTGGCCTTGCAGGGGTGGCATTGAACCAGCTGGGTGTTGAGGGGGTCTCCTAGAGCTTCATGGTGACCTTGAGAGGGAATTTGGGTCTTTGTGTTGATGTCATTGAGTGTTGCGTTGACCTCATTGATCCCATTGACTCCTTTAGGTGTTGAGTTGACCCTCTTGACCCCGCTGGGTGCTGTTTTGAACCCTTTGGGTCTCAGGTTGACCCCATTATCTCATTGGATGTTCTGCTGACCCTACTGGGTGTTGAGTTGTCCCCATTGACCCCCACTGGCTATCACTTTGACCCTGTTGGATGTTGAGTTGACCCCATGGATCCCATTCAACATTGTCTTCACCCCACTGGGCATCAGATTGACCCTATTGATCCCATTGGGCATCACTGTGACTCCACTGGGTGTTCAGTTGGCCCTGTTGATACTATTGAGTCCTGACTGTTGAGTTGACCCCATGGACTCAGTTGGCCCCGTTGGATGTTGAGTTGGCCCCACTGGGTGTTGAGCTGACCCCATTTACTCAGTTGACCCCATTGGATATTGAGTTGACCCCATGGACTCAGTTTGCCCCACTGGGTGTTGAGTTGACCCCATTGGATGCTGAGTTGACCCTATGGATTCCATTGGCCCCGTTGGGTGTTGAGTTGACCCCATTGGATGCTGAGTTGACCCCATGGACTCAGTTGGCCCTGTTGGGTGTTGAATTGACCCCATGTACTCCATTGGCCCCGTGGGGTGTTGAGTGGACCCTATGGACTCAGATGGCCTTGTTGGGTGTTGAGTTGACCGCATGAACTCCTTCACCCATGTCTCCCTCTCCTCCTCCAGTTCAACAGCTTTGAGCAGCTCTGCATCAACTTCACCAACGAGAAGTTGCAGCAGTTCTTCAACCACCACATGTTCGTGCTGGAGCAGGAGGAGTACAAGAAGGAGGGCATCGAGTGGGAGTTCATCGACTTCGGCATGGACCTGCAGGCCTGCATCGACCTAATCGAGAAGGTACCACCTCCCCCAGGACCTCCAGGGGCTCGGGGGGCTGAGGGAGGAGGGTCCGTCCAGCTGGAGCCCCTCAGGTGCCCCAGGAGCAGCTTTTGGGTTGTCCTTGGTGTCCTTCCCGGCCAACAAGGTCTGCTTGTCCACAGCCCATGGGGATCATGTCCATCCTGGAGGAGGAGTGCATGTTCCCCAAGGCCTCGGACATGACCTTCAAGTCCAAACTCTACGACAACCACCTGGGCAAGTCGGCCAACTTCGGGAAGCCACGGAACGTCAAGGGCAAGTCCGAGGCCCACTTCTCGCTCACCCATTATGCTGGCACCGTGGACTACAACATCCTGGGCTGGCTGGAGAAGAACAAGGACCCCCTCAACGAGACGGTGGTGGGGCTCTACCAGAAATCCGCCCTCAAGCTCTTGGCCCACCTCTTCTCCAACTACGCCGGGGCAGACTCTGGTGGGTGATGGAAGGGTGGAGAAGACTGCTCCCACAGGAGTTGTCCTTGCTCCCACCTCATCCCACCGCTCTCCTCTGCAGGCGGTGACAGCGGGAAGGGGAAAGGAGCCAAGAAGAAAGGTTCCTCCTTCCAGACGGTCTCAGCCCTGCACCGGGTGAGGGACCCGCTCTGGATCTGCTGCGGGGCGGGAGGAGAACAACCCCTGGTGTAGAGGGTGGTCCCACCACCCCCAGCCCCTCCCCTGCTCTCCCATTGGTCACCTTCCCCTCTCCTCCCCAGGAGAACCTCAACAAGCTGATGGCCAACCTCAAGACCACCCACCCCCACTTCGTCCGCTGCCTCGTCCCGAACGAGCGGAAGGAGCCGGGTGAGCCGAGGGTCCGGATGGGAGGTTGGGGCGTGGGCGTGGCTCGTGGTTCACACCTCACCTGTGTCCCCCTCCAGGTGTGATGGACAACGCCCTGGTCATGCACCAGCTCCGCTGCAACGGGGTCCTGAGGGAATCCAGATCTGCCGGAAAGGGCTTCCCCAACCGCATCCTCTACGGGACTTCCGCCAGCGGTGGGGACACGGAGCGGGTTTGGGGAGGGGGGGGACAACCCCACCAGGGTGAGCTCAGGGGTCATGTCCCTCTGGCCCCCAGGTACCGCATCCTGAACCCCGCGGCCATCCCCGAGGGGCAGTTCATCGACAGCCGCAAGGGCGCCGGAGAAGCTCCTGGGCCCATCGACATCGACCACAACCAGTACAAGTTTGGGCACACCAAGGTGAGGTCATGTGGTCCCTGTTCCCTGTGGTCCCACATCCCTCAGATGTAGTGGACCCCATGGTCCCACCATTCATGTGTCCATCAATCCCTCCCTATGTCCATCTGTTCCTTCTGGACCCCTACCCAATCCTTCCATCCACCACAACCAGTTTGATCCCACTGGAGAGATCTCAGGGTCCCTGTTCCCTGTGGTCCCACCATCCTTCATGTGCTGTGGACCCCATGGTCCCCTGTCCATCTACCCAAACACCACCCCATCCTTCCACCCACCACAACCATTTTGGAGACACTGTGGGGGACATCCCATGGTCTCTGTTCCCTGTGGTCCCACCATCCAAGGTGAACTTGCACCTCATGGTCCAATGATCAGTGTGTCCATCTGTCCATCTTATTAGACTCCACCCCATAATTCCACCCACCACAACTACTTTGGATGCACTGTGGGGAGATCCCGTTGTGTCTGTTCCCTGTGGTGCCACCATCCAAGGTGAACATGGACCTCATGGTCCCATGATCACCGTGTCCATCTGTCCATCTACCCAGACACCACCCCATCCTTCCACCCACCACAACCTCTTTGGACAAACTGTGGGGAGATCCCATGGTCTCTGTTCTTAGTGATGCCACCATCCAAGGTGGACATGGACCTTGTGGTCCTATGATCAGTGTGTCCATCTGTCCATCTAATTAGACTCCACCCTTTCCTTCCACCCACCACAACCGTGGTGAGATCCCCCAGTGTCTGTTCCCTCTGCTTCCACCATCTGAGGTGGACACAGACCTCATGGTGCCACCACCTCCTCCCTCCCCTCAGGTGTTCTTCAAGGCAGGGCTCCTGGGCCAGCTGGAGGAGATGCGTGACGAGCGCCTGTCCCGCATCATCACCCGCATCCAGGCGCGGGCGCGGGGGCAGCTCATGCGCATCGAGTTCAAGAAGATCGTGGAGCGCCGGTGAGACAGGGGTGGGCCCTCTGCTCACCTGGTCACCTGGCTGGGCATGCGGTGGCACCTGTGTCCTCCTCCTCCTTGTAGGGACGCGCTGCTGGTGATCCAGTGGAACCTCCGGGCCTTCATGGGGGTGAAGAACTGGCCGTGGATGAAGCTCTACTTCAAGATCAAGCCCTTGCTGAAGAGCGCGGAGACGGAGAAGGAGATGCAGGTGGGAGGGGTGGGCAGGGCAGGGTGGGACCACCAGCACCAGGATGGTCTGGGGGGTGTTGGATGAGGGTCTTTGACCTTCTCGGGGTCTCCTGGAGCAGAACATGAAGGAGGAGTACGGGCGGCTGAAGGACGCCCTGGAGAAGTCGGAGTCGCGGCGGAAGGAGCTGGAGGAGAAGATGGTCTCCATGCTGCAGGAGAAGAACGACCTCCAGCTCCAAGTGCAGGCTGTGAGTCAGATCAGCCCAAAACCACATCAGAGGTGTGACCACCACCCCCACCGCCCCTTGGGGCAATCCTGCTTCACTTGCCACCTCTCCCCCAACAGGAGCAGGACAACCTGAACGATGCCGAGGAGCGCTGTGACCAGCTGATCAAGAACAAGATCCAGCTGGAGGCCAAGGTGAAGGAGCTGACAGAACGGCTGGAGGACGAGGAGGAGATGAACGCCGAGCTGACAGCCAAGAAGAGGAAGCTGGAGGATGAATGTTCAGAGCTGAAGAAGGACATTGATGACCTGGAGCTGACCCTGGCCAAGGTGGAGAAGGAGAAACATGCGACTGAGAACAAGGTGAGGATGGGGAGAGGCCTCGGCCTCGAGGTGAGGGGACTTGAGTCTGAGACATAAAACTGGTTGGGATGGGTTGAAGTGATCAAGGATGGTTGGGTTGGGTTGGTGAGATATAAAACTGGTTGGGTTGGGTTGGGTTGGGTTGAGATGACCAAGGATGGTTGAGATGGGTTGAGAAGACATGAGGTATTGAGAAGACCCAAGGCTGGGTGGGATCTGTTAGCTTGGGTTGAGGAGACCCAAGGCAGGTTGGGAAGATCCAGTGTTGGTTGGGTTGGACTCACTGAGAAGACCCAAAGTCCTTTGGGTTCTCCTGCCTCGAAACAACCTCTTTGGCTGAGGTGAACATCAACCTCCCCCAACTCTGCCCCACCCCAGCACTGAGCTGGAGGCCGGACACTTCTCCCACAGGTCAAGAACCTGACGGAGGAGATGGCAGGGCTGGACGAGACCATCGCCAAGCTGGCCAAGGAGAAGAAGGCTCTGCAGGAGTCCCACCAACAGACGCTGGACGACCTGCAGGCCGAGGAAGACAAGGTCAACACCTTGACTAAGGGCAAAGTCAAGCTGGAACAGCAAGTGGATGATGTGAGTGTGGCTGGTCCCACCTGAGGCCCTGCTGAGGAACTTCTGGGGCAAAGACGAGCAGAACTTGATGTGTCTCCCCCTTTCTGTGCTCCTGCACAGCTCGAAGGCTCCCTGGAGCAGGAGAAGAAGATCCGCATGGACCTGGAACGGGCCAAGAGAAAGCTGGAAGGTGACCTGAAGCTGACCCAGGAGAACATCATGGATCTGGAGAATGATAAGCAGCAGCTGGAGGAGAAGCTCAAGAAGTAAGGCTGGATCCCCCTGCCATGTAAGGTCCAGTGGATGGTCACAGGTGAGGCCTCACTTGCCCCCACTTCTTCCACAGGAAGGAGTTTGAGATCCACCAGCAGAACAGCAGGATCGAGGACGAGCAGGCGCTGGCTCTGCAGCTCCAGAAGAAGCTGAAGGAGCTACAGGTGGGGGGGGAAGCTGGGTCTGTGTCTCATTGGGTTGGAATGGACCATCTCCAGCTGGTTTGGTTGAGTTGGAGAGTCTCAAGGTGGTTGGGTTGAGTAGAAGAGGCTCTGCTGGTTGGACTGGTGTAGGTTGAAGAGTCCCTGGATGGTTGGGCTGGGCTGAGTCTCCAGGTTGGGTTGGGTTGACCTGAATGGTCTCCAGTTGTTGAGTTGGGTTGAGTGGAGGGGTTGGGTGGATCCTATCCTGCTTCTCACCTCCATCTTGGTGCACAGGCACGGATCGAGGAGCTGGAGGAGGAGCTGGAGGCGGAGCGGACGGGCGGGCCAAGGTGGGAGAAGCAGGCCGGAGCTGTGGGGGGAGCTGGAGGAGCTCAGCGGCGGCTGGAGGAGGCCGGCGGTGCCACCGGGCGCAGCTGGAGCTCAACAAGAAGCGGGAGGCCGAGTTCCAGAAGCTCTGGGGGGACCTGGAGGAGGCCACGCTGCAGCACGGGGCCACGGGGCGTCAAGGCTGAGGAAGATGGGTTAGGACAGCGTGGCCGAGCTGGGCGATAGCTGGACAACCTCCAGTGGCGTCAAGCAGAAGCTGGAGAAGGAGAAGAGCGAGCTCAGCTGGAGCTGGATGACCTCAGCGCCAACGCGGGAGCAGCTGATCAAGTCTAAGGTAGGAGGAGGCTGAGATGGACAGCAGGGGAATCATGGGATGGTTTTGTGGGACAGGACTGCTGGGATCATCCAGTTCCAACCCCTGGGGAGGGACACCTTCCACTAGACCAGGCTGGGTTGGGTTTAAGTTGGGCTGAAGAATCTCCAACTGGTTGAGCTGGGTTGAGTGTCCACCTTGTTGGGTTGAGTTGTTTTGAAGGACTTTCAGATCTTTGAGCTGGAGAGTCTCCACATGGCTGGGTTGACCTGAGTTGGGTTGAAATGAAGACTCTCCACATGGTTGGGTTGGGTTGAGTGCAGGGTTGGGTGGATCCCACCCAGGGACACCTTCCACCAGACCAGGTGGCTCCAAGCCCCATCCAGCCTGGCCTTGGACACCTGCAGCCATGGGGCGTGTCCACCCCACCGTAGCCTCCATCCCCACCCCTCCTCTGGCCCCTCCCTGCAGGTGGCCATGGAGAAGATGTCGCGCTCCATGGAGGACCAGGCTGCTGAGCACTTGGCAAAGCTGGAGGAGACCCAACGCGTCCTCAATGACGCCAACACCCAACGGGCCAAGCTGCAGACGGAGAACGGTGGGAGCTGACCCAGGGTGGCCCCACCCTGCCCCACACCTGCACCTCCATCCCCCACCCCACCTGACCCCCACCCCACACCTGAAGCCCCTCCCACCCGTGCAGGTGAGCTGTCGCGGCAGCTGGAGGAGAAGGAGGCGCTGGTGTCCCAGCTGACCCGTGGCAAGGTGTCCTACACCCAGCAGCTAGAGGACCTGCGGAGGCAGCTGGAGGAGGAGATGAAGGTGGGGCCTGGTAGGGGGGTGAGAAGACTTGGGGGGGTCCAGGTGGGTCACAGGTGTCCTTCACCCTCATGGTCACTGGTTCAGAATGGTTGGGTTGGATGGGTCCATCTACAGGCAGTTCCACCTTAGAAGGTCCAGGGTGGGCTGAGTTGGTCTGGAGGGGGTTGGATTGATCTATGTAATGTCCAAGGAAGGTTGGATTGGCCTGGAGTAGGTTGGATTGGTCTATGGCAGGTCTGGTTGGGTTGAGGTGATGAAGACCAGCTTCTGTTGAGCTGGAGACCCCACAAAGTTCAACATGACCTGGATCTAATGATGCCACCTTCTCCTGAAGGTGTAAGGAAGGCTGGGTTGATCTGGAAGAGGATGGGTTGGTCTATGGAAGGTCCAAGGATGGTTGGGTTGGTCTAAAGAGGGGTTGGGTTGGTCTATGGAAAGTCCAAATAGGGTTGGTCTGCAGAAGGTTGGCTTGGTCTACAGAAGGTCTGGTTGGGTTGAGGTGATGAAGACCAAGACACCAAGAAGCTCAAGCTGACTTGGATCCAACGATCCCACCTTCTCCTGAAGGTGTAGGGAAGGTTGGGTTGATCTGGAAGAGGATGAGTTGGCCTACAGAAGGTCTGATGAAGGTTGGGTTGGTCTAAATAGGCTCCAAGGAAAGTTGGGTTGGGTTGGCCTGGAGAAAGTCTGGTTGGGTTGTGGTGATGAAGACCAGCTCCTGCTGGGCTGGAGATGCCAAGAAGTTTGAGATGACCTGGATCAAATGGTCCCACCTTCTCCTGAAGGTGTAGGGAAGGTTGGGTTGATATGGAAGACCTTGGGTTGGTCTATGGAAGGTCCAAGGATGATTGGGTTGGTCTGTGTGGAAGGTCCAAATATGGTTGGGTTGGTCTGGAGAAGATTGGCTTGGTCTGCAGAAGGTCTGGTTGGGTTTTGGTGATGAAGACCAGCTCTTGCTGAGCCAGAGACACCCAAGAGGACTCCAGGTGACCTGGACCCGACAGTGCCACCTTCTCCTGACCAGGCCAAGAACGCGCTGGCGCATGCGCTGCAGTCGGCCCGGCACGACGGGGACCTGCTGCGGGAGCAGTACGAGGAGGAGACCGAGGCCAAGGCCGAGCTCCAGCGCGCGCTCTCCAAGGCCAACTCCGAGGTGGCCCAGTGGAGGACCAAGTACGAGACAGACGCCATCCAACGCACCGAGGAGCTGGAGGAGGCCAAGTGAGTCATCATGGGTGGAGCTTCTGTGGAGTCAGGGGGGGAGTCCATCCACTGGAGAAGGTTTCAGAGGTTTTAGAGGTTAAGTCATCTCCTCATGGGTCAAGCTTCTGTGGGGTCAGAGGGGTGGAGACCACCCCCTGGAAAAGGTTCTGGAGGAGGAGAAGTGAATCTTGTCCCATAGATGGAGATCCTGTGGGGTTGGGAAGGTGGAAACCACCAGAAAATGTTCTGGAGAAGGTTTTAGAGGTTGAGTCACCTTCCCATGGATGTAGCTCCTGTGGGGTCAGGGTGGACACCAACCACTGGAGAAGGTCCTGGTGGAGGTAGAGTGACCTGGAGATGGTAGAGGAGATGCAGAGAAGAACCTTGGCCAGTGGCTGGGTGGGAGAAGGTTCGAGTGGCTAATGCCTGGCCCAGTGGAGGTGACCCAGGTGGTCCCTGGGACAGGAAGAACCGGCGCAGGCTGCAGGAGGCTGAGGAGGCCGTGGAGGCCCCTCAACGCCTAAATGCCCTCGCTGAGAAGACCAAGCACCGGCTGCAGAACGAGATCGAGGACCTGATGGCCGACGAGAAGGAGCGGTCCAACGCTGCTGCCGGGCTGCCCTGGACAAGAAGCAGAGGAACTTTGACAAGCAGGGGCAGGTGGCAGGGGTGGGGGGCTGGGGTGGGGCCAGGTGGTTAAGGGGTGACACCTGGCTGTCCCCAGGTGTTGGCCGAGTGGAAGCAGAAGTTTGAGGAGTCGCAGACGGAGCTGGAGGCGCCCCCAGAAAGAGGCCAGGGCCCCAGCACCCCTCTTTCAAGCTGAGGAACATCTACGAGGAGTCCCTGAGCACCTGGAGACCTTCAAGAGGGGAGAACAAGAATCTCCAAGGGGACACCACGGGGTCCCTCTGCCCACCTGGGCGTGCCCCCGCCTGTTCCCACGGGGTCTGACGGGTCTCACCTGGGCAGAGGGAGATCTCGGACTCACGGAGCAGCTCGGCGCTGCAACAAATCCATCCACGAGCTGGAGAAGGTCCGAAACAGCTGGACGCCGAGAAGCTGGAGCTCCAGGCCTGGAAGAGGCTGAGGTGGATCAAGCCCCGTCCCATCCCTGGTGCCTTCTCCTGGTGGGACACCCATGCTTTGTGGTCCTCAAGGTCCTTCTGTCTCCCCCAGGCCTCCCTGGAGCACGAGGAGGGGAAGATCCTGAGGTTGCAGCTGGAGTTCAACCAGGTGAAGGCGGTTTTTGAAGCTGGGCTCAGAAGGAGGAGGAGATGGAGCAGGTGAAGCGCAACCACCTGCCGTGGTGGAGTCGCTGCAGACCCGCTGGTCCCGGAGACCCCACGAGGCCCTGAGGCTGAAGAAGAAGAAGATGGAGGCGACCTTGAAAGAGATGGAGATCCCATTCAGCCACGCCCTTGGCACCCCAACGAGCAAGGCTCAGAAGGACCCTCAAGGCTGATCCCATTGGGCTACCTGAGGATACCTGTTCCAGGGTGGAGGTTGAGGTGCCTGAGTCCCTGACAGGGACATGGACCCCATGGACTCAGTTGGCCCGTTGGATGTTGAGTTGAACCCCACAGGATGATGGAGTTGAGGAGGGTGCCTGAAGGTCCCATTGGGGACTTGAGGTGTTGACCCTGAAGGTACCTGTCCATGGGGATGTCCTGAAGTTGACCCCTATGGACTCAAAGATTGGCCCTGTTGG
The DNA here is from genome assembly GCA_024865655.1 of Emberiza elegans. Taxonomy (NCBI): domain Eukaryota; kingdom Metazoa; phylum Chordata; class Aves; order Passeriformes; family Fringillidae; genus Emberiza; species Emberiza elegans. Next base: position 683,954 of record JALJVW010000084.1, on the reverse strand, counting down.
CACACCATGGACATTGACCCCATGCACCTGTCCTTTGAGACTCAGTTGGCCCTGTCTGGGGGGAATTGAGGTCCTGGACCCCATGGGTGGGGACTGGACCCTATGGACCCACCACCCTTGTTGGGTGTTGAGTTGACCCATGAACTCCTTCAGGCCATGTCTCCTGGACCCTCCAGTTCAACAGCTTTGAGCAGCTCTGCATCAACTTCCCCCAACGAGAAGTTGCAGCAGTTCTTCAACCACCACATGTTCGTGCTGGAGCAGGAGGAGACAAGAAGGAGGGCATCGAGTGGGAGTTCATCGACTTGGGCATGGACCTGCAGGCCTGCATTGACCTCATCGAGAAGGTACCACCTCCCCAGGACCTCCAGGGGCTCGGGGGCTGAGGGAGGAGGGTCCGTCCAGCTGGAGCCCCTCAGGTGCCCCAGGAGCAGCTTTGGGTTGTCCTTGGTGTCCTTCCCGGCCAACAAGGTCTGCTTGTCCACAGCCCATGGGGATCATGTCCATCCTGGAGGAGGAGTGCATGTTCCCAAGGCCCTCGGACATGACCTTCAAGTCCAAACTCTACGACAACCACCTGGGCAAGTCGGCCAACTCGGGAAGCCACGGAACGTCAAGGGCAAGTCTGGAGGCCCCTTCGCTCACCCATTATGCTGGCACCGTGGACTACAACATCCTGGGCTGGCTGGAGAAGAACAAGGACCCCCTCAACGAGACGGTGGTGGGGCTCTACCAGAAATCCGCCCTCAAGCTCTTGGCCCACCTCTTCTCCAACTACGCCGGGGCAGACTCTGGTGGGTGATGGAAGGGTGGAGAAGACTGCTCCCACAGGAGTTGTCCTTGCTCCCACCTCATCCCACCGCTCTCCTCTGCAGGCGGTGACAGCGGGAAGGGGAAAGGAGCCAAGAAGAAAGGTTCCTCCTTTCAGACTGTCTCTGCCCTGCATCGGGTGAGGGACCCGCTCTGGATCTGCTTTGGGCGGGAGGAGAACAACCCTGGTGTAGAGGGTGGTCCCCCACCCCAGCCCCTCCCCTGCTCTCCCATTGGTCACCTTCCCCTCTCCTCCCCAGGAGAACCTCAACAAGCTGATGGCCAACCTCAAGACCACCCACCCCCACTTCGTCCGCTGCCTCGTCCCGAACGAGCGGAAGGAGCCGGGTGAGCCGAGGGTCCGGATGGGAGGTTGGGGCGTGGGCGTGGCTCGTGGTTCACACCTCACCTGTGTCCCCCTCCAGGTGTGATGGACAACGCCCTGGTCATGCACCAGCTCCGCTGCAACGGGGTCCTGGAGGGAATCCGCATCTGCCGCAAGGGCTTCCCCAACCGCATCCTCTACGGGGACTTCCGCCAGCGGTGGGGACACGGAGCGGGTTTGGGGAGGGGGGACAACCCCACCAGGGTGAGCTCAGGGGTCATGTCCTCTCTGGCCCCCAGGTACCGCATCCTGAACCCCGCGGCCATCCCCGAGGGGCAGTTCATCGACAGCCGCAAGGGCGCCGAGAAGCTCCTGGGCTCCATCGACATCGACCACAACCAGTACAAGTTTGGGCACACCAAGGTGAGGTCATGTGGTCCCTGTTCCCTGTGGTCCCACATCCCTCAGATGTAGTGGACCCCATGGTCCCACCATTCATGTGTCCATCAATCCCTCCCTATGTCCATCTGTTCCTTCTGGACCCCTACCCAATCCTTCCATCCACCACAACCAGTTTGATCCCACTGGAGAGATCTCAGGGTCCCTGTTCCCTGTGGTCCCACCATCCTTCATGTGCTGTGGACCCCATGGTCCCCCTGTCCATCTACCCAAACACCACCCCATCCTTCCACCCACCACAACCATTTTGGAGACACTGTGGGGACATCCCATGGTCTCTGTTCCCTGTGGTCCCACCATCCAAGGTGAACTTGCACCTCATGGTCCAATGATCAGTGTGTCCATCTGTCCATCTTATTAGACTCCACCCCATAATTCCACCCACCACAACTACTTTGGATGCACTGTGGGGAGATCCCGTTGTGTCTGTTCCCTGTGGTGCCACCATCCAAGGTGAACATGGACCTCATGGTCCCATGATCACCGTGTCCATCTGTCCATCTACCCAGACACCACCCCATCCTTCCACCCACCACAACCTCTTTGGACAAACTGTGGGGAGATCCCATGGTCTCTGTTCTTAGTGATGCCACCATCCAAGGTGGACATGGACCTTGTGGTCCTATGATCAGTGTGTCCATCTGTCCATCTAATTAGACTCCACCCTTTCCTTCCACCCACCACAACCGTGGTGAGATCCCCCAGTGTCTGTTCCCTCTGCTTCCACCATCTGAGGTGGACACAGACCTCATGGTGCCACCACCTCCTCCCTCCCCTCAGGTGTTCTTCAAGGCAGGGCTCCTGGGCCAGCTGGAGGAGATGCGTGACGAGCGCCTGTCCCGCATCATCACCCGCATCCAGGCGCGGGCGCGGGGGCAGCTCATGCGCATCGAGTTCAAGAAGATCGTGGAGCGCCGGTGAGACAGGGGTGGGCCCTCTGCTCACCTGGTCACCTGGCTGGGCATGCGGTGGCACCTGTGTCCTCCTCCTCCTTGTAGGGACGCTGCTGGTGATCCAGTGGAACCTCCGGGCCTTCATGGGGTGAAGAACTGGCCGTGGATGAAGCTCTACTTCAAGATCAAGCCCTTGCTGAAGAGCGGAGACGGAGAAGGAGATGCAGGTGGGAGGGGTGGGCAGGGCAGGGTGGGGACCACCAGCACCAGGATGGTCTGGGGGTGTTGGATGAGGGTCTTTGACCTTCTCGGGGTCTCCTGGAGCAGAACATGAAGGAGGAGTACGGGCGGCTGAAGGACGCCCTGGAGAAGTCGGAGTCGCGGCGGAAGGAGCTGGAGGAGAAGATGGTCTCCATGCTGCAGGAGAAGAACGACCTCCAGCTCCAAGTGCAGGCTGTGAGTCAGATCAGCCCAAAACCACATCAGAGGTGTGACCACCACCCCCACCGCCCCTTGGGGCAATCCTGCTTCACTTGCCACCTCTCCCCCAACAGGAGCAGGACAACCTGAACGATGCCGAGGAGCGCTGTGACCAGCTGATCAAGAACAAGATCCAGCTGGAGGCCAAGGTGAAGGAGCTGACAGAACGGCTGGAGGACGAGGAGGAGATGAACGCCGAGTTGACAGCCAAGAAGAGGAAGCTGGAGGATGAATGTTCAGAGTTGAAGAAGGACATTGATGACCTGGAGCTGACTCTGGCCAAGGTGGAGAAGGAGAAACACGCGACTGAGAACAAGGTGAGGATGGGGAGAGGCCTTGGCCTCGAGGTGAGGGGACTTGAGTCTGAGACATAAAACTGGTTGGGATGGGTTGAAGTGATCAAGGATGGTTGGGTTGGGTTGGTGAGATATAAAACTGGTTGGGTTGGGTTGGGTTGAGATGATCAAGGATGGTTGAGGTGGGTTGAGAAGACATGAAGTATTAAGAAGACCCAAGGCTGGGTGGGGTCTGTTAGCTTGGGTTGAGGAGACCCAAGACAGGTTGGGAAGATCCAGTGTTGGTTGGGTTGGACTCACTGAGAAGACCCAAAGTCCTTTGGGTTCTCCTGCCTTGAAACAACCTCTTTGGCTGAGGTGAACATCAACCTCCCCCAACTCTGCCCCACCCTGGCACTGAGCTGGAGGCCGGACACTTCTCCCACAGGTCAAGAACCTGACGGAGGAGATGGCGGGGCTGGACGAGACCATCGCCAAGCTGGCCAAGGAGAAGAAGGCTCTGCAGGAGTCCCACCAGCAGACGCTGGACGACCTGCAGGCCGAGGAAGACAAGGTCAACACCTTGACTAAGGGCAAAGTCAAGCTGGAACAGCAAGTGGACGATGTGAGTGTGGCTGGTCCCACCTGAGGCCCTGCTGAGGAACTTCTGGGGCAAAGACGAGCAGAACTTGATGTGTCTCCCCATTTCTGTGCTCCTGCACAGCTTGAAGGCTCCCTGGAGCAGGAGAAGAAGATCCGCATGGACCTGGAACGGGCCAAGAGAAAACTGGAAGGTGACCTGAAGCTGACCCAGGAGAACATCATGGATCTGGAGAATGACAAGCAGCAGCTGGAGGAGAAGCTCAAGAAGTAAGGCTGGATCTCCCTGCCATGTGAGGTCCAGTGGATGGTCACGGGTGAGGCCTCACTTGCGCCCACTTCTTCCACAGGAAGGAGTTTGAGATCCACCAGCAAAACAGCAGGATTGAGGACGAGCAGGCGCTGGCTCTGCAGCTCCAGAAGAAGCTGAAGGAGCTACAGGTGGGGGGGGGAAGCTGGGTCTGTGTCTCATTGGGTTGGAATGGACCATCTCCAGCTGGTTTGGTTGGGTTGAAGAGCAACCTGATGGTTGAGTTGGAGAGTCTCAAGGTGGTTGGGTTGAGTAGAAGAGGCTCCACTGGTTGGGCTGGTGTAGGTTGAAGAACCCCTGGCTGGTTGGGCTGGGCTGAGTCTCCAGGTTGGGTTGGGTTGACCTGAATGGTCTCCAGTTGTTGAGTTGGGTTGAGTGGAGGGGTTTGGTGGATCCTATCCCGCTTCTCACCTCCATCTTGGTGCACAGGCACGGATCGAGGAGCTGGAGGAGGAGCTGGAGGCGGAGCGGACGGGCCGGGCCAAGGTGGAGAAGCAGCGCTCGGAGCTGTCGCGGGAGCTGGAGGAGCTCAGCGAGCGGCTGGAGGAGGCCGGCGGTGCCACCTCGGCGCAGCTGGAGCTCAACAAGAAGCGGGAGGCCGAGTTCCAGAAGCTGCGGCGGGACCTGGAGGAGGCCACGCTGCAGCACGAGGCCACGGCGGCCGCGCTGAGGAAGAAACACGCCGACAGCGTGGCCGAGCTGGGCGAGCAGCTGGACAACCTCCAGCGCGTCAAGCAGAAGCTGGAGAAGGAGAAGAGCGAGCTCAAGCTGGAGCTGGATGACCTCAGCGCCAACGTGGAGCAACTGATCAAGTCTAAGGTAGGAGGAGGCTGAGATGGACAGCAGGGAATCATGGGATGGTTTGTGTGGGACAGGACTGCTGGGATCATCCAGTTCCAACCCCTGGGGAGGGACACCTTCCACTAGAGCAGGCTGGGTTGGGTTTAAGTTGGGCTGAAGAATCTCCAACTGGTTGAGCTGGGTTGAGTGTCCACCTTGTTGGGTTGAGTTGCTTTGAAGAACCTTCAGCTGGTTGAGCTGAGGAGTCTCCAACTGGTTGAGTTGGGTTGAGTTGTGTTGAAGAACCTTCAGCTAGTTGGGCTGAAGAGTCTCCAACTGGTTGAGCTGGGTTGAGTGTCCACCTTGTTGGGTTGAGTTGTTTTGAAGGACTTTCAGATCTTTGAGCTGGAGAGTCTCCACATGGCTGGGTTGACCTGAGTTGGGTTGAAATGAAGACTCTCCACATGGTTGGGTTGGGTTGAGTGCAGGGTTGGGTGGATCCCACCCAGGGACACCTTCCACCAGACCAGGTGGCTCCAAGCCCCATCCAGCCTGGCCTTGGACACCTCCAGCCATGGGGCGTGTCCACCCCACCGTAGCCTCCAGCCCCACCCCTCCTCTGGCCCCTCCCTGCAGGTGGCCATGGAGAAGATGTCGCGCTCCATGGAGGACCAGGCTGCCGAGCACTTGGCAAAGCTGGAGGAGACCCAACGCGTCCTCAATGACGCCAACACCCAACGGGCCAAGCTGCAGACGGAGAACGGTGGGAGCTGACCCAGGGTGGCCCCACCCCGCCCCACACCTGCACCTCCATCCCCCACCCCACCTGACCCCCACCCCACACCTGAAGCCCCTCCCACCCGTGCAGGTGAGCTGTCGCGGCAGCTGGAGGAGAAGGAGGCGCTGGTGTCCCAGCTGACCCGCGGCAAGGTGTCCTACACCCAGCAGCTGGAGGACCTGCGGAGGCAGCTGGAGGAGGAGATGAAGGTGGGGCCTGGTAGGGGGGTGAGAAGACCTGGGGGGTCCAGGTGGGTCACAGGTGTCCTTCACCCTCATGGTCACTGGTTCAGAATGGTTGGGTTGGATGGGTCCATCTACAGGCAGTTCCACCTTAGAAGGTCTAGGGTGGGCTGAGTTGGTCTGGAGGGGGTTGGATTGATCTATGTAATGTCCAAGGAAGGTTGGATTGGCCTGGAGTAGGTTGGATTGGTCTATGGAAGGTCTGGTTGGGTTGAGGTGATGAAGACCAGCTTCTGTTGAGCTGGAGACCCCACGAAGTTCAACATAACCTGGATCCAATGGTGCCACCTTCTCCTGAAGGTGTAAGGAAGGCTGGGTTGATCTGGAAGAAGATGGGTTGGCCTACAGAAGGTCTGAGCAAGGTTGGGTTGGTCTACAGAAGGTCCAAGAAGAGTTGGGTTGGGTTGGTCTGGAGAAGGTTGGCTTGGTCTGCAGAAGGTCTGGTTGGATTGAGGTGATGAAGACCAGCTCCTGCTGAGCTGGAGACCCCAAGGAGTTCAAGTTGACATGGATCCACTGGTCCCACCTTCTCCTGAAGGTGTAGGGAAGGTTGGATTGATCTGGAAGAGGATGGGTTGGTCTACGGAAGGTCCAAGGATGATTGGGTTGGTCTAAAGAGGGGGTTGGGTTGGTCTGGAGAAAGTCCAAATTGGGTTGGATGAAGACCAGGTTGGCTTGGTCTGAGATGGTCTGGTTTGAGGTTTTGGTGATAATGGTCCCAGCTCTTCCTGAAGGCCAGGGAAGGTTGGGTTGATATGGAGGACCCAGGTTGGTCTATGGAGGTCCAAGGATGATTGGGTTGGTCCTGTGGAAGGTCCAAAAGGGTTGGTCTGGAGAAGATTGGCTTGGTCTGCAGAAGGTCTGGTTGGGTTTTGGTGATGAAGACCAGCTCTTGCTGAGCCAGAGACACCCAAGAGGAGGAGGAGACCGAGGGCTGGCCGACAGGCCGAGCTCTCCTGACCAGGCCAAGAAGGCCAACTCATGCGCGAGGTGGCCCAGTGGAGGACCAGGTACGAGACAGACGCCATCCAACGCACCGAGGAGCTGGAGGAGGCCAAGTGAGTCATCATGGGTGGAGCTTCTTGGGGTCAGGGGGGGAGATCACCCTTGGGAGAATGTTCTGGAGAAGGTTTGGAGGAGTCATCGCCCCATGGATGGAGCTTCTGTGGAGTCAGGGGGGGAGTCCATCCACTGGAGAAGGTTTCGGAGGTTTTAGAGGTTAAGTCATCTCCTCATGGGTCGAGCTTCTGTGGGGTCAGAGGGGTGGAGACCACCCCCTGGAAAAGGTTCTGGGGGAGGAGAAGTGAGTCTTGTCCCATAGATGGAGATCCTGTGGGGTTGGGAAGGTGGAAACCACCAGAAAATGTTCTGGAGAAGGTTTTAGAGGTTGAGTCACCTTCCCATGGATGTAGCTCCTGTGGGGTCAGGGTGGACACCAACCACTGGAGAAGGTCCTGGTGGAGGTAGAGTGACCTGGAGATGGTAGAGGAGATGCAGAGAAGAACCTTGGCCAGTGGCTGGGTGGGAGAAGGTTCGAGTGGCCCCACCTGGCCCACGGGTGACCCCAGGTGGTCCCTGGGACAGGAAGAAGTTGGCGCAGCGGCTGCAGGAGGCTGAGGAGGCCGTGGAGGCCGTCAACGCCAAATGCTCCTCACTGGAGAAGACCAAGCACCGGCTGCAGAACGAGATCGAGGACCTGATGGCTGACGTGGAGCGGTCCAACGCGGCTGCCGCTGCCCTGGACAAGAAGCAGAGGAACTTTGACAAGGTGGGCAGGTGTGGCAGGGTGGGGACGGCTGGGTGGGGCCAGGTGGCTGCGGGGTGACACCTGGCTGTCCCCAGGTGTTGGCCGAGTGGAAGCAGAAGTTTGAGGAGTCGCAGACGGAGCTGGAGGCGTCCCAGAAAGAGGCCAGGGCCCTCAGCACCGACCTCTTCAAGCTGAGGAACATCTACGAGGAGTCCCTGGAGCACCTGGAGACCTTCAAGAGGGAGAACAAGAATCTCCAAGGTGACACCACGGGTTCCCTCTGCCCACCTGGGCGTTCCCCGCCTGTTCCCACGGGGTCTGATGGGGTCTCACCTGGGCAGAGGAGATCTCGGACCTCACGGAGCAGCTCGGCGCCGGCAACAAATCCATCCACGAGCTGGAGAAGGTCCGGAAACAGCTGGATGCTGAGAAGCTGGAGCTCCAGGCCGCTCTGGAAGAGGCTGAGGTGGATCAAGCCCCGTCCCACCCCATCCCTGCCTTCTCCTGGTGGGACACCCATGCTTTGTGGTCCTCAAGGTCCTCTCTGTCCTCCCCAGGCCTCCCTGGAGCACGAGGAGGGGAAGATCCTGAGGGCGCAGCTGGAGTTCAACCAGGTGAAGGCGGAGTACGAGCGGAAGCTGGGCGAGAAGGAGGAGGAGATGGAGCAGGTGAAGCGCAACCACCTGCGCGTGGTGGAGTCGCTGCAGACCTCGCTGGACGCCGAGACCCGCAGCCGCAACGAGGCCCTGAGGCTGAAGAAGAAGATGGAGGGCGACCTCAACGAGATGGAGATCCAGCTCAGCCACGCCAACCGCGGCGCCAACGAGGCCCAGAAGCAGGTCAAGGCTCTGCAGGGCTACCTGAAGGTACCTGTCCATGTGGCGTGGAGAGGTAGGAGATGGCTGATGGTTCCATGGGGACATGGAGGTGTAGGAGGTGCCCGAAAGTCCCACAGGGACATGGAGGTGCAGGAGGCACCTGAAGGTCCCATGGGGACATGAAGGTGCAGGAGGTATCTGAAGGTTCCATGGGGAGATGGAGGTGCAGGAGGTGCCTGAAGGTCCCATGGGGACTTGGAGGTGTAGGAGATACCTGAAGGTACCTGTCCATGGGGACACTGAGGTCCTGAAGGTATCTATTCATGGGGACACAAAGATGTAGGAGGTGCCTCCAAGTACACCATGGACATTGGGATGTAGGAGGCACCTGTCCTTTGAGACATGGAGGTACCTGTCTGTGGGGACATTGAGGTCCTGGAGGTACCTGTTCATGGGGACCTTGGGGTGTTGCAGGTCCCACCACCCAACAGGGGTGGTTTGATGGACTCACCATCCCTTCCCACCAGGCCATGGCTGGGTGGACCCACCACCCCATGTCCGGGTGGACCCCCATGGCCCAGTGGACCCACCACCCCTTCCCACCACCCCCAGGACACACAGCTGCAGCTGGATGATGCGGCAAGGGTCGGGGAGGACCTGAAGGAGAACGTGGCCATGGTGGAGCGCAGGAACACCCTGCTGCAGTCCGAGCTGGAGGAGCTCCGGGGCCTGGTGGAGCAGACCGAGAGGGCCCGGAAACTGGCCGAGCAGGAGCTGATCGAGGCCAGCGAGAGGGTCCAGCTCCTCCACTCACAGGTGAGACCTCACCTGCCCGCCAGGAGAGGGGCCACCTCCATCGAGGGGTGCTCCAGCCCAGGAGAAACAGCTCTGGTGGCTTGGCTGGGGAGATCAAGGTGGCTCTGGGTGGTGCAGACCCAATGTCCCCCCTCCTCCTGAAGGGTTGGTCTGGAGGAGGTTGGGTGGATCTAAAGAAGGTCCAAGGAGGGTTGGGTTTGGTTAGAGGAGGTTGAGTTGGTCCATGGAAGGTCTGGCTGGATTGGGGTGATGAAGACCAACTCTTGCTGAGCTGGAGACCCCCAAGATGTCTCCAGTTGACCCAGATCCAACAGTGCCAGCTTCTCCTGAAGGTCTGAGAAAGGTTAGGTGGTCTGGAGGAGGTTGGGTTGGTCTAAAGAAGGTCCAAGGAACATTGAGTTGGTTCATGGAAGGTCTGGTGGAGAAAGACCAACTCTTGCTGAGCTGGAGACCTCCATGATGTGTCCAGTTGACCCAGACCCAACAGTGCCACCTTCTCCTGAAGGTCTCGGTAGGGTTGGGTTAGTCTGGAGGAGGTTGGCTTGATCCATGGAAGGTCCAAGGAACGTTTGGTTGGTCTGCAGAAGGGTGGTGTCCATTTCTCTGCTGTGGTCACCAAGATCTTCAGAAGGTCTTTCACCCTGCAGAGACACAGGGGAGTCTCCAAGACCTGTGGGGACTGAGGGGGTGGGACAGCAGCCCCTGGGCCACCTCCTGAGGTCCCTCTTGTCCTCTCCAGAACACCAGCCTCATCAACCAGAAGAAGAAGATGGAGGGTGACATCTCCCAGCTGCAGACAGAGGTGGAAGAGGCCGTCCAGGAGTGCCGGAATGCTGAGGAGAAGGCCAAGAAGGCCATCACCGACGTGAGTGTCATGACTGGGGCCATCATTGGGGCCATCATTGGGGCCATCATTGGGGCCACCACTGGGGCCATCAGTGGGGCCACCACCGGAGCCATCACTGGGGCCACCACCGGGGCCATTACTGGGATCATCACCGGGGCCATCATTGGCGTCATCACCGGGGCCACCACCAGGGCCACCACCTGGGCCGTCAGTGGGGCCATCACTGGGGCCATCACTGGGGCCACCACCAGGGCCACGACCGGGTCCATCACTGGGTCCATCACTGGGGCCACCACTGGGGCCACCACTGGGGCCACGATGGAGAACATGCCATGGACCTCCTGCTTGTCCCCCGACATGCAGGCGGCCATGATGGCGGAGGAGCTGAAGAAGGAGCAGGACACGAGCGCGCACCTGGAGCGCATGAAGAAGAACATGGAGCAGACCATCAAGGACCTGCAGCTGCGGCTGGACGAGGCCGAGCAGCTGGCCCTCAAGGGCGGCAAGAAGCAGCTGCAGAAGCTGGAGGGGCGCGTGCGGGAGCTGGAGAACGAGCTGGAGGCCGAGCAGAAGCGCAACGCCGAGAGCGTCAAGGGGCTGCGCAAGTCCGAGCGGCGCGTCAAGGAGCTCAGCTACCAGGTGAGACCACGGAGGTACCAGGTGAGACCATGGGGGTGGCTCAAGGAGCTTAGCTACCAGGTGAGAGCACACAGGTGAGACTCAGGTACCAGGTGAGACCAGACCATGAAGCTGAGATCATGGGGATGAGACCATGGGAGTGAGACCATGGAGGTGAGACCATGGGGGTGGGTCAAGGAGCTCAGCTGCCAGGTGAGACCACGGGGGTGAGACTCAGGTACCAGGTGAGACCATGGAGGTGAGACCATGAGAATGAGACTCAGGTACCAGGTGAGACCACAGAGGTGGGTCAAGGAGCTCAGCTACCAGGTGAGACCATGGGTGTGAGACCATGGGGGTGGGACCATGGAGGTGAGTCAAGGAACTCAGCTACCGGTGAAACCACGGAGGTGAGAGCCTGGTGGTGAGACCATGGGGGTGTGTCAAGGAGCTCAGCTACCAGGTGAGACCAAGGAGATGAGACTCAGGTACCAGGCAAGAGCACCTGGGTGGGTCATGGAGATCAGGTACAGATGGGACCATTGAGGTGGGTCATGGAGGTCAGCCACCAGGTGGATCAAACTCCCCAAAATCTGGGTGAGTCAAACTCAGCTACCACCACAGCATGGCCTGTCTTCTGTCACACCTCTGGGGGATCAAAAATGGGCAGAGATGGTGGCCCCAGGGACGTGGTCAACCCTGAGTTTTGACGGGGTGACCATAGGGACACGGGTGACCCAAGACATTGACTAGGTGGCCACAGGAACAAAGATGACCCAGAACATTCATTGGGTGACCAAAGGGATGTGGGTGACCCAGAACATCAACCTGGTGGCCAGGGGGGCACAGGAAGTCTCTGGGAAGGGAAACTGAGGCCCAGGAGTTGTGGCTGTGCTCTGGCCCAGTGTCCATCCCTGTCCCTGTTCCCCCAGACGGAGGAGGACAAGAAGAACTTGCTGCGGCTGCAGGACCTGGTGGACAAACTGCAGATGAAAGTCAAGGCCTACAAGAGACAGGCAGAGGAGGCGGTGGGTGAATGGGACAGAGGGACGGATGGATGGATGGATGGATGGATGATGGATGGATGGATGGATGGATGGACGGAGGATGGATGATGGATGGATGATGGATGGATGATGGATGATTGATGGATGGATGATGGATGGATGGATGGCAGGATGGATGGATGAATGGATGGATGGGGGATGGATGATGGATGATGGATGGGTGGATGGATGAATGATGGATGGAAGAGAAGGATGGACAGACAGACACTTGAAGCCATCTCAGCTGTAGAGGTGGCAGGAGGATGTCCTTCCCCGGAACCAAGCCCCCGACCCACTGTCCCCCCAGGAGGAACAGGCCAACACCAACCTGGCCAAGTTCCGGAAGGCGCAGCACGAGCTGGATGAGGCTGAGGAACGTGCCGACATTGCAGAGTCCCAGGTCAACAAACTGCGGGCCAAGAGCCGTGACATTGGAGCCAAGGTGGGACCTCCTGTCACCTCCTGTCATGCCCTGTCCCCCCCCCACAGCTGCCCCACAACCCCTCTGGACTTTCTGTCCTCTCTCCCGCCCCACTCCAGAAGCTGCACGATGAGGAGTGACCCGTCCCTATGATGGACCTGCCATGAGTGACCCACAACCAGAGTGACCCCACTGCCACCACGAGGCACCCACCATGATGAGAGACACACCATGATGAAGGTTCCATCATGATGAAGGTCCCATCATGACAATGACTGACCAACCACGATGATGAGGAACCTGCCATCACCATGAGGGGTCCATCACCCCATGTTGAGGGACTGACCACCATAGTGGACTCCCCACCATGATAAGAGACCCGTGACCACCATGAATGAGTGACCTACCCCTGTGATGAGGGATCCACCATCACTGCGAGGGACCCACCATGATGGCACCATGAAGGACCACCCACACCACAACAGGGGACCCCCCCCACCATGACACAAGTCGCTCACCACCAAGATGGACCCACGATGATGATGAGATGAACCCACCACCACCACGATGGACCTGTGATGATGATGATGGACCCACCATCATGAGTGACTCCAAACCCCACAGTGGACCCTCTCCCCACCAGTGACACCCCCTACCCCCTGTCCAAGACGAGGGGACCCCGATGCTGTAATTAATTCATTAATGAGCCACAGAAGGGACACAATGTCCCCTCGGCCACCCCACCCCAAAAACACGACCCTGAGCAGCACCAGGTGTGGGACAAGGTTTAATTTGGGGGGCAGGACCAAGTGGAGAGGGGAAAGAGGGGGACAATGGGACAGTGGTGGGGGGTGGTGGCCTTCAGCCACTCTCCATGTCGGGATCTGGAGGAGAAAGAGTTGGAGATGGTGGAGAAGGAGAACCCAGGTGCCCCCCATCCCACCTAAAGGGGTCCCAGATGTCCCCAGCCCCACCCAGGGGTGTCCCAGGTGTCACCAGCCCCACCCCAGGGTGTCCCAGGTGTCCCCAGCCCCACCCCAGGGCTCCCCAGGTGTTCCAAACCTCACCCATGGGTGTCCCCAACCCCACCCAAAGGTGTCCCAGGTGTCCCTGACCCCGCCCATGTACATTCCAGGTGTCTCAAGCCCCACCCAAAGGTGTCCCAGGTGTCCCCAACCCCACCCAAGGATGTCCCAGGTGTCCCCAGCCCCGCCCAAGGACATCCCAGGTGTCCCCAACTCCCCCAGTGGTGTCCCAGGTGTCCCCATCCCCCCCCAGCATCCCCCAGGTGTCCCCAGTGTCCCTCACCCTGTCCCGGTGCCACCCGCATGCGGAAGGTGACAAAGGTGTCCCCCCCAGCCCCACCCCAGGGTGTCCCAGGTGTCGCCAGCCCCACCCCAGGGTGTCCCAGGTGTCCCAGGTGTCCCTCACCCTGTCCCGGTGCCACCCGCGTGCGGAAGGTGACAGAAGGTGTCCCCCAGCCCCACCCCAGGGTGTCCCAGGTGTCCCCAGCCCCACCCCAGGATGTCCCAGGTGTCCCCAACCCTACCCAAAGGTGTCCCAGGTGTCCCCAGCCCCACCCCAGGGTGTCCCAGGTGTCCCCAGGTGTCCCCAGCCCCACCCCAGGGTGTCCCCAGTGTCCCTCACCCTGTCCCGGTGCCAGGTCAGTCAGGGGCGGGGCTAAGGGAGGGGGCGGGGCTTGGGGACACCAAGGACAGGAGGAGGCTGAAGGTCTGGGGGGCGGGGAAGGGGGCGTGACCCGGTCAGAAGGGGGCGTGGCCCAGTCAGTCAGGGGCGGGGCTCAGGGAGGGGGCGGGGCTTGGGGACACTCACGAAGGTGGTGGCAGCCAGGGCGTCACGGGACGAGGCCAAGGCCACCAGGGCTGCCACGAAGAAGATGAGGGTGCCGCTGATGGCCCGGAGCAGGTCCTGGGGGAACAGCAAGGGGACACTGTGGGGACATGGGGGACAACAGGGGGATGGGGAGGTGACATGGAGGGGACATCATGGGGACGTGAGATGGACATGGAGGGGTGGCAGTAGGACACCTTGGGGACATGGGGGACACCATAGGGACACTATGGGGACATGGAGGGACACCAGAGGGATGGGGGTGGTGACAATGGGGACACCATGGGGACACCAGGTGGACATGGACGGGAGCAGCAGGACAATCTGGGGACATCAGGGACACCATGGGGACACGAGATGGACATGGAGGGGTGGCAGCAGGACACCTTGGGGACACGGAGGGACACCAGGGGGATGGGGGGGTGACAATGGGGACACCATGGGGACACTAGATGGACATGGAGGGGTGGCAGAAGGACACCTTGGGGACATGGTGGGGACACCTTGGGCACATGATGGGGACACTACAAGGGACATAATGGAAGACACCAGGGGGTGATGACAAGGGGGACACCATGGGGACAGTGGGGGTGACAGAGGAGGACATGGGGGAAAAGCATCATGGAGACACTGGGGGACACGGAGGGGACATCATGGAGGCCACCATGGGGTGATGACAAGGGGACATGGAGGGGCCACCATGGATGACAAGGGGATGTGAAAGGGCCACCATGGAGGCCACCGTCGGGACATGGAGAGGCCACCATGGAGGGACACCATGGACATGACAAGGGAATGGCCACCATGGAGGCCACCATGGGGTGATGACGAGGGGCCACCATGGAAGGGACACCATGGAGGGGCCACCATGGAGGCCACCATGGGGATGACAAGGGCACATGGAGGGAGGGGCCACCATGGACATGACAAGGGACATGGAGGGGCCACCACTGTCCCCTCTGTCCCCTCTGTCCGTACCAGGCAGGTGCCGTAGCCCAGGGGCAGCCGGGGGGGGTCCCTGAGCAGGAGCCCCCCCAGAGCCGCCGCCCCCGCCAGGGTCTGGAGCAGCGCCGGGGCCAGGGTGGGGGGCGCGGGGGGGGACAGCAGCGCCACCACCCCCCCGGACAGCACCTGGGGACAGGGGTCAGGGGGGGGTCACAGAGGGGTCACAGGGGTCACACAGGGGTCACAGTGGGGACAGCAGCGCCACCACCCCCCCGGACAGCACCTGGGGACACAGGGGGGACACAGGGGTCACAGAGGGGACAGTGCCACCACCCCCCCGGACAGCACCTGGGGGACACAGGGGGTCACAGGGGGGTCACAGGGGGGACAGCAGTGCCACGACCCCCCGGACAGCAGCTGGGGACACACAGGGGACACACAGGGGTCACAGAGGGGTCACAGAGGGGACAGCAGCGCCACCACCCCCCCGGACAGCACCTGGGGACACACAGGGGTCACAGAGGGGTCATGGGGGTGACAGGAGTGCCACCACCCCCTGGATGGCACCTGGAGACAGAGGGGACATAGGGGGGACACAGGGGGGGGGACAGGGGCCACCACCCCCAGTGGGTCCCAGTGCTTCCTTAGGGACAGCAGCTCCCACCATCCCCCCAGATCCCCAGTATGGGGTCCCAGGGGGGTAACAGGGGTCACAGGCCATGTCAGGGATAACCAGCACTCCCAGCCATCCCATCCCAGACTCCCACCTGGGGACACCAGTATCTCTAGTGCTCCCATGGGTATGCCAGGAGTGCCACCAGTGCTCCCTGGATGGCAACCCAGAGACAGAGGCCCAGTTGGGGCCATACAGGGGGGGGTTCCCCAGTATGCCCCACCCCCCAGTGCCCTCCCAGTGCCCAGTTTGCCCCCAGTGCCCCCAGTATCCCATCCCAGTCCCATCCCCAGTATCCCATCCCAGTGCTCCCAGTATGCCCAGTTTGCCGTACCAGTATCCCAGTATCCCATCCCAGTGCTCCCAGTATCCCATCCCAGTGCTCCCAGTATGCCCAGTTTCCCAGCATGCCCCCAGTATCCCGTCTCAGTGCTCCCAGTATCCCGTCCCAGTGCTCCCAGTATGCCCAGTTTGCCGTCCCAGTGCTCCCAGTATGCCCAGTTTGCCGTACCAGTTCCCCCAGTATCCTGTCCCAGTTCCCCCAGTGCTCCCAGTATGCCCAGTTTGCCGTACCAGTTCCCCCAGTATCCTGTCCCAGTTCTCCCAGTGCTCCCAGTATCCCGTCCCAGTGCTCCCAGTATGCCCAGTTTGCCGTACCAGTTCCCCCAGTATCCCGTCCCAGTGCTCCCAGTATGCCCAGTTTGCCGTACCAGTTCCCCCAGTATCCCGTCCCAGTGCTCCCAGTATGCCCAGTATGCCCTCCCAGTATCCCATCCCAGTGCTCCCAGTATGCCCAGTTTGCCGTACCAGTTCCCCCAGTATCCCGTCCCAGTGCTCCCAGTGCTCCCAGTATGCCCAGTTTGCCGTCCCAGTGCTCCCAGTATCCCGTCCCAGTGCTCCCAGTATCCCATCCCAGTGCTCCCAGTATGCCCAGTTTGCCGTACCAGTTCCCCCAGTATCCCGTCCCAGTGCTCCCAGTGCTCCCAGTATGCCCAGTTTGCCGTACCAGTTCCCCTGCCAGCAGCAGCCCCCGGGGGGTTCTCAGTGCCCCCAGGTCAAAGACCCCCGGCGGCTCCGGCTGCCCCATGGGGGGTCCCGGGGGGGTCCCGGGGGGGTCCTGGGAGGGTCCGGGGGGGTCCGGGGGGGGTCTGGGGGTCTTAGGGAAACCCGGGGGGATTGGGGGGGTCTGGGGGTCCTGGGAAGGTCTGGGGTCCCGTGGGGGGACCCAGGGAGTCTCAGAGGGTTCTGGGGGCGTCTCGAAGGGTCCTAGGGGTCTTGAGGGGGGGTCCTGGGGTCCGGGGGTACTGGGGTTCCGGGGGGGGGGGCGCCACGGGGCTCTTAGGGGGTCCCAGGGGGTTCTGGGGGTCTTGGGAAAGTCTGGGGGTTCCGGGGAGTTCTGGGGGTCTTGGGGGGCCCGGGGGGGGGTTCGGGATGGTCTGGGGGGGTCTTGGGAAGGTCCGGGGGGTCAGGGGGGGTTCTGGGAGACCCCAGGGAGATCTCCGGGGATCCCTTTGGGGC
Organism: Emberiza elegans; assembly: GCA_024865655.1. Classification (NCBI taxonomy): domain Eukaryota; kingdom Metazoa; phylum Chordata; class Aves; order Passeriformes; family Fringillidae; genus Emberiza; species Emberiza elegans. The sequence goes on along the minus strand of JALJVW010000084.1, from coordinate 666,702 downwards.
CGGGGGAGGGGCAGAGACCGGGGGGGGGTGGGGGGACACGGGGGGTCACGTGGGTGTCCCCCCGCCGTGACAGGCACCGGCGGGACCGGGACAAAGGGACCTTGTTGGGGATACTGGGAGGGACTGGGAGGGGCTGGGCGGGAAATGGGAGGGACTGGGAGGATACTGGGATGGGGCTGGGATGGACTGGGAGGGAACTGGGAGGGACTGGGAGGGGATTGGGAGGGACTGGGATGGACTGGGATGGACTGGGAGGGACTGGGAGGGACTGGGATGGGGCTGGGAGGGAACTGGGAGGGACTGGGGGGGAGCTGGGAGGGACTGGGGGGGGACTGGGATGGGTTGGGAGGGACTGGGATGGACTGGGAGAGACTGGGATGGGGCTGGGAGGGAACTGGGAGGGACTGGGGGGAAATGAGAGGGACTGGGAGGATACTGGGATGGGGCTGGGATGGACTGGGGGGGACTGGGATGGACTGGGAGAGACTGGGAGGATATACTGGGATTGACTGGGAGCTGAGAGGATGTACTGGGATATACTGGGAGCTGAGACGATGTATTGGGATATACTGGGAGTGACTGGGAGCAGAGAGGATACACTGGGATATACTGGGAGGATATACTGGGAGTGACTGGGAGTGACTGGGAGCAGCTGGGGGGTGGCTGACAGGAAACTGTAGGGTACTGGGGGAACTGGGAGAACCGGGAGGTAACTGGGAGCACTGGGAGCTGAACCCCTCCACTCGCCCCCAACACTCCCAGTGCTCCCAGTATGCCCAGCATCCCATCCCAGTGCTCCCAGTACCCTCACAGTGCCCTCCAAGCCACTCCCAGTCACTCCCAGTACCCCCCCCAGTGCCTTCCCAGTGCCCTCCCAGTCACGTCCAGCTCCCTACCAGTGTCCCCCCGCCCCAGTCACTCCCAGTGCCCTTCCAGTCACTTCCAGTAGCCTCCCAGTGCCCCTCCCAGTGCTCTCCCAGTGCTCTCCCAGTGCCTCCCAGTCCATCCCAGTCACTCCCAGTGCTCTCCCAGTGCCTCCCAGTGCCTCCCAGTCCCTCCCAGTGCTCTCCCAGTGCCCCTCCCAGTGCCTCCCAGTCCCTCCCAGTTTCCCCCAGTTTGGCTCTGGGTCCCTGCTGGGGGGTGGGGGAGGGGCGGGGACACCCTAAAAATACCCGGGGGGGGTGGGGGAGGGGCTGGCCTGGGGCCCGGGCCCGGCTAAAAATAGCCCGGGGGAGGTCACGTGACCCCGGAAGGGGTTGGGGGGGGGGTGGGGGGGGGGAGGAGACACACCGGGGGGGAGGGGAGGGGAGCGGCACCGGGACCCCGCAGGTAACGGGGGAGGGGGCAGGGGCTGGGGACACCTGGGGACACAGGGCTGGGATTGGGGACACCAGGAGGGGACCTGGAACTGAGGACACCTGGGGACAATTGGGGGCACAGGGGGGACACGGGACTGGGGACACCTGGGGATACCTGGGGACACAGGAGGGGGACATGGGATTGGGAACACCTGGAGGGGACACGGGACTGGGGACACCTGGGGACAAAAGGCTGGGATTGGGGACAACTGGCGGGACACGGGGAGGGGACACGGGATTTGGGACACCTGGAGGCGACACCTGGGGACACGGGGAGGCGACATGAGGCTGGGACTGGGGACACTTGGGGTGACATGGGGAAGGCACAGGGGATTGGGGACACCTGGAGGGGACACGGGGCTGGGACTGAGGACACGGGGAGGGGACACCTGGGGACATTGGGCTGGGACTGGGGACACCAGAGGCAAGGTAATGGGGAGGGCCTGGGGAGCTTGGGGACGCTTGGGGGGGACACGGGATTGGGGACACTTGGGGGACACTGGGGGGGAGGGGTCTAGGAGTGGGATTGGGGTTCTGGAGTGACCCCAGGATTTGGGTTTGGGGTCCTGGAGGGGTCAGGGGGGACTGTGAGTGACCCCAGGGTGGGGTCGGGGTCATGGGGCGTGGCCGGAGGGTCCGGAGTGACCCCAGTGACCTCTGGTCACTCCAGGGACTGTGAGTGACCCCAGGGTGGGGTCGGGGTCATGGGGCGTGGCCGGAGGGTCCGGAGTGACCCCAGTGACCCCTGATCATTCCAGGGTCTGGGAGTGACCCCAGGACAGGATTGGGGTCACGGGGTGTGGCCAGAGGTTCCGGAGTGACCCCAGGGCCAGGGCTGGGGACCCAGGACATGTCCGGGGTGTCCTGGGTGGGGTTGACCCCACTGCCCCTCCCCAGTCCCTCACCAAGGAACCATTCCTGTGTCCCCCCGCGTCCCCCAGTGTCCCCTTTTTTCCCTGCTGTCCCCCAGTGTCCCCCAAGATCTCCCAGTATCTGCTTGTTTCCCCCAGTGTCCCCAGTATCCCCCAGTGTCCCCTGCGTGTCCCTGCTGTCCCCTGCTATCCCGTGTCCCCCACTGTCCCCAGTGTCCCTCAGTGCCCCCCAGCATCTCTCAGTGTCCCCCAGTATCCCTCAGCATCCCCCAGTGTCTCCCAGTGTCCCCATTATCCCTGCTGTCCCCCAGTATCCCCCAGTATCTCCCAGTGTGTCCCAGTATCCGCCCGTGACCCCAGTGTCTCCCAGTATCCCCCAGCATCCCCAGTGTCTCCTGTGTGTCCCTGCTGTCCCCCAGTATCCCCCAGTGTCCCCTGTGTCTCCCATTGTCCCCCAGGGTCTCCCAGTATCCCCAGTGTCCCCCAGTATCCCCCATTATCCCTGCAGTCCCCCAGTATCCCCCAGTATCTCCCAGTGTGTCCCAGTATCCGCCTGTGACCCCTGTGTCCCCCAGTATCCAGTGTCCCCCAGTATCCCCCAGTGTCCCACACCGCTCCCCGCCATGGACCCACTGACCCTGACCCTCCTGGCGATGACCGCAATGACCACAGCGACCACGGCCAGCGTTGTCCCCTCCAGTGCCACCGCTGCCACCCCGGTGGTGGCGGTCCCGCTGGACATGGCCCCGGCCTCCTTTGATGACCAGTACCGGGCTGCGGACACCATGGGGACAAAAGGCTGATTGGCCCTCAACGGCTCGGACCCGGGGGGGGGCCCCTTCGCCGAGGGCTGGGCGCTGGCCGCGGCCCAGTGGCGCGTCCGGCCGTCCCCGCCGTCCCCTCTGTCCCCTCTGTCCCCAGCCCAGGCCATCGCCCTCATGGCCTACACGGCGCCGGTGCCGCTACACCGCGAGTTCAACGAGGCCGTGCGCGCGGCCGGGCGCTCCCGCCAGGAATACCGCGACAACTTCCACTTCAAAACGCTGCATTTCCTGCTCACCCAGGTGGGGAAAGCGCCAGAAATCACTGGGTTTAAAGGTTTAATAATAGTAATTGAATGGTTGTAAAAATGGGAGTATCATTACAGTGATAAAAATTTGGATAATTGGGATTTAGGACTATACGAGACAATAAGAACAAAGAGTTAAGGAGGGTTCAGGTACCTCTTTCTGGGCAAAATAAGCCTAAAAAAGGACCCACGTTAACAGAGGGTTAACCCTTATAAGCAACCGGACACCTAAATCTTTCAGACAAAAAGAATTTATTGTTCCATTATCAGAAGGAACTAGTTTCTTCCCACCTCGAATGCGCTCTCAGGATTCAGAGGAAGAAGTTGACACTGCCCAGAGAGAATCCTGTATTTGAACAGAATTTATGCATCATGGATGAGGTGTATGAATATGCAACAGGCTGTTGCTTTTAAGGGTTAATCCTCTGTTAACGTGGGTCCTTTTCTGGACCCAAACCCTGACCCTAACCCCAACCCAAACCCTAATCCTAACCCTAACCTGCACTGTTACCCTACCCGGCGCCGGTGCCGTTACACTGCGAGTTCAACGCGGCCGTGCGCGCGGCCGGGCGCTCCCGCCGCCAATACCGCAACAGCTTCCATTTCAAAACGCTGCATTTCCTGCTCACCCAGCTGGGGTAAACGCCAAAAATCACTGGGTTTGAAAGTTCAATAATAGTAATTGAATGGTTGTAAAAATGGGAATATAATTAAAGTAATAAAAATTTGGATAATTAGGATTTAGGCCAAAACGAGACAATAAGAACAAAGAGTTAAGGAGGGTTCAGGTACCTCTTTCTGGGCAAAATAAGCCTATAAAGGGACCCACGGTAACAGAGCATTAACCCTTATAAGCAACTGGACACCTAAATCTTTCAGACAAAAAGAACTTATTGCTCCATTTTCAGAAGGAGCTAATTTCTTCCCACCTCTAATGCGCTCTCAGGATTCAGAGGAAGAAACTGATGATGACCATCCAGAATCCTGTGTTTGAATGGAATTTATGCATCATGGATGAGGTGCATGAATATGCAACAGGCTGTTGCTTTTAAGGGTTAATCCTCTGTTAACGTGGGTCCTTGTTTGGACCCTAACCCAACCCAAACCCAAACCCTAACCCTACATGGTGCCATTACACCGTGAGTTCGACGAGGCCATGCGTGCGGCTGGGCGCTCCCGCCGGGAATACCGCGACAGCTTCCACTTCAAAACGCTGCATTTCCTGCTGACCCAGGTGGGGAAAACACCAAAAATCACTCATTTAAAAAATGTTAAAAGTTTAATAATAGTCATGAAATGGTTATGAAAATAGGAATGCAATTAGAGTAATAAAAATTTGGATAATTGGGATTCAGGACAATACGAGACAATAAAAACAAAGAGTTACGGACAGTCCAGGTACCTCTTTCTGGGCAAAATAAGCCCAAAAAAGGACCCAGGTTAACCCTTAAAAGCAACAGCCTGTTGCATATTCATACACCTCATACATGATGCATAAATTCCATTCAAACAAATGATTCTGTCTGGTCAAAATCCAGTGTTGTGAAAGTGTTACGAAAAACACCGATCGCTTGTTTTTAAAAATTTAAAAATTTAATAGTAATAAAATGGTCTTAAAAGTAGCAATATAATTAGAGTAATAAAAATTTGGATAATTGGGATTTAGGACAATATGAGACAATAAAAACAAAGAGTTATGGACAGTGTGGGTACCTCTTTCTGGACAAAATAAGCCTGAAAAAACCCACATTTTCTGGGCAAAATAAGCCCAAAAAAAGACCCACGTTAACAGAAGATTAACCCTTAAAAACAATAACCTGTTGCATATTCATACATTTTATACATGATGCATAAATTCTATTCAAACAAAGGATTCTGTCTGGTCAGCGTTGTGAAAAACACTAATCACTTATTTTTAAAATTTTAAGAGTTTAATAATAGTAATGAAATTATTATAAAAATACTAATATAATTAGAGTAAGAAAAATTTGGACAATTGCGATGAGGACAATATGAGACAATAAAAACAAAGAGTTAAGGATGGTCTGGGCAAATCTTTCTGGGCAAGGTAATGGTTAGGGTTAGGGTTAAGTTTAGGGTCTGAAAAAGGACCCACGTTAACAGAGGATTAACCCTTAAAAGCACTAACCTGTTGCATATTCATACATTTTATACATGATGCATAAATTCCATTCAAACAAAGGATTCTGTCTGGTCAGTGTTGTGAAAAACGCCAAACACTTGTTTTTAAAATTTTTAAAGTCTAATAGTAATAAAATGGTTATAAAAGCGGTAATATAATTAGAGTGAGAAAAATTTGGATAATTGCAATGAGGACAATATGAGACAATAAAAACAAAGAGTTATGGACAGTCTGGGCACATCTTTCTGGGCAAAATAAGGGTTAGGGTTAGGGTTAGGGTCCAGAAAAGGACCCACGTTAACAGAGGATTAACCCTTAAAAGCAACAGCCTGTTGCATATTCATGCACCTCATGCATGATGCATAAATTCCATTCAAACACAGGATTCTGTCTGGGCAGTGCCAGGTTCTTCCTCTGAATCCTCGTGGCATCTTCAGGGCTGAGCAAGGTGGGAAGAAGTTCGTTTCTTCTGATAACGGAGCAATAAATTCTTTTTCTCTGAAGGATTCAGGTGTCCTGTGGCTGCTATCTCGCTGTGAGCCCTTTCTTTAAAAACAAGTATCTTACATAGCATAGTTTCTATTTTAACATTATATTATAACCTAAAACTAGATTTAACACACTACTTGAGAAAATCAACACAGCATCACTTTCTAACATAACACATATAACATTCATTTTAATGTTTGCCAAAAGCCAATCACATAATACACATTTTTCATGCAGCATCACTTTCTAACAAAGCACATATAATATTAATTTGAATGTTTGCCAAAATCCAACCTCAAATAAGGATTTTTCACACAGCATAGCTTTCTAGCATAACATATATACTATTCATTTGAATATCTGAGAAAAGCCAATCATAAAATACTCAATTTTCACACAGCATCATTTTCTAACATAACGCATATATTAATTTTAATATTTGTGAAAAGCTAATCATAAAATTCACATTTTTCACAGAGCATCACTTTCTAATAAAACACATATAATATTAAATATTCATTTTAATATTTGTCAGGAGCCAATACTAAAATACTCAATTTTCACACAGCATCACTTTCTAACATAACGTATAATATTCACCGTAATATTTGTGAAAAGCCAATCATATAATGTGCATTATTCACACAACATGACTTTCTAACATCACATATAATATTTATTTGTGAAAAGCCAATTATATAATACAAATTTTTCACACAGCATGGCTTTCTTACATAACACATACAATATTCATTTGAATATTTGCCAAAAGCTGATCATAAAATATTAATATTTGCCAAAAGCTGATCCTAAAATTCGCATTTTTCACACAGCATCACTTTCTACCATAACACATATAATATATTATGTTAATTTGAATATTTGAGAGAAGCCAACAGTAAAACTCCCATTTTTCTCACAGCATCACTTTCTACCACAACACATATATAATATTAATTTGAATATTTTTGAGAAGCCAATAATAAAATTCCCATTTTTCACATAACTTTCTAACATAGCACATCTAATATTAATTTGAATATTTGCCAAAAGCCAATAATAGAATTCCCATTTTTCACACAGCATCACTATCTAACCATAACATATATAATATTGTGAGTTGTGAAAAATGCTAAAAATCAGTAGTTTTTTAAAATGTTGTAAGTTTAATAGTAATAAAATTGCATTAAAAATGGAATTTTTAGTACTTGAGAAAAGCCAATCATAAAATTCGCATTTTTCACAGAGCATCACTTTCTAACGTAACAGATACAATATATAATATTAATTTGAATATTTGCCAAAAGCCGATCATAAAATTTACATTTTTCACACAGCATCACTTTCTAACATAACACATATAATATTAATTTTTAATATTTGCCAATCATAAAATACTCAATTTTCACAGAGCATCATTTTCTAACCATAACACATATTACATATAATATTAATTTGAATATGTGAGATAAACCAATCATAAAATTCGCATTTTTCTTACAGCATCAATTTCTAATATTACATATATAATATTCATTTGAATATTTGCAAAAAGCCAATAATAAAGTTCCCATTTTCCACATGAATTTCTAACATACCACATATAATATTACTTTTAATATTTGAGATAAGCCAATAATAAAATTCCCATTTTCACATAGCTTTCTAACATATCTAACATTCATTTGAATATTTGTGAAAAGCCAATAATAAAATTCCCATTTTTCGTGCAGCATCACTTTCTAACCACAACACATAACATATATAATATTAATTTGAATATTTGCGAAAACCCAATAATAAAATTCCCATTTTTCACATAACTTTCTAACACATCTAATATTCATTTGAATATTTGGGATAAGCCAATAATAAAATTCCCATTTTTCACATAACTTTATACCATAACACATCCAATATTGATTTGAATATTTGGGTAAGCCAATAATAAAATTCCCATTTTTCACATAACTTTATACCATTACCCATCCAATATTCATTTGACTATTTGCGAAAAGCCAGTAGTAGAATTCCCATTTTTCACATAACTTTCTAACATAACACATCCAATATTCATTTGAATATTTGCGAAAAGCCAGTAGTAGAATTCCCATTTTCGCCCCGCAGGCCCTGGCGGCGCTGAGGGACGCCGGGGGCCCGCGGTGTCACCGCGTGTTCCGCGGCGTGCGCGGGGTGCGGTTCGCGGCGCGGCGCGGGGACACCGTGCGCTTCGGCCACTTCGCATCCGCGTCGCTGCGCAACGAGAGCTCCTGGGGCTTCGGCACGGACGCGGCCTTCCAGGTGCTCACCTGCCACGGCGCGGCCATCCGCGAGTTCTCCTTCTTCCCGCACGAGGAGGAGGTGCTGATCCCGCCCTTCGAGACCTTCGAGGTCACCGATGTCACCAACATCACCGGGGCTGGGGACAAGGCGCGGATCCAGCTGCGCTCCACCGGGACCTTCAGCAACTACAACTGCGAGTGGCTGCGAGGTGACAGCGCGGGGGGACGGGGCCTGGGGGGACAGGGACACCCCATGCTGGGGACATCCACTCTGGCACGGGGACAAGGACGCTCAAAGATGTTGAGTGGACAGGGACACACAATGTTGGGGACATCCACCATGGGGACAGGGACAAGGACACTCAGTGAGGGTGAGGGGACATGGGACACATGGTACTAGGGACATCCACTGTGGGGACAAGGACAAGGACATTCCCTGTGGGCATGGGGACAAGGACACCTGGTGAGGGTGAGGGGACAGGGACACATGGTGCTGAGGACAGGAACACGCAATGTTGGGACATCCACCATGGAGACAGGGACAAGGACACTTGGTGAGGGGACAGGGGGACACAGAGCTGGGGACAGGGACAGTGACACACAGTGCTGGGGACATCTACCACAAGGACAAGGACATTCCCTTTGGGCATGGGGACAAGGGCGCTCGGTGAGGGGACAGGGACATCCCCTGCTGGGGACATTTGGTGAGGGTTTGGGGACAGGGACACCCTGTGCTGGGGACACTTGATGAGGGTGGGGAAAGGGACACCCCTTCTGGGGGCACACGGTGGAGGTATGGGGACAAGGACACAGTGTGCTGAGGACAGGGACACCCCAAGCTGGTGACACTCAGTGAGGACGTAGGGACAGGGACACACGGTGCTGAGGACAAGGACACCCAGTGCTGGGGACACCCACTGTGGGCATGGGGACAAGGACACCCTCAGGGCTGGGGACAGGGGACGGAGATGCCTGCTGTTGGAGACAGCCACTGTGAGCACAGGGGGGACAGGGACACCCTGTGCTGGGGACAGGGATGGGGACCCCCATATGTGGGACAGGACAGAGACAGGGACCCCCAGCACTGACACTGTCCCTTCCCTCAGCAGAGCAGCGATGTGGGGATGGGCCCTGTGTGTTTGATGCAGGTGAGCTGGGCCCCCTAACCCCTCTGTCACCATGTCACCTCTCCCCATGACACCCTGTCACCCCTAAACCTCCCCATGGCCACCCCTGAGCCCTGTCCCCTCCCCATGGCCTCCCTGTCACCCCTAAACCAGCCCATGACCACCCCTAAACTCTGTCCCCTCCCTGTGGCCCCCCATGCCCCTGTCACCCCTGATCCTCCCATGGCCACCCTGACTCCCCTTGTCACCACTGTCCCCCACTCATGGGCCCTTTGTCCCCTGTGTCACTCCATGACCCCTCTGACATCCCTTGACTCCCATGGCCCCCCGAACCACCCTGTCACCTCTAAATCCCCCTCCGTAGCCCCCCTGACCCACCCTCAGGGCTCCTCCATTTCCCTGTCACATCTGTCCCCCCCCTCACTGTCTCTCTGTCCCACTTAACCCCCCAGCCACCTCTGACCCCCATATTTTTTCCCCCCAGGCAGGAACATCCCTGGGGACCTCCCCAACCTTGGAGGGCTCCTCCTGGCCACTGCGGCCTTGGCAGTGGCCACCGGGACCTTCTAAGCCACCAGGCCACCAAGAGCACCGTGGGCATTGTGGTCACCACGGTCACTAAAGCCACTTGCACCCCCCAAGCCATGAGGCCACCAAGGTCACTGAGGTCTCCGAAGTCACCACAGCCTCTGTGGCCACTGTGACTAGTAAGGCCACCATGGCCACTGTGGCCACCAAGCCAGGACAAGGGAGGGGACAACAGTGGAGCCACGGGTGCCACCAGGATGCTGGGACTAGAGAGGGACAGGGGGACCCTGCATGTGCCATGGCTGTGGTTCTTCACTTTTTGGTCTTTTTTTGCCTGCCTTTCCAATAGTTTTAATTTTTCTTCCCCATTATTAAACTGGATTTACCTCAATCCATGCGTTTTCCCTTCACTTTAACCCTCTGGAGGAGGAGGATGAGGAGGAAGGACAGAGGAACCCTCAGGGCAGAGGGTGGAAAAGAGTGGTCTTGAAGGTCCTTTCAGATCCCAAATTGTCCTGGAATTCCAGGATTTCCTGCAGGCAGGAGGAAGAGGAAGAGGAAAAGGAGGAGGAGGAGGAGGTGGAGGAAGAGGTTTCTAAGTGTGGTTCAAACCCCTGAAGAGTTGTATTTTCTACCCCAACAACCCAGAAAAGGCCTCAACATTCTAAGGTGAAGGGTGGGATGAAGGATTCGCGTTTGGGGGTGACATTCTGTCCTGGTGTGTCTTGGTTTGAACAGACAGGTGTGTGCTAAGGAAGGCAGGAACCTTCCCTGAAACGGAAAATGCAAACCCCCTCCCTCTGAATTGTCGTAATTTTGAAATTAAGGGGCTCTCAGGCAAAGATATGGGAGCAGGAATAACAGTTCTTTACTAGGAAAATTAAAAAATACAAATGCAATAGTACAAAAAACAGCAACAAAACAAAAAAAAAGAATTGAAAGAGTCAGAACCAGAGCTGATCCCGTGTGTGTCAGGGTGGGGGCACAGCCCCATCCCATGGGGGCTCAGCCCTCCTGCAGTGCCAGCTGTGGCTCTGCTGCAGCAGGGATCCTGCACAAGGGGGGAGTTTTCCTCTGCAGCTCCAGGGCTGCTGCAGATGGGCCTGGGCTCCCTCTGGCAATGCAGGGCAGCAGAAAGCTGCTCCTCTGGCAATGCAGGGGGCAAAGGCTGCTGGGGTGTTCCCAAAGTCAGATTCTATCCAGGTAGGAATGCACCCAGGGGGAGGACCCTCTCCCAATGGGATGATGGAACTTTATCAGCCATGCAGTGACACTCAATGGTCCATGAACAGAAGATAATTAATAATTAATGGTCAGTTAACAGAAGATATCTCCTGGAAAGAGGATTGGTTTGTAGAAGAGATAAAGAAAACTGCCCAACGAACAGAAGATAACTGCCACACCTCTGACAGATAGAAACAGAGTACACACCCCCATTTCCAACCTAAGACATGGTGGCAGGAGCTGGGTGCTCGTTTAGCCCTAAGAGGGTCCCTGTGGTGCACATTTCCCACTGCTCTTCTGGTAATGCAGTGGGAAAAGGCTGCTGTGGTGTCCCAAACCTCAGATTGTATCCAGGTAGGAATGCTTGGCTCCTCCCCTGGGTGGAGCATCTCCCAGTGGGATGATGGAATTTTATCAGCCATGCAGGGACTCTCACTGGCCCATGAACAGAAGATAATTAATAATGAATGGCCCATTAACAGAAGATATCTCCTGCAGGGAGGATTGGCTGTGGAAGAGATAAAGAAAAAAGTGTTGAATAGATTATAGAGAGCAGCGTAGGTGCGTCACTTGGTGAGAAATTTGGGGTTTGGGGTTTTTAGTGTGTTGTGGATGGACGCAAGATGGAGGGCACAGGGTGTCATCCTGGGTTTCTTCTTCATGCTTCCTCTTCCTCCTTCTTCATGGTTTTGGGTGGCATTTTGTAATTGGGCGGAAAAGTCCACATTGTGGGCTCTGAAGGATCAGTTCTTGGGTTAAAAGAAAAAAAAATCTAGGTGTCAGTTTATTGTATTTGCTGGGACCCCTGTGGCAGGAAGGAATGAATGATGACTCTGACTCCATGTTCTCAGAAGGCTAATTTATTATTATTTTATTATACTATATTACATTAAAGAATGCTGTACTAAACTATACTAAAGAATACAGAAAGGATACAGACAGAAGCCTGAAAAGATAATAATGAAAAACTCATTACTCTTTCCAGAGTCTTGACACAGCTTGGCACTGATTGGTCATTGAGTCAAAACCCTCACACCAGAAATCCAGTGAAACAATCCCCTGTGGTAAACAATCTCCAAACACATTCCGCATATTCCACATGTGAGCGAAACACAGGAGAAGCAAATGAGATAAGAATTGTTTTCCTTTTTGTCTGAGGCTTCTCAGCTTCCCAGGAGAAGAATGATGGACGAAGGGATTATTCAGAAAATGTGAATGTGGCATCAGCTCTTAATTGGAGAGTTTAGTCTTAAAAGACCTTAAAAAAGACCTTGTACCAAGAGATTGTTGGCCATTTTGTGCCTTCTAATGAAAAGCTGCCGAACTCACAGTGGTGAGACTGTTTTACTGATAAGAAATAATAAACACCTGAGTCTGAACATGAATTACCGTCTCAAATGCCTTCAATCCAGATCCAGAGAAACCGACAACTGGTCCTGCGACAGATAATAATAGCAATAACAATAACACCAATAATAATAGTATGATAAAAAAAGGACAATATTTCCAGCACAGGGGTGCTCCTGGCCAACAGATAAAGAACACACTGGCGTACACAGACAAGTGTATCTTGTCTGTTAAAAATGTTATCTTTATATTGTTATGTTGCTGAGATACATGTATGAAAAACGCCATTCACTTGTGTTAAAAATGTTAGGCGTTTAATAGTAATAAAAAAAGTAATAAAAATAGTAATAAAAATTAGGACAATAAGAATTTGGACAATCAAAGGGCAATAAAAGACAATAAAAAGCAAAGAATTACAGATGTTGGGTGCTTTTGCTCTGTGCCACAAAGCACATTTTGCTAACAAAGGATTAACCCTTAAAAGCAATAGCCTGTTACATATTTATATATCTCATACACGATTCAAGCATTCCTTTCAAACTAAGGAGTTTCTGCTTAATGTCTACTTCCCCTCCTCCTCTTGTAATTCCATCTTTTTGTTTCCTCTAAATCTGGGTTTTCCTGATAAGGAGGCAATAATTCTTCTCTTGAGATCCTGGTGTCTTGTTACTGTTATCGCTGCACAAAGAATTTCTTGATTATCTTATCCTAGCTAGTTACAAAAAGTATCTTACAACGCATAGTTTCTATTTTAGTATTATGCTATAGCCTAAAAACTATATACTACACTACTTTAAAGAGATTAATACAGCACTAATTAAAAGAGATTAATACAGTATAACTTTCCAACAGTATTAATTTTAATATTTGCAAAGAGCTAATCATATAATATGCATTTTTCACACATGTATATTCATGATTCATGCATTACTCAAACATTCTTGCTAACTTTCTGATGTTTTGGGAACTCCTTTGTCTGACTTCTTCACACTCCTGGCTTATCTGAATGACATCCTGGGGGTCAGGTTAATATATTTTATTTCTTCTTATGTCTCCGTCCTGCTGTTTCGCATCCTCTGATAAGATTTCAGTCTCTCCTCCTTAATTTTAACATGGTATTCTCTAATTGTCCTCTGGTGCTCTGGTTTGTGTCATGGTTATCTTATCACTTGGACAAGTTGGTCAGTGGATGGCTTTATACTGCTTTTAGTTATACAAAAAACCTTTTTTTTTCACATCTTGTGTTTTGCTAAGGTCTATAACACAATACATTCATTGCACTATTATTTCCATAAGTGATATATAGATACTTTATTCATTACACTACTATTTCTATAAGCAACACAGTGCATGCTTAAGCTCATATTATATATTATATTATATTATATTATATTATATTATATTATATTATATTATATTATATTATATTATATTATATTATATTATATTATATTATATTATATTATATTATATTATATTATATTATATTATATTATATTATATTATATTATATTATATTATATTATATTACATTACATTGCATTGCATTATATTATATTTTTATATTAACAAGCAGCTAAAAAGAGTAATAATTTATACTATTTCTAAATACTTACAATCACTAGCAATGTGCATAGACTAATACATAAATACCAATATTATCTGGTCATTTTTCACAATGGAATTGTTTTGCTCAAAGACCTGGTTACACGTGATGGGTAATGCAGAGAGGTCAGGAAACCTGTGGTGTACCTTGAGGGGACCCGATTTTGAGTGAGAACTGTCTGTAAAGCTCTTTGTACCAATAAATATTTACATTTACATGTATATGTATATTCACATTTATATCTATATTCACATTTATATTTATAGGTACATCTATGTTTATATTTATATTTATAGTTACATTTATATTTATGGTTACATTTAGATCTATATTTATGTTTATAGTTATATTTATAAATATTTATTTACATACATATTTATATTTTAATGCATATTTACATTGATACACATATTTTCATATTTATTTTCATATATTTATATCTATTACATTCCTGTTCACATATTAATATATTGATATATTTGGGATATATATTTATATAAATATAAAATATATTTATATAAAATAGATGTAAATATTTATACTTCTATGTAAATATATATTTATATATTCATATACGTTTACATACAGGTATATATTTAAAGAAAGGTGTTAATTTGGGTGTCATGTGGATGATGTGGAACGAAGGTGTGGAGAATGTCCCGGGGGTAGGAATCAGGTGCCAGTTCAGCTTTGGTGTAATCAAACTGCGTATTCTACACCACCCACACGGTTCCTGACCAACCTTCCATGATGGGTCACTTGCAGGATCTGCCCAGGCCACCCTGATGCCTCAGGCTACAAGCTGGATGTTAAATGAGATAAAGAAGGAGAGGCAAACCCCGAGAGGCAGGGCAGGGTTTAATTTTCTTCAAATATTAAAACGGATTTTATATGTGTGGTGTTAAAGTAACTTTGCTATAAAGACGTAGCTTTTATTTCTGTTGTTAATTAAGCTGATATAAGTATGCTTGTGTTAAAATGCTTGCTTGGATGGGATAATGTGAAAAATGCATATTATATGATTGGCTCTTCACAAGTATTAAAGTGAATAGTGTGAAAAACGCCAATCACTTGTTTTTAAAATTTTAAAAGTTTAATAGTAATAAAATAGTTATAAAAATAGCAACATAATTCAAGTAATAAAAATTTGGACAATTAGGATTTAGGACAATATGAGACAATAAAAACAAAGAGTTACGGATGTCTGGGTACCTCTTTCTGGGCAAAATAAGCCTGAAAAGGACCCACGTTAACAGAGGATTAACCCTTAAAAGCAACAGCCTGTTGCATATTCATACACCTCATACATGATGCATAAATTCCATTCTAACGCCGGATTCTGTCTGGGCAGGGTCAACTTCTTCCTCTGAATCCTAACGGTATCTTCAGGGCTGAGCGAGGCAGGAAGAACTCGATAAGAGAACAATAAATTCTTTTTCTCTGAAAGATTTAGGTGTCCTGTGGCTGCTATCTCACTGCGAGTCCCCTCTTTAAAGAAGTATCTTATATAGCACAGTTTCTATTTTAACATTATGTTATAACCCAAAAGCTATATATAACACACTACTTAAGATAATTAATACAACATAACTTTTTAACATATTATATTCATTTTAATATTTGCGAAAAGCCAATCATATAATACACATTTTTCACAGGGCCCAAAACTGAAGGTGATGATAAAAAAGGACTACAACCACAAAAAAAGGAACACACATGCTTTAAAATGGCAGATCCAAGGAGGAGCCATGCTCAACAATTATTGGAATATGTAAACTAGTTTGGGGAAAAGTTTATTATGCATAAGGGTCTATGAATATGCAACAGGGTGATGTAATTGAAAAGGTATTTAAAGGGGTATCCCTGAAGGTGAAGGTGTGCTCTTGGCTCTTGCTTTGCTGTCTTTATCTCCTATGGTCCTTTATGAAACTTTTTAAATTTTCACAGGAAAGTGAACGTGTTTTTCACAGCAGCTGCAAGGACCGAGACCACCAAGGACTCCCAAAACACTCCATGACTCACAGGATGACATCATTCCACTGTAAAACTCCCCGCCCCGAGGGGAGGAACTGAGCATTCCCACCTGAGCCTGTATAACCTTTGGGTTTGAGGATTTAGGATGCCACCACCACCACCTTGACAGATCTGGAGGAAAAGCAGAACTTCAACAAGACCATGACCATCACTTCAGCAGGGTTGTGACCATCACTTGATAGGACTGTGACCACCTCCTGGACCAAAACAGAGCCAAGTTTTATTCTGTGGGTTCCAGTTCTCCCCCTCTATTGCCGGCCAGGGGTGTCACTACAGGACATGAAATAACACGACGCGGATGTGCAGGTTTTTAGGGGTAAAAGAGAATATTTAATTTCTGACTTTAACATTTATAGATTACCAAGAGTGACAGTGGATTGGAGGGTGACAGTGCCACCTCTCCAATGACACTGGACAAACCAACAGTTTATCAAATTTCTCTTTTTCTATAAAAGAATGCAAATTAATAAGTTATTTTTATAAAGTGTGTGAGAAAGTTCATTACAAGAATATAAACATCAGAAGGCTTAAAAAACCTTAAAAAATCAAAACAACACAGGGGCTTACGTACAAAATCACCAGCGGGACGGGACTGCTGTGGAACAGGTATTGAACTGTTTTATTTTCCAGCATCAATCTCATTACATGGCTATGACAATGGGAAGATGCCAGCAGCTCACATCCCAGGCAGCAGACCAAGAACTTAATGTTACAGCTCACTTTAAAAGTTTTTTGACCAATCACACAAAGCAAAAGCATATTGAGTGTAGTTCTATCCAACCACTATAAGCACACGTACCTTTGATTAAAACAATGCTTGCTTATTTTGAATAAAACACCTGCTTGTAAGCCTTAAAACACAATGCACAGAGCTCCATTATTAAGCTTAGAACTTCCTAATATCTCATTTGATATACTTTTCAGTAGCTCAGGGAGTTATTCTAGACAAGCATTAATACACAGACCATTGTTCTATTTGTCCTTACTTTCTACTTCTCATGTAATTTTTCTGCTGACAAATCTCATGGCTACCACTTAGCTCTAACCGCAGTTCTGCTGTCTCTGAGGCCTGCCTCTTGCAGCTTTCCCAAAACCATCTGATTTCAAAGATTCCCACACCCCTCCACTGCCAAAACCAATAAATCAGTTTTAAATGTCTGCTGTAAAGGTGACATTTCTGAAGTCACAGCTGGCTGCAATTCTGTAGGCTCCGTTGGCCCTTCAGTGACACCCATTTGGTCTGTGAGCCACGAAACACACCCTCCAGCTGTGCAGGACCAGTCCTTGTGCAGTTCCCAGCACTGGCTGACAGAAATGAGGGTTCTGGGCTGCTTTACAGGTGAACTGGGGAGAAATGGAACCCACAGAATAAAACTTGGCCCCTTTTCTGTCAGGGCGATGGTCGCGCTCAGTGGGCAGCTGGGAGTGGGACTGGGGGGCACTGGGGGGACGTGGGACCGTGGGATTGGGGTTTTGGAAATAAGAGAGAGAATAGAAAGTTTCGGTTCCCCAGAATTTGCTGGATAGGGCCTAAAGATGAACTAGCAAAAATCCACAGAAGGATGTAAAAGTGTGGACACAGCAGGGCAAGCGTGGCTGGAACCCGTGAAGGAACAGAAAAAGGGAACTGCAGTGAGGGGTTTTTGACAAGCTCTGGACCACAGAAGGAGCAGCGTCTGCCCAAAATGAAAGTTTGAGGCGAGGTTATCTGGGATATTGGGGGACACTCAGTGAAAACAACACCGAGAAACCTCATATTTAGGACTCTCCAGCACCATAGAAGGATTTCCAGAAAGAGGCGGAGCCCTGCAACTTATTTCTAGGAAAAGTGAAGTTTCTGTACTTGGTAAGGGACACATTTTTATGAATATTTATAATTATGGTGGATAAAGACCCCATGGCAAAGTTCCCCCTGAGCTGCAGGACCAGGAGAGATCTGCTGTGAGTGTGAGCTGATAAAGAATTCCGGCTTTCTGATACCTCCAGTTCCATCAGGGAGCTGACTCGGGATGATTTTGGTATTGGGACTGGGGGGACTCCAGGGGGACTCTTGGGGGGGACACGGCACTGAGAGATTGGGATTGTGGACATGGGGGGACACTGGGGAGGGAGTCGCAGGTCCGGGATTGGGGTAATGGGGGGCTCTGGAGGAAAATGAGGGGGGACACGAGATGGTGGGAGTGGGATTGGGGTCATGGTGGGGCTGGGAGACACGGTAGGGGCAGGGAGTGATGCCTGGATTGGGGTTGAGGTCCTGGGGTGACACCGAAGAAATTGGGGAATGGGACTGGGGTATGGGGACAGGCCGAGGGGGACACTGGGGGGCTCAGGGAGTGACCCCAGGATTTGGGTTGGGATTCTGCTGGGGCTGAGGGGACATGCAATAGTGGATGTAGGACTGGGGGGCCTGGAGGACGTGGTACTGCGGGATTGGGGTCCCTGGGGGGCCGAGGGACATTGGGGAGGCATAAGTAACCCCAGGATTCAGGATCGAGGACCCCAGACATGCCCAGGGGTCTGCTGGCCAGGAGTGCCTCCCTTCCCCCTGGGCTGACCCCACTGCCCTCCCCAGTCCCTCACTATGGAACCCTCCTCGTGTCTCCTCTGTGTCCCCTTTCTGTCCCCCAGTGTCCACCCTGGTCCCTGTGGCCTCTCCCCTCCATGGCCCCCCTGGCGCAGACCCTGGCACTGCTGGCAATGGCCATGGCCACCACGGGCATGGAGGTGGTGACCCTGGACATGGCCCAGGACTCCTTCGATGACCAGTACCGGGACTGTGGCCCTGCCATGACTGATGCTTTGCCAGCCCTCAACCGCTCCGAGTTTGAGCAGAACCCTCTCTTTGCCCAGGCCTGGCCTAAGGCCACAGCCGAGTGGCAGAGTCGGGGGTCCCCTGTGTCCCCTCTGTCGTCCCCAGCCCAGGCCATCGCCCTCAGGGCCTACACGATGAATGACCTGTACAGAGAGTTCAACACTGCCGTGCGTACAGCCGGGCGCTCCCGGCAGGAATATCAGGACAGCTTCCATTTCAAAACGCTGCATTTCCTGCTGACCCAGGCCCTGGTGAGGCTGAGGCAGGCTCAGAATGGGCAGTGTCACAACGTGTACCGGGGGGTGAGCAAGTACTGGTTCAAGGCAAAGCCCGGTGACATCGTCCGGTTTGGTCAATTCTCTTCGGCGTCAAAGAGTGAAAAAACTGCCAAGGCCTTTGGGAGTGCCACGGTGTTCCAGGTGTACACGTGCCACGGTGCAGCAATCTGGAATTTCTCCAAATATCCTAACGAGAAGGAGGTGCTGATCCCACCCTTTGAGACCTTCGAGGTCATCAAAGTCGGCCAGGAAGGGGACAGTGAAAGGATCCAACTCCGCTCCACCGGGACCTTCAGCAATTACAACTGCGAGTGGCTGCAAGGTGACACCACAGGTGACAGCCTGGGGCAATGGGGACACACACTGTGGCCTTGGGGACACCCATGATGAGGCACAGGGGACAATGACACTCACTGGGCATGGGGGGACAGTGACACCCAGTGCTGGGGAGACCCCCTGTGGACGGGGGACACCCATGACAGGGCACAGGGAGTGGGGACACTCGCTGAGAGTTTGGGGACAGGGACAGCCCATCCTGGGACACCAAGTTTGGGGACACCCATTGTGGACACAGAGACAGGAATGCCCATGACAGGGCACAGGGATGGGGATCCCCACATCTGGGAAGGGACAGGGTCAGGGAAAGCCCACCCAGGGGACAACAGGGACAGGGACAGAGACAGGGATGTCCCCACCCCCTGTTTTGACTCTGTCCCTCCCCACCAAAGGCAGTGCTGTGGGGATGGGCCCTGTGTGCTGGATGGGGGTGGGCTGGGACCCCTCATGGCACTTCCTGAACCCCTGTCACCACCTGTCACCCGCCATGGCACCTCCTGAGTCCCCCTGACCCCTCTCACACCTAAGCCCACCATGACCCCCCTGATCTCCCTGGGCCCCCCCAACACCCTGTCACCTGTCATCTCATGGCCCCCACCTCTCTTGTCACCCCTAACACCCCATTATGGTTGTCCCCAACCCCTTCACTCCCCCCATGATCTCCCTGATGTCCGTCTCTTTGTCCCCCAGGTGGGAGCGTCCCCAGGGCCACCTTCCAACTCAGAGGACTCTTCCTGGCCACCACAGCCCTGGCAGTGGCAACAGGGATCCTCTGAGCCACGAGGCCACCAAGGTCACTGAGGTCACTGTGGCCACCACGATCACCAAAACCACCAGGACCCCCACAGAAACGATGCCACCAAGGCTACCAAGGCCACCACTGCCACTATGGCCATCTTGGCAGCTATTGCCACCATGAGGTCACAGGGGCCATCACAGCCACGCTGGACACCATGGTCTGTATAACCAACAAGGTCACTGTGAACATCATGGTCACCAAGACTCCCTGAGCCACAAGGCTACCAGAGCCACACCGACCACTGTGCACATCAGGGCAATTGTGCAAAGCAATCTTATTAAACAATTCTATCAAAACTATTCCATTAAATAAATCTGAAAAAGCCAGAAAGAAGTGACAATTCTTATACAGGGCTCAATATCACTCCCCAGAAAACACTCGTGGGAACGTCTCTTTCTCTAAACCTCGAGGAGGATCCGTGGGGAGCATCCCCTTCCCGAGGGAGGAACCTCATGCACATTTCATTTTAATCAGGAACAGGGGAGAGGAATCTCTGTCTGAGAAGGGACTGGACATGCCCAGGGTCAGATGATGGATGGCCAGGCCCAGTTGTGGTCTTTTAGCCTCAGTTGACAATTTCAGGTTGGTGATTTGGGCTGATTTTAGCCCAATTCAGCACCAAAAGCAGCAACAGACTCCTCTCAGTGCAGCCCTGATGGCCACAAATGGGGCATTGTCACTTGGCCACATTCCAGGCAGAGCATCCTGCCACATCCTGCACTTCAGGGGGACCTTAACGGCTGGAAATTGGGAGGTTCAAGAGGGCAAGGGCAGATCCTGTCCCTAGGGAGGGACAGTCCCCAGTGCCATCCCTGGCTGGTGGCACCTGCTGGAGCAGTTCTGGAGAAGGACCTGGGGGTGCTGGTGGGTGGCCTGGGGCCAGGAGGGATCCAGGGGGCATTGAGAAGAGCAGGCCCAGGAAATCAGGCAGTGTTTGGACCCCTCAGCCCTTCGCAGGGAGGCACATCAGGACACATTGCTGTGCCCAGCTCTGTCCAGTGCTGTATCAAGTTCTGCCCAGTGCCATGGCCAGTTCTGGGCTGCTCTGGACCCAATCCTGTGCTCACGGATGATGCTGCCTGAGCTGGGAGGTTGGGACAGGTGCCCACTCTGGGTCCTTCCAGCCTGACCCATTCTGGGATTTGGGGATTCTGGCAGTTGTAGTTCAGGAATTGTCCACAGGAGGGCAGCAGCGAGGGCAGGAAATCAGCGGCACTGCGCATGCGCCGCCCCCAGCTGCAGTTCCGGGAGCCAACAGCAGGCGGCAGCACGAGCTGCTGGCGCTGCCGAGCGCCCGCCCCGCCCCATCCCGGCCCCGGGGGCTCTGCAATGGTTTGGGATGGAGCCACCTTAAAGCCCGTGCGGTGCCAGCCGTGCCATGGGCAGGGACATCTTCTCCTGGGCCAGGCTGCTCCAGGCCCTGCCCAGCCTGGCCTTGGACACAGCCAGGGATGGGGCAGCCACAGCTTCTCTGGGCAGCCTGTGCCAGGGCATCACCACCGTCACAGGGAAGGATTTTATAGGAAAGATGGGTGGTGATGTCTTTGAAAAACGACTCCGAGGGTCAAGGGTCTTGTGGAGAAATTGCTGTCAGTTGTCTTCAAAATGGCTCTTGACATCTCTACACAAGAAGACGTGGTTTGTCACAGAACCCTGGTGGTTTGACCAGAAAGTTTGAAGTCCTGAACTTTTGGCTAATAAGAGAAATGTGTCCCCGCAAAGTCAATTCCATACCCCAGATAGCCTGAACTTCTGAACTTTGGGATAAAATGACAGCTTCAAGGGGGATGTGGGGTAAGAGGTTTGGGAATGCTGCACCTTCCTGGTACCTCAGCCTATGGGGAAAGAGTGAAGGCAAAATGCAGCCAGGAGTTTGGGATAACAGGAGGCTGCGCCCTCCAAAACCTCAGAGAGAAGCCCCACAGGGGATATGGCTGTGGAAACTCTGTCTCTTTATTTGAATCAAGTTTCAAGACTGCTTTGTGGATGCTTGGCTTTTCATAGTGTGGCTTTTCCCACATGCTGAAGGTGCTGAGAGAGCTTTAAAGTCTGAAAGGTAAAAATGATAAAAGGATGTAAAGGTATTTACAGAGGACAATAAACATGGCTCAAAGCAGTGGAGAAAAGAAAATGGTGAACTCCAGTAGGGTTTTGGCAAGTTCTGTAACACAGAAGGAGCAGCGCCTGCCAAAAGTGGAAGTTCAGGCGGCGTCATCTGGAATATTGAGACAATTAGTGAAAAAGACCTCCAGATGACTTCTTAGGAATTCTTCAGAAAAATAAAAAAGAGAGAGGCGGAGCCATGGCACTTATTTACAGGAAATGTGCTGGTCTTGTATTAGCTAAGAAGCCCATTTTCATAAATATTTTTAATTACGGTGGATAGAAGTGGCAAAGTCCCACCGAGCTGCAGGACCAGGAGAGATCCGCTGTGAGTCTGAGCTGATGAAGAATTCCGGCTTTCTGATACCTCCAGTTCCATCAGGGAGTTCACTCTGACTGATTTTGGTATCAGGGACTGGGGGACTCAGGGGACACTGGGGGGGGAGGGACATTGACATCGGGACTGGGCCCTGTGGGACACTGGGGGGGACTCTGGGGAGAATGTGACCTGGGATTGGAGTCCTGGGGAAGCTGGGGACACTGGGGACATGGGATTGGGGTTCACTGGGCTCTGGGGTGCAGCAGGGGGAACTGGGAGTGTGACTGGGGCCATGGGAGGCTGGGGAACAGTGCAGGGGGCAGGGGGATCCTGGGATTTGGGTTGGGGTCCTAGGGTGTATAATTTCACAGAACCGCAAAGGGGACACCAGACTGGGAGTGGGACTGGGGTCTGGGGACAGGCTGAGAGGGACACTGGGGATTCAGGGAGTGACCCCCAGGTTTGGGCTGGGGCCTTGGGAGGCTGAGGGGGCCCAGGGGAATGACCCAAAACTGTCGGGTGGGATTGGGGTCCCTGGGGGGACTGGAGGACAGCAGGGCATCTAAGAGTGACCCCAGGATTTGGGATCAGGGTCCCAGGACACATCCTGGGATCTCCTGGCAAAAGGCTGCCTCCCTCCCTGGGCTGACCCCACTCTCTCCCCAGCCCCTCCCAAGGAAGCCTCCCCATATCCCCCCATGTCCCTCAGCGTCCCCCTGTGTCCCATCAGTGTCTCCTCAGCATTCCCTGGTGTCCCCCATTGTCCACCCTCTGTCACACCTGTCTCTCCTCTGTGTCCCCTGTGTCCCCCAGTGTCCCACCCTGGTCCCTGTGGCCTCTCTTCTCCATGCCCCCTGGCTCAGACCCTGGCACTGCTGGCAATGACCGTGGGCCACTCACGCCATCAAGGTGGTGCCCCTGGACATGGCCCAGAACTCCTTTGATGACCAGTACCTCAACTGTGGCCCTGCCATGACTGAGGCCTTGCTGGCACCCTCAACGCTCTGAGTTCCGGGAGAACAAGGAGTTTTCCCAGGCCTGGGTGAAGGCCACGGTCGAGTGGCAGAGCGGGGCCCTCTTTCCCCCTCTGTCCCCAGCCCAGGCCATCGCCCTCATGGCCTACACGATGGGACGTGTACTTCAGCTCAACCCGGCTGTGCGTTGAGGCTGGGGCTCCCGCCAGGAATACGGGACAACTTCCACTTCAAAACGCTGCATTTCCTGCTGACCCAGGCCCTCCAGAAGCTGAGGCGCCCTGATGAGTGTCCAGCTGTGTTCCGGGGGTGAGGACGGTCCAGTTCAATGTGACAGCTGGAGATAAAGTCCGCTTTTGGTCAATTCGCTTCATCGTCGCTGGACAAAACGGTGGCCCAAGGTTATGGGAATGTCACGATGTTTGAGGTGCACACATGCCATGGAGCAGACATCCAGAAGTTCTCCTTCAATCAAAGCGAGAAGGAGGTGCTGATCCCACCCTTGAGACCTTTGAGGTCACCAAAGTCACCAGGGGAGGGAAGAAGGTGCAGATTGAGCGCTCCACGGGAACTTCCAGCAACTACAACTGCGAGTGGCTGCACCCACAGGTGACATCATGGGAACAGGCTGGGGCATGGGGACACTCAGTGAGGGCTGGGACAAGGACACACAGTGCTGGGGGACACCCATGGCCCAGAGGGGACAGGGACACACACTGTGGGTGGGAGGCAGGACACCCAGAGCTGGGGACAAGGTCAGGGAGGAAGCCCATGACATTGCACCGGGATGGGGCACAGGGATGGGGACACCCAGTGCCAGCCCCACCCAGGGGACAGGAACAGGGACAGTGCAGGGAATGGCCCACAGGGGTGGGGGGGCTGTGGGGATGGGCAATGTGTTGGGCACAGGGGAAAGGGACCTCATTATGGCCCCCTGATCCCTGTCACCTCCAGGATCCCCCCATCACCCCCTGTCCCCTCCCCTCTCAGGGCCCCCCTGATCTCCCTGGGCCCCCTGACCATCTCACCCCATGATCCCCTGTCACCTCTTGTCCCCACAGGTGGGAGCCTCCCAGGAACAAGGCCCCCATGTTGGGGACTTCTCCAGGTGGGACCACCAGGGCCACCTTGGCAGTGGCCATTGGAACCCCCTGGCCACGAGGGCCACCAAGGTCACTGTGGTCACTGGAGGTCACTGTGGCCACCACCAAAACCATGAAGGCCACCAGGACCTCCAGGGAAATGAGGCCACCAAGGCTATCTTGGCCATCTGAGGTCACAGGGGCCATTGCCACCATTATGGCCACCTTGGTCACTTTGTCCACTGTGACCACAGGCGCCCATTGCCAAGGTGGCCACCATGGTCACCTGTAACAAGGCTACCAGAGCCATCCACCACTGTGCCCTCAGCTGTCCAGAGGGGAGTGATGCTATTAAACAGCGGGACCAGCATTCCATTAAATAAAGCTGAAAAGGACAGAAACAAGGACAGCATGGGCTCAGAGACTCACTCCCAGAAAACACTGGGCACTTCCTCTTAGAGGGGTTTGGGGAGGGGTTTGGGGTGGCAATGTCAGCCACCTGCTAATGCTCCTTGCCTGCCTAGCCTGATGTGGCAATAAAGGGCCTCTGCTCACCTGACTGGACAATAAATGTATCAAAATGATGATCCTTGCCCCTTGTGCATCAAATGTTTAGTTGAAAATTTCAGGTCTCGCCTGATGTTTCTGCTACAGCCCTTTAATGTCTTTCCTGCAGGAGCGCCTCATTTCCTAAAATAAAGCAGTTCCTGGAGTTTTCCCTTAGAGCCAACATAAGGGTTTTTTTTCAAACTTGGGATCTTCAAAGAGGCCCTGGAGAAATGTTGCTCCCTTTTTTGGGATTTCACCCCAGTCCATCATAAAGACCAGGAAGGCTGGAGCATGTTCAGGGAAGGGATGGACCTGGGGAATGGTCTGGTGGAAGGGCTGAGGGGGGCCAGGAGGGCTGCAGGGGCATTTAAAAAGGATGAACGGTCAGTTTGGACCCAGTTCAAAAGTTCCTGATTTGGATAACACTTCAGGGACACATTGGGATGCCCAAAAAAGAAAAACAGAATGAAGAAGGATGAAAATAACATAGAGAAATGGGGACAGAGGCTGCCAACCTGTGCATTTATTTATGAAAAACCCCTGATGTTTCACAGGTGGAAACTCTTTTTCCTTTCAAATGACCCATTTTTCTTTCTTTACCCGCTCATCTCTGGGAGTTGCAGTTCAGGAAGTGTCCACCGGAGGCAGCAGCGAGCGCGGGAAAGCAGCGGCACTCAGCATGCACCGCCCCCAGCTGCAGTTCCGGGTGCCAACAGGAGGCAGCAGCACGAGCTGCTGGCGCTGCCGAGTGCCCACCCCGCCCCATCCCAGCCCCGGGGGCTCTGCAATGGTTTGGGATGGAGCGACCTTAAAGCCCGTGCGGTGCCAGCCCTGCCATGGGCAGGGACATCTTCCCCTGGGCCAGGCTGCTCCAGGCCCTGCCCAGTCTGGCCTTGAACCATTCCAGGAGTGGGCTGGCAACAGCTTGGTTATAGATGGGTAATGTGATAATTGACTCTCACAATTAAAGGGATGAGAATTGTGTGGACATTAAGAGAAATTTTGTTGGTTTATGGTTACGTGATTGTAGTTTGGTATCCGGACACCCTTTGCTCTCTCCACTCTCCCCTTTCCCTCCTCTGTGTTGTTCCCTCCAGATGGCCCTGGTTGTCGGGCTTGTTGGAGACATGGGGAGGCTGAACATGTACCTGTGCCTCTGGCATTGGGCATTTGGAAATGGGGAAAGCCTGTTGCTGGGGAGACGTGGCATGCCTCACCTCACCGCACCTCATGTCAAGTTACAAGAAGGTCTGCACCAACGGACAGCGAATAAGGGTTGAATGGCAGACTTTGGAAGGCCTGGTTTGTCTGATGCAACACTGGGGGCATAAAAGGTGAAGCCGCCATTTTGTGAACGAGCCACTGGCAGTCAGCCCCTCTCCCAGTGCTGCCTATTTTCCTTATTCAGTCCCTTTATTTTGTTTATTGTGGTTTAATCAAACCTTTAAAATTTTAAAGTGAGCAGTTGTTTCTCACAGTCACCATGGTCTCCTCTATCACCATGGCCACCATGACCCTCAGAAAAATGTGGTGACCAAGGCCACCACTGCCATCTTCCCCAGAGGAAAAGGAAAAAAGGGAAAAGAGAAAAGGAAGTGGAGAGGAAAAAGAAAATCCTCCCCATCCCCTGCCTGCTCAACATCTCCCTGATGGTCCTTTACTTCTTTGGAAATTCATTTATTTGCATTCTTGCCCAAATGCTTGGTTTTCCCACTTATTCAGGATTTAAACCAAAGAAAACTCAAACTTCCACACCACAGTTAATTCAACCCTGAAAGGAATAAGATGAATGTTTCTTCACAAACAGATTGTGTGGATCTGGTGGTAGATAGGGCCAGGGACTTGTAGATAAGGAAGTTACCAGAGAAATTATCAGTTTCAGAAAATGTTTTTAGTTGATACGGACTTCTGCTCAGACAAGATCCTGTGAAATTCCTGAATTTCAAGAAGAAGAACAAATGACTTAACAGGCTTATGAATATTAATTTCCCCACCCAGGGTGGAGTTAGAGACCATTTTGTTGGTCATGTGTCTGTGTTACAGAAAGTTGGGGTGTGTAGCAAGGGGGATGTGCAGTAGGTGGATTGGGAAGTCTGCACCTTCCAAATACCTCAGCCAATGAGGAAGGGGAGTGGGAGGAAATGGCTGGAAATAGGGGAAAAAAAGGAGGCTGCATCATCCAGCAATTTGAGAGACCTCATGAGGGAATTCCCCATGGACTTTCCCTTTTTTCATTAATAAAATTACAGGGCTCTTCTGTCTCCTTTGTGCAAGTAAACCTCTGGCAAGGTGAATTTTTCTGTTCAAATGTTCGATAGCAAAAATGTTGTTCCACTTGAATCCTAAGTGGTGTGCTTAGCTGCAGCCAGAGTCTCATCCACAAAATGGCAGCTCTGCTTTTATACCCCTGGAGTTTCATCAGCCAAATACATATCCATAAGCAGTCATACATATACAAAAATTTTCCTTCTATATCCCTGGCCCCTCCAGGGCCTGATCTGCCAGTTGACTCTTCCTTGCTGTCCATTGGTGGAGACCTTCCTGCAGTCTGATTGGAGGTGAGGTGTTGCCATGCCATGTCTCCTCAGCAGCAACTTCTCCCATTCCCAACTGCCCCATGCAAGGGGCACAGGTACACGCCCTCCTGCCACATGTCCCTGAGAACCCTGACAAACATTTAGTTGGGCCATTTGGTGGCAGCACTCCAGAGTGGGGAGAGGGGACTATGGGGAGAACAAAGGGTGTCCGAAAAACAAGCCACCATAACATAACCATACATCAACAAAACTTCTCTTTAACATGCAAAAAATATTCATCCCTTAATTGTAAGAGCCAATCATCATGTTACCCATCTACAACAAAGCTGTGGCTGCCCCACACCTGGAAGGGTTCAAGGCCAGGCTGGGCAGAGTCTGGAGCAGCCTGGCCCAGGGGAAGATGTCCCTGCCCATGGCAGGGCTGGCACCGCACGGGCTTTAAGGTCGCTCCATCCCAAACCATTGCAGAGCCCCCGGGGCTGGGATGGGGCGGGGCGGGTGCTTGGCAGTGCCAGCAGCTCGTGCTGCCGCCTGCTGTTGGCACCTGGAACTGCAGCTGGGGGCGGCGCATGCACAGTGCCGCTGATTTCCCACGCTCACTGCTGCTCTCCAGTGGACAATTCCTGAACTGCAACTGCCAGAATCCCCAAATGCCAGAATGGGTGAGGCTGGAAGGCTGGAAGGACCCAGAGTGGGCACCTGGCCCAACCTCCCAGCTCAGGCAGCGTCATTGCTGAGACCAGGACTGGGTCCGGAGCACACCAGAACTGGATGTGGCACTGGGCAGATTTGAACATTGGCATTCCTGATTCGCCTTACTGGGCAGGGCAGAGGGGCACAGTCACTCCCTGACTTCCTGACCTTGCTCTTTTTGATGACCCCTGGATCGTTCTTGGCCTCAGGCCACATGGCCAGCTCCACTGGTCACCCACCAGGACCCTCAGGTACTTCCCCAGAGCTGTTCCAGCAGGTTCCCCCAAGCCTGAACAGACACTGGGTTCCTTCCAAAGGGACAGGACCTGCCCTTCCCTTTTGAACCTCCCAGCTTCCAGGCTTTAAGGTCCCCCCAAAGTGCAGGATGTGGCAGGATGCTCTGCCTGGAATGTGGCCAAGGGACAATGCCCCATTTGTGGCCATCAAGGCAACATTGAGAGGGGTCTTGTACTGATTTTTTGCTAAATTGGTGAAAACCAGCCTGTCACTTGCCATCCTCACAGACGGGTTTCATGATGGTTTGTGGGGTGATCTCAGAGTGCAAAAAACCGACAAGGCACAAGGGGGGTTTGCAGTGCTAATCAAAACAAACACACCTTTATTGAAACAACCACAGCAAAATATGTTGCGGAGGAATTGGGGAAAAAGGGGAAAAATAAGGAAAAAAAAGAAGAAGAGAAAAAGGATGGTATATAGCTACCAAACGTAGAATTCTGAAGTCATTTGATGTCCAGCTGATGGAGTTCATGAGTTCACATCCAGGATGATCTCGGAGGTTGCAGTTCATCCAAAGTCCTATTATACTCTTTTTTGATGGGGGAATGGGATGAATCTTGAAACGGAATCAAAGGTAGTCTATTGTATTTTTGGGGGAAAGAATGGTATTTAGAGAAGAGTACACACAGTCCATATTCTCAGCAGTGGGTGAGAATCATTTCCTTCTTGGTCCACTGCTCCCACCTGCAACATCCATCTTACTTTGGTCAGCTTGCCTCCCCCCACACACCTCCCCTGGGTTGGGGGTTTCAGTCCCAGTCCTTGGAAAGAGTTGGGGAAGGGGCCTTTTCACATAGGGATTTCATGTCTTGGCTCTTTGATGGAGAGGCTTCTTACATCTCAGTCTGTCTGGCATGGCAGTTGCAAACTAGTGAGAGGGGTCTTCTGTGGAGGACCACCCAAAACTCAGGAGAGGTTCAGGCAGGCTGAGAGGTGGGACAACTTCCAAGGCTATTGTTGCAAAAAGGGCGAGCTGGCCCCTTCTTCTTTTCATCAGGTTCAGTGTAGCATACAGCAAATACCCCTGTGGACAATAGCTTAGCAAGTCAGGAGCTTATGCTCAGGACTCAGAGTTCTCAACAAGGGACTTTCTGCAACAGGGCCAGAAATTTCAGGCGAGGGTCTTTTCTTCAATGGTCTCCAATCACGGTCGTGAGGCAG